>VXAA01001303.1:171238-243681 GCA_013399115.1 Anseranas semipalmata | reverse complement strand
GTTTTTACCTTTTTTCTTCCTCTCTCCTTTTTTTTTTTTTTTTTTTTTAATTTAGACGTGCTTCTTCCTGAAGCCAGAAGTGTCCAAAGCCCTCAGTTTCCCTGCAAAAAAAATCTTCTTGTGATCATAAATCTCCAAGATCTTCCAAATTATTTTGCCTGACAGAGACGCTCTCATGTTCAGCCCTCTAAAACAAACAAAAAACCAACAAAATAACTTTCTTTTTTAATATATGTTTTAGTAATTTGAGCTGTGTATAAATATATCTAAACAGGTATTTTTCTTAGTGAAGTGATGTAATGTGAGAAATCTGTGAACATTCAGATTAATTTTTTTTGTAGAAATACACAATTTTAAGGTGCAGCAAGGGGCATGTTTTTCATTCTGCATTTTTGGATGCTAGTATGAACATTTTTCCACTCCTGGTGGTAAATTGCAGTTTGAGCCATGTTCTGGGCAACTGTTAATAATCCTGCTATTTATTTTGCTTACTAACGCTTTTGATTTAGAAAAAAAAAAAAAAAGTGTATTTATCTGTTAAACAGACCTTAACTCTCTTATTCGCAGTGAAGGCTTAGGCCTTAGCTCAGTCACTGTTGCAGGTTGTCTGTGTGCCTGCCTGCAGTCCCCCAGTTCTTCTACAGTCTAATGTATATGTAAATTAATACCACATGCTAATTATACTCTTGAAAAGGCCTTGTCACGGTACCTCTGTCCAGTGTCGGATGCTGAGGGAAGGGTAGGGGAAGCACCAGTAAGCAGGAGGCTTCTTGTAAATTGCAGAGATTCCTAAGTGAGTCTTCTTAGCAACGCCTGCTTGCAACGGTGCTCCAACTCTCCAATTAAGAAATTTATTTACTGTGTAATACATTGTTGCTGACCTTCACTGTCCTCTTACTTAATCCTCTTAGAATTTAGTACTTGTAGCTGAATTAGAGACAGACAATTTCATGTCAAAAAGAACAACTTCCTCTGGAAATGAAGTCTTCCTCCCGCTGTATCAACTTTGTAGCTGGGAGTCTGGAAGTCAATAACAAAGCTCTTCTCTGAATTGTTCCTGAGGTAGGGTAGTATGAATGGGATCTGTCTCTTCATGTGTTCTCTAAAAATCAAGGGACTTTGTTCCTCTATGCCTTTTTAAGATTTAATTTTTTTCTGAAGTAAAATGCAATATTGGTGCTCAGAAATAAGTATCTTGTGGCATAAAGGTAGATTTATTTTTATTACATATCCAGTAGTTCCTGTTTTTTTCAGTTTCTGTTTTCTGTGTTTTAAAGAGGTGTGAGCTGTTTCATATTCTGAAACTTTGTCCTTTTCACCTTTATTAAATGCAATGAAATTAGGAGGGAAGAAATAATTGTTAGTAAAGGGAATATATGGATTGTTACTTCTTGCCATGACGAAATATAGCTGAGTACTGGTAGTGTCACAAGCTTGATACTTTCTCTGTTTGTCTCCCATTTTTTCTAAAATTGCAAACTCCCTGTCCCGGTTTTGTCTGGGACAGAGTTAATTGTCAGTACAGTACTGTGTTTTGGATTTAGGATGAAAATAATGTTGAAATGACCTCTCCTATGAAGAGAGGCTGGGAGCTGGGACTGCTCAGCCTGGAGAAGAGGAGGCTCGAGGGGATCTCATCAACGTCCATAAATACCTGAAGGCAGGGTGCAAAGAGGACGGAGCCAGGCTCTGTTCCATGGTGACCAGCACCAGGACCAGAGGCAACGGGCACAAACTGGAGCACAGGAGGCTCCATCTAAACACCAGGAAGCGCTGCTGGGCTGTGTGGGTGCCGGAGCCCTGGCACAGGGTGCCCACAGAGGCTGTGGGGTCTCCTCCCTGGGGATCTTCAAAAGCCACCTGGGCATGGGCCTGGGCAGCAGCTCTGGGTGGCCCTGCTGGAGCAGGAGGTTGGACAGCTGACCTCCAGAGGTGCCTTCCAACCTCGGCCATTCTGTGATTCTGTGAAAGGTTTGGCAGCTAATTACTTAAAGATAAGTTTGATGCAATAGCATCGAACAGCAAGAGAGGGAGCATGCCATGGAGGAAGGAAGGGAACAAGTAAACCAGTGTCAGGAATGAATAAGTCATCATTGCAGCGCCAAGAGAAGCTGTGCTGCTCTTTGCAGCTCAAACCACTTCATATGCTGCTAGTATCTCATTTTCAGTCGGGTGTCGTGGGCCTTAGATCCTCTATACTCCCAGCTCCAAGAGCCTGGATGTTGACCTTGGGTCCTTCCGGTGCCTTCTCCAGAGGCTCCAGCTGGGGCCATGATCCCGGCTGCGCTGTAAAGTGCATTTCTCACATCTTCTTGCATTAGCAATGTCATGAGCTGTGCAAGGAGAGTAGGTCATTTGGTTTCTATCGCTTACATATTTGCTGACATATTCACTCCTCATCTAGGCAAACTATTTTTTAGCTGCAATCACAACCATGATTCATGCTGGTATGATGTGGTATCTCTCAGCTATCAAAATTCTTAACATGTATCAGCCAACGTTGTAAGAAATTGCCGTTCCATTTTACAGATGAGTAAGCAAAGGCCAAGTAAGCAGAGGTGTGGACTGACAGCCTGGTATTTCTGGTTCTGGGTGTGAGACCTGTGACTGACCCGTTCTGTCTTCCCTCATCCCAGAGAAATGTAACTCAGGCTTTGTGTTTTGCACCAGTTCAACAGTTTCCAACTAAAGCTTCAGAAATGCTTTCTTTTCTTGTAAATCAGCATTGAAGAGAATCACAACTGTAACAACAGCATTCTGACATCTTCTATATAGGTTTATAATTAACCTGGTCTTGGAAAGATATCATCTTTGTCATGTCCTCCAGAAGGATTGTGCATTTCAAGGATGCCAGCTTTGTCACTAGAAAGTAAATAAACCTGACCATGGGATTATGATGTCTTACCTTGCAAGACAGGACCTTTGCATCTCTTCTAAAGTTTAATTTATTTCCCTTTGCTTTTCTGGGCCGTGGGCAGTGCGACTATTTGGCAGCTGTTTGCCATAACAGTAAATTTGGAAATAATTCAGAGAGCTTCTAGTGGAAAGTGAAGGCTTCTGACATGCCTGAGGCTTCTGTAATCCTCTGGTGCTACAAATCAACACAACCTTGCAATGCCACACGGACGCCGGGGTGCCAGGAGGAGGAGTACCCGTCTCGCTGTTGCGTGGGAAGAGAGATCAGGCTCTGTCGATGCCTCCCTGTTCCGGCTGCAGCCTAATTGTTTGGGGAACTGGGAGAGCCATAAATAAAAGAGATTAAATTCTGCTGTTGAGGCAGAGGTTTGGTTTTAAAAAAATCGCAAGTTCTAGAATGGTCATGCTTGTGTGCAAAATGGCTGTGTGATTCTGGGACAAATGGTTACAGTTTGTAGATAATTTGGAGTCTATGACTGCCTGTGAGCACTGATTAAAGATGCTGAAGTTGTTCTTTTGCTGTGACTTCGTTTGGGGCTCAGAGGTTTTTCCATGGTAGATGTTCCCAGCTCTAGTTATTCCTTGCTTTGGACTCTCTACGTGCTTTGTGAACGCGTGCTGCCATAAACGCTGCTGGCTGTACGCAGTCCTCTGAAGGTGGGCTCTTGTTGTAAGCTTCAAACAAATCCCAGCTAGCGCCTGCTGCCTTGGGCACCATGCTTTAGGGGAGAGACATGGCACAGAGTGGCTGCTCCTCCTCTGGTGGGTTCCTGGAGAAGGAGCTCGGTGAGGGACGTTTGAGGAGGTGGGTGAACTGACGACTCAACTGCACTGCTTCACTGGGTTGTCCTTGGTATCACAGTTCTGCAAACAGTGCTGAGGCTCAAGGGACTGGAGACACCTACAGCCGGACTGTCCCTCACTCTAGTGGTGCATCCTCCCGAGGTGCAGCTGGGGTTTGTAAGGGGCTGTTTCCAGGGATGGCAGCATGAAGTGGTTTTGACAAGTCAACATATGCGGGGGGGCAGACATTGTCTTTCTGGCCAGGCAGTCATGGCAACACAATTTCTGATCTCTGTTATCTAATGATATATTGGTCTTTTAGGGGGGGTTGTGCAATGAAAGCAAAACTTGACCTACGGATGTTTTCGTGAATAGTTGTAACGAATCCAGGTTTGCAATGTAATGTAAGATCTCAGTGGGGATTCTGCAAAAGGCCGTTAAATTAGCCTGGTTATCTCTGGTGGTGTAACGAGCACTTATGTCACGGCACCTTCCGAAGGCCCAGATACGACTGGGGCCTCGCTGTGTCTAGCACTGCACAATGGGAGGCAATCCCTTGCCAGCAGAGTTCCCTTGATGGGTTTGTTTCTTCACCGGGGAATTTTTAACAGATTGCCCAGGGCTCCAGTTGGGTAACCTCTAACTGTCCTTGTAGCAGGCATGTTTAAAACATAGTCTAAATAAAGGCCAGGCTTTCAAAAAGCTATTGCATGCCTTTAGGAATAGAAATGATCTTATATTAATGCAATCTTGTATCCACATTTCTCTTCTACCACAGGACTGTGAAAGAATGTCCGTAATACAGAACTTCCCGATGATGTCTTGAAATTACTTTTGAACGGGCAGGTCTGTTAGCACGTCTGCTCCTGCATCACCTAAATACTCGGAGTGCAAATACCCGTCACAGGTATGGACGTCTTAATGCTTTTCTCACTGTAAAATATTCACGTTATTTTTAAGTGCTGGAAGAAATGTTTGTGACTCCTGAAAGTATGAGGAATTGGCATTTTGTTGATATGAATTTCTTTGTCTAAAACGTTTCCACTGTGCAGTTTACATATTACCCATTATTTTAGAAATATTTTTCAGTCCTCTTGGCCAAACGCTGCAAAATAAGCAGCAGATCTAAGCTGGGGAAGCCAGAAGCAGTACCAATTTCTCATGGCATTGGATGTTTGTGCTCCAGACTGGGTACGCTGGTTGTGCTGTTTGCTCACACGTGGTGTCTGAGATGAGCCCCCGGTTGGGTTAATGATGACGCCAGCATTACTGACTCACAGCCTAACTCATATTAGTGAAGCTTTCTTCACACTTAATTATGATTTTAATGAGATTTGTGTTTCTGAGGCCGTCAGTGCTCTTCACAATCTTTTGGGGCTTTAAAAAAGTCTTCAAGAGAATGTTTATATTAGTATTATCAAGTAAAATGCTATTTTTGGCACTGGCGATGAAAGAGATGTGCAGCTGAGGATCTTTCAGTTTATTCTTTGATCTTCTAAGATGTTTATTTAGAAGAATTGTGCTCCTTTCCGTGATCGTATTTGCCCACCAGTCGCTCTCCATAACACACACTTCCATTAAAGGCGGCAGTCACCCAGCCAGGGTAGTTATCATATTTATCACCCAGACAACTGACTTGCTGCATCGTTTCCCTTGCTCTGCCTGGCCTCCCTTTCTATAGATTGCCTGCACTCAAAACTTGTGTGATAGCTTCCCCATACTAATCTGCAGAGCAGAGATGCTGCCGTAGGTTGGATAAGCCAGTGATTAAGCTAAAATATGCAACTCGTTTTCTGTACAAGGAGCAGAGATGGAACAAATGGGGAAACAGTGAAGACAGGCATCTCCTAAAAATTAATGAAAGGTGGATTTTCAAGGTGTATCTTTTAAGAATGTAAATCCTGACCTTTAAATCTTTTTTTTTTTTTTCTTATTGTACAGACTGTAAATAAGTCTTGCCTCTGAAGACAATTGTAATGCTAGGAATTCAGAAGTTCTTTTTTAGATGACATAATAAACCTTTAGAGATTTCAGGCTGAAATTCTCTGAATTTTGGGTGAAAACTGGGTGCTTGCAGCTCAGATTGCATTCCAGGTAAAAGTCCTGTTTTCGCCTCCCACTCCTGTCCCCCCAAATTGATCTCTTAGTTGCTTTTAACGAGTCTTGTCCAGTAATATCAAGACTTATTTTATTTTTTAACAGCCCAAAAATCAGTTGTGTGCACTGACCTATCTACCCATGTCAGGTACCCACCTCATAACATTTTTGTGTTTGAGTGTTTTTCCATTTGATCTCTTAAGCCCCTAATCTTACAAGCCCTTAAGCATGTGTTTTGTTTCTTGGCATGACTTCGCTGCTCTGACTTCAGTAGAGCTTCTGATGTACTGAATGCTGCGAATGCTTGTAAGTCCTTGTAGGATTTGGCCCTTTAGTATGATGTATGGAAACTGATTACCCAGTCAGTGTCAGTCTGTAATAAAATCTTCTGGAGACCTTACAGGAAATCCTAGTTCTTCATAATGATTTTTGTTCTGCGTTCTCTTTTTTTCCACCAGTTTGCCAGGAGCACTGCATCACTGACAATGGGATGTGCATTAAGGAGGCTGGATTGTTGGCTCAATTATATTAGAATTAGTTTGGCAATTCCCTTGGAAGAAACAAAACACTATTACGTAGAGATTAAATCAATTCCTTGTACCTCAGTGTGTGCCTGAGAACACAGGTGCCTGTGTCCCTCAGTGGCGAGGACTGAATATGTACGGGTGAGCACAGAAGTAATTTCCTGTCTGTTCTGCTTCTCAGCATGTAGCCCCAACAGTGACCACCCGATTCCAAGATTAGAAACATTTTTCAAAATTACTTATTTAAGGGTAAAATTATGTAGTGCTTATTTGGGCTATTTTTTATTATACAATTTTTTTTCAAAGCCTGTGGAGTTTTTAGTCTCTGTAGATGTTTCACAAGGACAAAAGTATTTCTGTGTTCATAGAATAAAGTTTAAAAATCTTTGCTGGGCTAGCTACATTATTTTTAGTCTATCTGGGGAAAAAATGAGGCCATTTCTGGTGTGTATAGTATTGTTCTGCACACTTAGACACTTCTTCACTGAGACACTTCTCAAGATTGGTAGTGATAAAAAGCATTTGTCATCCTATGCGTGTTCAGTGACCCACGTGAAATAAGTTTAGTTTTTAGGTAAGGGTTTTCAAAGTTGTGTTGCTAGAAAAAAGTCTTTTTCTCACTGTTTGCATTTATAGAAGCAGGAAACATATTAAGATGCAGCGTGGCTAACATTCAGGGCATATAAGGGATTTAGAATTGGGAAAGTCACGCGGGTACTTTATTGCTAGAATTTCAGTAAACTTGGTAGAAGATACTTGGGTGTTGCATGGTTCCGAATTTCACTTAGCCACACCCTGGGTTCATAACCCAACATTTAGTTCAGATTGATCAAAGACATTGTAATTTCTTAGATGAAGTTGGTTTCAACCGGAGGTTTACCAGAAAACCTTTACTCGCACCACTTTCAGGCTACACTGCTACATTTGTTACAGGCTCTTGCTTTAGCTTCCATGCTTGGGTGCTTGATTGCTCCTGGAGTGGATATTGACTTTCTGCTGAGACAGACGTGGCAGGCTGATGTGTTTTATTTAACTTTTCAAAGCAGCTCGGGCAGCCTGAGGTTTGCATCCACCTTGGGAGGGGAGGGAAAGAACGGAAAAGCAAGATGGGAGGAAAAAATGCAGAGAAAAGCAACTGTAAGACCAGTTCTTGTTCCGAGTCAATACATTCAAATCTGTCTGTGAATAATAGAAAACTGGATTTTGAAACATTTGTAAATAGCTCCCTGTACTGAGGTCAAAGAAGAAAATAGTCCCATTCATGGTGGAAGACTGATCGATAAGAAATCCAGATAGGACGGGGCTTTTTACTGTGGTTATGTGTGCCAGCACTAGGCGATGGTAAGACTCAGAGCATCTTGGTTTAAAAGCTGTGTTCTCTGCATAGAGCAGTGAGAGATGTGCTTCCCAAAGGCTGCTCGTATCTAAGAGAAGTGCCTGAAGTTACATGGGTTCTCCAGGTTGCACAAAGACAACATTATGTTTGTTTCTGCATCTCAGCATGGCAACTTACTGTTGGAAACCTGTTCCAGTTTAGAAATCGTGCTTTGAGGCCTGACTTGGATTTGCAGACTGCTTTCTGTTGATCTTAGAGTTGTAATCTGATGGTAAAGATATTATGGGCCTACTGGTTCAGGTCTTGCCCTCTCCCCAGTTTTCAAAGATCTTGCATTGCTGTTGGGAATGGTGCTCTGTTTGTCACTCAGAACAGACTGTGTTCAGTCTGAACACAGAAAAAAAAAATTGGAAAACAAAATTGTAGAGATAATTGCATTCCAGGTTTTCAAATGGGAGTGTCTTGTTTTTATATAAAAACAGAAATTGCTCTTTGCTGTGAGACAGTGCATCAGCAAAGTCTTAAAATGTTTTTTAAAACCTCTTTATGTAACCAAAGTTTATTAAGTAGGTTAGCATGAGTTGCCCTCAAAAATTAGCTTGAACAGTAAATTCAATTCAGCTCTTCAGTGATCTTTCAGAGAAGGAAAAAAAAAATAGAGGAAGGAGAGAAACAAATGGCCATTTCATATGGATTTTAGAAACAGAGCATCCTGATTTTCATTTGCAGTTTGTGTTCATCCAGCTCTTGTTACTTTATATAAAGGAAAGGTGCTGATAAGAACTTCCCGTGGTGTCCCAAGGTGTCTGAATAAAAGATGTGTTAAAGAAAACTGCCCAGACCTCACTCCTGGTTTGAGTCAATTGACCTATTTCAGATAGATAATGCTTTCAGATACGGGGACACAGCACTCCTTTTTCTCTGAAAATTCTTCAGGGAGCTGTAACAGAAGAACGAGAGTAGATATTTTTCTTTTCGTTTAAAATGTTAAATTCACCTCCGGAATGGTCCGTATCATTCAAATATCAATAAATCTGGATTTGGATATTGTACTCGATCAACAGTAAGAGAAGACAAAAGCAGTCTTTTTCTTTCTTTGTGTTTCTCAGTTGGTTCATTTCTTATTATAGGAGCTGGAAGGTAGTTCTAAGGTTTCAAACCAAGGTGGCACGTGATAAAGACCAACCCTTTCCATCATCTCTTGGCTGTTACTACTTCTTTCTCCTCCCTGTTTTCCTTTTGCTTGCGGTCTGTAATATGCACATCAGCTGCAACTTGCTTCCCTTTTTCAGCCGTCGTGCCAAGATAGATCTTGGTCTTGCTGATTTTTCCTTAGTGATGTCTCCAAGGTTGGCGTTCCTCGACTAGCCCAGCAGAGCTTCCCGCCGGTTCGCACCTTCATTCCATGGGCTTCTGACTTCGCAAGTGCAGTCTCACTGTGTGTATGTGTACTGAGGGCAGTTGCCAAGACAACTTCTTAGAGAGTTTCTTTGAGCATCGTACTGCTCTGAATTCAACTTTTCCTGGGTTTTCTTTCTTCTCTTCCATCAAATGTCAGATACGCCCCCGGGATGCCCCGTTCTGTTCGAAGGGACGCTTGTCAGTTCAGCCTTTCCCTCCAGTTCATCTCCCCTATATGTTAGCATGAGCCACCTATTTGAAAATTTTTCCATGTTGCCTCTGTTACACAAGCCCATCACATTGTTGTAACTACAATCCCTCAAAATATTTCTGCTGACAAAAATATGAGAACATTTGCACTAAGCCACTAAGTTTTCGCAAAGCAGTGCTGTTTCTTGATGTCTCAATCTGTTTTTATTTATTGTTTCATGTTTTAGTTGGAAATTCTGTGGAGGAAAGAAACATCTTCACTTCTATGTTATCCAGTTTCATAAACTGTGGTATCTGTGATACCTGTGACCATTCTGTGATTCTGGAGGTCCTTCATTGTGTAAAAATTAAGGCTAGCTTGCAGGTCTTTGAAGAAGAAAAAAAGAGGAGTTCAATTCTCATGTTTCCCTCCTCCAACTGTCTCAGCTTTAATTTTAGGCTATTAAAATTCAGTCATAGTGTGAGTATGCTGAGTATGGTTAATTCCATTGGAATTTAGATTAAGTGTTTTTGGCCCGCAGATGAAGTTAAATTAAATAATACTGCCATGTACCAATAATTTTTTTTGTCTTCCAGGATTCTACCCACAGAAATATTACATTAGAAAGTCAAGGCAGTTGCTAGGGTTTCAAGCCTATCAATTGGAAGTATTTTAACTCTGACAGATGTAGAAAAAATGAGCCTGAAATGAATCTCTGCATTCCAGTCTCGTTGAATTAATTCCATTTGAGAAGCTGCTTTTGTAGAGTTTTGCTAGCGTTACTTCCAAAGGCAGTTACCAGCCCACCTTTCTGGTTCTTGACTGATGGAGTTATTGAATCCCTCATTGGATGAGGTTATCTGGAGCCCTGCGGATAGAATTCTGAGAGAGTTTATTACTGTGATAGAATTTGTATGGATTACTTAGCATTGCAGGATTGTTTCTTTGTTATTTATATATCCTGTTGTGACACCTTATATAAATTTACAAATAAGATCAGAATAGTACAATTCTCTTATGAAGGGAATTGAAAACTCACTCTGCTGAAGCTCTACATCTTGAAGTAGTCCTCCTGTATCACTTTAACAAATTGACTAACGTGACATTAAATGTGCTGTGTGGCTTTTTACAGTCCTGAAAGTGACTCTGAGACTTGGATGTGATCTGCATTTCCCATAACCTTTCTGCCTCTCTGTTGCCTTGGACTGACTCTCCATTGCAACAGTTCTTAATCATTTATGATTTTTGTATATACTAACGGCTTACAGAGCTTACATAGCAGGTCAAACAACTTGCGCAGAGTCTTAATTGCACAATAAGCTGCCGCCTTTGCTGAGTTGAGGGAACTCGATATAAGGCAAATTTGCATTCAACTAGTACAGGCCATGCTCAGAATTCATTAGCTGTTTAAAAATCTTAGTACTAGCTAAACTGATGTGGCTTTGAATGTTGATAAGGCTGCAGACATAAATGATGTACATGCAGAACTGCTGGAATGAAGAATGGCTAAACTTGTTCTCTGTCTTCCAAATGTGCTTGCTTTCATAGAGTCTGGATTAACCCCCGACAGGGAAATGACAATGTGCCATCAATACAGAAAGCCAAAATACTCTTTGCTTGTAGGAGTCTGTTGTGTTCCACCCTTGAGTGGTATCTTTCTGGCCCTAAAACGGGCAGCAGCCTGCTCCCCATAACCGAGAACTTGCTGGGAGCAGCTGCGGCCTGTTAGAAGAGCACATCAGTCTTTTAGTAGCAAGGTAAGCTTAGCACTTCAAATGGCCGTACTTCTCAACTACATCATCTGGATTACATTATATAAGACTTTTGCCCATCTAGAAGCAGTAAAACAGTTTAATAACTCCAAGTTATATTTTGTTTTTCTTAGCTGGACACATAGGCACCATCTGCTACCCTGTGCCACCTTCCTGCTGATCTTTGTTGCAGCGTGTGAAATAGGACAAGCTGTCATCAAAGGCACCTGGGCTGGCTCCAGTGAGATGATGAATCAATAGGTTAAATTTAATTGATGGGGCATATTATTCTGAATGACTAAAGTTGGCTGTTTGTTACAGTGGAGGTGCACCTTTTATCTTTGCTTTCTTGGACCTGAGGCTATAAAACTCTAGGCTTCATCCTTTATTCAGACTTACTATACATTTCTGATACAATAGTGCTCTAATATCTTGCTGTATGTCACTGTCATCTCAGCTGCGAGACTCCGATGCAAGAATTCATCTTGGCTGTGTTGCCCTTATATCCTTTGCACCAGGCAAAAATATTTACCAGAGTGGAGATAAGAGAGAGCAGATGCTGAGTAATGTATGTGAAAAATGATCTATAAATACAGACCTCGATTGACTGGAAATGAAATACTGTGATAAAAATCCTATTTTTGAAAAGTGCAATTGTGCCAAGGAGTGCATTGCCTGCTCTAAGGTTTTATACAAGTTGTACAGTTTAAGCTTTATTTTTTTATATTACTAACCGGAACATCAGGAAAGTGTACTAATGGGTTCAGAAAAACAGTTATTGCAGAACTGTTGCCAAATTACCCAGCTAGACTTTGCTGTGTGCACTTTACAGCACTGTGTTTCTTACGCCATTCTGGATTAGAAAAGCTTTTAAAAAAGGGAGGGAAGGTGTCAGAGATGGCAGATTTAAGGAAATAAATAAATAAAAAAATTGAAATATTTGATTTGGGTTACTTCAAGCTCATATTGCTTGTAGTAAAAGATCCACTTTTGAGGCACTTGCTCTTTCAGCTGGCAATGAAACAGCTCGTGGTAGGTTTTAGGCTGTTAGAAAATATCGCTTAGTTTGTGGGTATTCCTGTCATTATGCTGAGGGATGGGTACATTTCAGGAAGCATCACACCAGGCTTATTAAGACTGATGCCCTTCATGCAGACTAAGTATAGGAAGCACTAAACGTCCCTTTCCTTAAGGACAGCTGAAGTATGCAAAGACTAGAATGAGTGTAAATAGAGGCATGGTATCGATGTGATTTTCGTCTGTCATTTGGACAGGTGTGGAGGCCCCCAGAAGCAGCTGGGAGCAGCAAGAAAAACAAGAGGAGGCAGAGCAGGGAGACCTCACGCTGCGGCCCTGGGGCTCTCAGGCAGCATGCAGCCTGGGAAGGTAAGGGAAGCTGAAACTGCAGGCGAGGAAAAGGGCCTCCTGCAGGTGGTGTGAAGAAGGCTCTGTAACTGCACAAAGCTGTCTTGGGTAAACCTTTGGGGAAAAATGCTTTGATTCTTAATGTTTTGTGGTAAATTTTGGAAGGCCTGCAAACTCCAGTTGTTGAACGTTTGAAGGGACAAAAGCATTGATGGCTGTGGGTCAGGGGTGTCTGGGGACACTTGGCCCTGAGGCGCGTGGGAGACCTCGGCGGGGCTGGGTGTGGAAGACGGGCAGGCCATTTGCTTCGGAGAGCCTTCACTGCTGGTGTAAAGAAACTCAAGCCCTTGGGTTTAAGAATTTCTGAGAGAAGTTGATTGTTGCTTTAAGTATAATAAATCACAGAGAAAAGCTTATGTCTGTAGAAAGGCCACCTCTTCCAAAGCGCTGGACTCCTTCAGATCCAGGCCGCTGCGTTACAACCAGACCCAGCCAGAGGAGCTGCTGGCTCCTGAGAAAAGGGGCGATTCATCCAGAGTGACCTTCCAGCCCTTCAGCTATTTCCTAAATGTGCTCTCCTGAGGTGCTGTTATTTAACTGCAGGCATCAGGGCTTGTTCTCCCGCTGGCTCTGCGGCTGTTGCTCATTGACAGGTTGGAGCAATCGACGCGGTTCCTACCGGGCTGCTGCTTCAGAAAGGTCATGTACGCCCCGACAAAGTCTGTTGCTCGCCTTTTAAAAACAGTAGGAATCAAATCTTCTCAGTAACTGTGACCAACAAAGCTACGGGAGATGTTTTGCAGCTTAATATTCTATTACAGATTAGAGCCGCTGGGAAAACTTTTGAAGT
Organism: Anseranas semipalmata; assembly: GCA_013399115.1. Taxonomy (NCBI): domain Eukaryota; kingdom Metazoa; phylum Chordata; class Aves; order Anseriformes; family Anseranatidae; genus Anseranas; species Anseranas semipalmata. Next base: position 230,468 of record VXAA01001303.1, on the reverse strand, counting down.
AACACAAGAAAAAAAACCAAAAAAGTAAATAAAAAGCTCTTCAAGGCTGAAGTCTTTTAGCAATCCAGGCTGTCAGTGCCCTCACCAAGCTTACCAAATAAGCTTTCTTTTTTTTTCTGTTTTTGAAAAAAAATGAGACGCTGCTGTCGGGAGCACCAGGCAGTTTTACCAAGTGCCTGTGAAACGCTTGTGCAAACAATGGCTTGCTTATGGCAGGGATCAGAGAGCTGGGTGGCATTCACAGGGGAGGGAAAGAGGAGAAAAATCTTAAATCTAAAAAGACGACATTTTTGAGATCATGTATGTGCTGTGCGTGATTGGGTCAAAGGCTGTAGGTTAAACTGAACATGAGCGTGATTATCTTCGGGAACTGGTTGTGCTGTATGTGTCAGCTCTGCACGTCTCGCCTATATCGGGTCTCACGGTGAAATACAGTCTTAGTGGTAGGAAATGAAGACTTCATTAGCAGCTCTGTTATTGCACTGAGTAGGGCATTTCTATACTCTGCGATATCCAAGCATTTGCTTTGTGTTTAGGAAGTTACTTTTCATTGTACTAATGGGAGTGGGCTCTTCTAAAATTACTTGGACAATATCAGAGACTAGTTTAACCAAAATTTGTCAACCACGTGCATTGTGTAAGCCACACATACCACATGCTGCAGGATGGTTAAGAATATCTGGGAGCAGCAATAACCATATGTTAGTTTTGTATCAGTCATAAAGAGGATTCTTTTCCTCAGCTGAAAATGTACCTGAAAGGAGGCGAAGCTCAACTAAATGAGGTTTGCATGTGAATTTTCACTGCAATCTCTGAACAGTTGTGATTGCATGTAAAGGAATTCGACACATCTAAGCAATTGTTAGGTTATTTTGATTTGCTCAGTGTGATTTTTCACAAGACAAGATGCCTGATGTCACTGGGTAACGCAATTACACCCCCCTGGAGAAATCCTGAGCGGCTGGTGGTGGCTCATGCTTAATGTGATTGATATATTGTAATTTTTGTACTCAAGGGGAAGCAGGGCTTTCACAGCAGGGGTAGGGTAAAAATGACTCTCTAAATAATTACATTTTGCTTCAGTGTTGCTGGCTGTGAGACATAGGATGTTTAGAGGTGAAGTAGAAATTACTTCTAATTTCTATTGAGTTCATAAACCGATTAAAAAGTGTTTAACTAACCTTCCTTTTTTTTTTTCACCTAAATCTCTGTGCCTACCATTTAGTATTCATCGTTTTTTCACTCATATTAAGGCTTGATCTTGACGGCTTGGAGGAATAAAAATCAGAAAAGAAGTTGGGTGGGTTCCTAACCTGCCATGGGGTGTTACAGCTTTCCTCTCTTATGAGTTGAGCCTTTTGTGTTTTTTTTCCAGTCAACGCTGGATTCTGCATGGAGATGGGTAGGAGCCTGCCTTGAGAGTGATTCTGGATGCACTGAAGGCCTAAGAAAGCATCAGTGAAGGCCTGAAAGATTTAGGTAGTAAGGGCAGGAGGGAGATAGGATAGATCCAAACAAAAAAGCCATAGCTCACATGGGAAGAGCAGGTTCTCAGGTCAGCAGTAGGCAGCAACTTCTACTTGTCGCAAGAAGTTTAAAGGAGTAAGTTGCCTTCACCAGCATGTATTGATGCAGCTTTTTAAAAACAGTGTAATTTCAGGAATTAAGCAGGGTATTTTTATTTTGAGAAAAAGACACACAACCACTGCAGGAAGGATCCCTGAAGGTTTAAGGTGCCGTTTCGCGTGGTTCCTGCAGCAGTTGCGATGTGCAGTGCGTAGTGGGGAGCTGCTGGCGTTTCCCCCGAACCTTTGTGCTTCTCCTCACCCACCTGCTCTGTGAGAGTTGAGAAGACGAACACTGGGCCTCACATCCCTGTGCCAGCCTGCAGGGAGGGCAGGGTTGAATTTCATGGGTTCAAATGGAGCCCTTTCTACTCTGTCCAGTCCAGCTATGTTATGAGGGGGGTTTTGATGCTGCACAAGGTTTGCTCAACCCCTGTTCTAGGAGAAGGATCCATGAATGAAATGGGAGAGGTTAGAGGGTGGGAAAGGGAGAGAGCTTAACAAGGGAGAGCGGGTAATTGTTGATTCAAGCTGTCCGCTTCAAATACGCAGTCGTGGCAAGTGGTGGTTTCCAAAGGACCCTTGCAGGAAATGTGCACTTCAAATTAACCAGACTGGCACCGGGTGCACGGAACCTCTGGAAGAGTGCCTTCCTGGCTGATGCTGTGGCAACGATGCCAGAAATGAAACCTACAGAGAGAATTTTTATCAAGATGGATATCTGTTCCAGCAGGGTCAGATTGCAAAGGAGTTAGGATGAAAACCACATGTAAAACAGGTGCTGTCTTTACGAACTGATACAGCAGTATAATTCTGCCTGTGCTGGTGCTGTACGCTAACTCTATAGAAAGGCAATTCATCAGTCATTATAGCAAAAGAAATAATTTAAAAATACACGTCTTAAGTACATTATTAATAATAGGACATCCTGCCTGCCATGAGAATAGTATTTTAAAGTCATTTCCTAATTTTGGAGGGCATGGTTCATGACTTTTAAGGGCTTGTTTGAACATTGGTGCAGTTAGGTACAAGTATAAGCTCTTTCTGAACCAGTGGCACTTAGCACATATAAAATCATGCTGAAATATATATATTCAATCTTCCTATCCTCATTTGTAAAATGAGTATTGGCTTTCATACAGGGTATGATGCGTATATACAGTAGTGCTTTGAGGATCTCTGTCATGTAAACAGCTGTATGTAGAATGAAGATGAAAACCAGGATTCTCCTGTCAGTTTCTGGACTTGGTTTTACATTAATTTATTTGTTTATATGGCCACAAGGTCAGAGTTTGTGAGACGAGGTGCTGCGGCCACGTTCATGAACATGGAACTTGGTGGAAGGCAGCAGCAGAGGCTGATGGCAGTGATGTCTGTCGCTGGCCAGAAAGGCACATGCAGTGCTCCTGCACCCCAGCTCGCTGCCTGTCTTAAAATGTGCGTGTTTCCTCACGGTAATTTCTATCTCGAATAAAATCTTGCCGTTTTTTAAAGCAAAAACGTGAGTGACAGCATGGAGTCCTCCTGTAAATCGGCTGAACCTGTGTTCTGGGCTGGTCCATCCAGAGCCCTGTGACAGCTGGGAGGCACTGGCAGGCAGTCCCCTTGCTGCCACAGCAGCCCCAGGCCAGCAGCAGAGCTGTAAACTTTAAAATAGGACTTTTTGGCAGCCTTTGAGCCCTCTCCTGCAGCACTGAAGCCTTCCTTTGCATCTCAAGTGAGTGGGAGATTTGTTTTCCACCAGTCGTAAGTCAGGCTCTAAATGCTATAGCAACCAAAATTCAGCTATGCATCATCCTAATAGCAGATTTTAAAGAATTCTTTACAGGATCAATAGGAAGTGGTAAGGTTTTGAGCCCAGTCCCTAACAACAGGCGTGTCATGAAGGCGTTACAGGATGAAGGGGACTTGCGGAGCAGGAAGCAACAATGCAGAGTGGTGGGAAAAGCATGGAAAGAGACCCGGATGCTGACATTTTACCTTTCAGTTTGTGTGGTGGTGCTTGGCAGTACGGTTCCTTTGTCGTGGCTCTTTTCAGAACTGTATTCACTTTCCACCAATTGCCTTTCCAGAGTGAAATAAGATTAACGTATCATTCATTAAATCTTCTAGAAGCCCCCAGATCAGTGCTGGTTTATTCTTTGGCATGTATTAAGTAGCATGGGAGTGGTAATGAAACCATATCAGTTAATTCTTACTGGTGCGTGGTTGTGTTTTGAGAGGAAACCCTAAATGTAAGAGGCATCTGTCTGCCCAGCAACCTTGCTGTTTGCGTGCGTTGATTTTAGTAACAGAAAATGGAGATTTCTCGATGTGGCACGTACACACTGTTCCCAGCCCCGTTGGTTGCCACTCCATACCTGCTGCACCGCCGGCGCGAGAGAGGCACTTGGCTTCTGCCCGCTCCCAGGCATTGGGGTAACTGGTAGGTGTCAGTGAGGAGGTGCAAGACTGGATGCTTGGTGGAGACTTGGCCACGTGTCAGGCGTTGTCAGGTGGTGGGGAACGTCCTGCAGCATAACTAAATGTCGTCTTGGAATTGAAGTGCTAGTAGCAGTGGACCTCAAAGTGCTGTACGTTCCAGCAGGCTTTATGGATGACCAGGACAGTGGTCATGAGCACTGGCACAATGTTCTTGGAGTACTGGGGCTGATGTTTTGGAGTTGGATTTCAAGTGAGTACTGTCCATGTGGAAGCAGCCCTTTCCGAGTCCCTCGCTGGCGCTCAGAGGCAGTTGAGATGCTCACCCAGGCTTTGCCAGGAACTTCTTTTGCCAAACTTTCTGTTCCACAAAGACGCCCGATTTGGATCTGAAGATATTAAAAGGTGGGAAATTCATTAAATCCTTCTGTAGCTAGTTTGAAAGATTAATCGTGCTCATGGGCTTATAAATTTCTGCTTATTGCTCGTTTGAATCTGTTTGGCTTTCATTACCAGTTGTTTGACTATGGTGTGCTCATCTTCTCTATATTAAAGAGCTTTTTAGCACCTGATACTTTCTTCCTGCTAAGGTGCGCCTTAGCACTGTAACCACCTGGTTTTCTGTGTGACAGCCTAAATATATTGAGCTCCTTGATGTCTGGGTGTCATGCATCGCCGTGTGTGGAGGCAGCCAGCTGGGGCAGGAGTCTCGCATTGAGAACGTCAGTGCCAAGGGAGAAGGGAGGAGTTTAATGCCTCTCTGCTGGATTAAGGTGGGTTAAGCATCTCATGATTTGCATTCATGCCAACATCTCGCCTTGTAAACAGTCTTTACAAGAGCAGGACACGCCACAGCGTTCGCTTGACTGGTGGGTTGCCAACTTTTCTGTTAGCCACCGAATAGCTCGGTAAGCGGTGCGAGTCAGTCGGCGCTGCCTTGGTTCATGCACATGCACGGAGCGATTCTGCCTTCTGTTCGTGTGACAACCGGGATGACAGAATTTAATGAGATTCGGTTCTGTAAGAATTAGGGATTAGTGGTGGATAAATATAGAAATGTGCTGCTCGTATAGGTGTGACTGGATTGTGGAAGGGATATACAGAATGAGAAAAGTGATTAGGTCTCTGGCAACATAGGCGTATCCTCTGTGGGCACGTTACTACCCTACCCAAGGAGATACCTTGCTGCAGTTTCCCTACTGCTATTATGCTTAAGCAAGGAAAATGTCTTTCTTGGTTAATTTGTGTTTAGTTTGTTTTTCAAAGTACAGTGTGTATTTTTGATAATAGACAGCACCCCAAGCTTGGTTTTGAGCTCCTTAGACCAAGTCTGAGTGCTCTGAAGTACTGTGTGCAGGCAGAGCCGGTCAGATCGCGCTCACGGGTAGCAGGCAGGAATATGAATGCCCTTTCTCTTCTTCCTCTTCTTACAGAACAATATTCTGGATACTAGGATTTACTCAAATCTCCTCTGTCTTCCAGGTTTCTTGAGGATGGCTGGGAAATGGAGGGCAGGAACTGTGTCCCTATCAATGGAAATGATCATTTTGAGAAAGCTGATCAGTCATTTTTCTTAGGAATGAGAGAGATTTGGAGTGGTGTGTTATGTATTAATAGGTTTGAGGATGCAAAATATCAAAGGTGACACTTAAAAAGGTTCCAGAACTGTGATGTACTCATTTTGCTGAGAGCAATACCCACAGAGCCTGCCCTTTCATTCAGTAAGTGGAGTTAATACTAAAAATGGAGCGAATTGTTACAACTCTGAATCGGTGAGCAATAAATGACTTTGTTCTCACCCTTCCGCTCCGTCTGGACCCCAGGGCCGTCTCACTCCCTCTGTCTCTCCCACTCGCTCTTTTCGGCTGCTCTGCCCCCATTCCCTCTCTTGGTCTCTCTCTCCCTCTCGCATCTTCATGGGGCGAGGAGAGGCGTAGCACCGGTCCCATCACCTCCTCTAGCCCAGTGTGTGGATGCACATGGAGACGGGCGCAGCTCTGCACGCAGGAGGCAGGTTCACGGGGCTGTTCGCTGACAGCGCGGCCGTACCCGTGCGGCTCCTGCACGTGCTGTTCCTGCTGGTGCAGGACCTCGTGGACTCCAGGATCGTGTCAGTGGATAGGAGGGGAGCTTGCTGCTGCCAAAAACTGCTGCTTCAGTGAGCACTTGTGAATACATTTGATACGGGTTCTCCAGAAATATGCCTTTAAATAAATAGTGGGTAGGCAGGATTGCAGAGAGAGATGAAGTTAAGGCCAAATTAATCATACCGGTAGGCTTTGTCTGGAGCGCTAAGTATTTATGTTCATTGTTAGCATGTGCATCACATTATGCACCATTCGTTTTAATATAAATATCAAAGTGCCTGACATGGCATTACTCACGATGTATAAGCTGTCAGTGCATGTCACTGTAAATCACTCATACTGTTGCAACCTCATTAATTAATGGATAAGTTAAATAAATAAATAAATAAGACTTTTATTCCTGAATGAGGAGCAAAGTTATGTATTATTAAACCAGTCACAGAGAGAGACCCTAATGAAGTTCCCTAGCTAGTTTTATGTGTTTCTGCACATGTGCAGGCTTTTAATACTATCTTCAAAGGGTGTTTTTTTTTCCCTAAAGCATCTTCATAGTTTAAGATGACATATCCATCAAACAGTCAATGAAGTCTGTGTTCTTAGATCCTTAGGGAAAGTTTCTTCTCCAGCAGTAACAACAGCCCATGTTTCCAGTGCTCTCTGGTTGGGGTAGGAGATATTTCAGAGAGGAACTTTGGGTCTGTCCTTCCCGTGCATTGACTAAAACTACATTGAGGCAGTTCTTAAAGAACACTTCTGTGATGGCCAATGATATGTTCTTAGTGTCTGGGGACTAGCTGAGCTAGGCAAGGCAAATTTGTTTCCTGGGAAGTGAAGGAGCTAACCAATGTGTTGCAATGGTGGAGTGTAGATGAGATGAGCACAGGATCTAGTCACAATCACCAGCTATGCACACGCAGCAGGCCGGTTAGCGAAGAAGTCAAGTCTTTCCTTCTACACCAGATACCCGCTTCTCTAGGCTCTGCGAGCACTCAGAAACACAGGGTCTGTTCCCCTCCTTCCAGGGGTCTTCACATCCCACTCGTCCATGAGCGATTGTGCCCGTCTGCACGCTAACTCCCACTCCTTGATTTATTTGCTTCCACCAGATACCTTTACAAAATTGGCATCTTCTACTTTTAAGTACTTAAGATTTCAGTGCTGAAAACCCTAGACTTTTGGTCCATGTATCTTTTCTCTTTTGAAAATATTATGCTTCTCTGTTAAGAGTTGAATTTAAACATCTTTTGAATATCTCTTGGTTTCTGTTTTTAAACAGGTTCTTCGCTGGTGCTCAGGTAATGTGAATTTTCTCTCTTGTGGAGCTCATATGATATAAAGTACCAGCACAGCGGGTTGGGTGCAGGGCTGCTGTGCTTCACTAGATTGTAGGCATCTGATGGGACTTCTCTTCCTTCCCCAGCTAGGATGTCTGTGCACATGAAGCTGAAGTCAAGTTGACTGTCTGTCATCAGACACTGGGATAACCTATCCTGCATCTACAATTAGAGCTTAGAGGAAAGGTTCTTGCAGAAGCGCTAACAATCCTGGAGAAGCTAATTAAAGCTGAAATATGAATATAGTAACATTCTTCAGGAAAAAAAATAAAATCGTATCATTACATTGACAGAAGAGGGTTCTGAACCTCAACGCAGATACCCTTTGTCTTCTGACTGCACGGCTTTCACCTGAAATCTGATTTGTCTTCTGAGTTAAATTAACTACTAGGAGCTTCTGTTAGAAAAATAGCTAGGGCATTATGATTTTTTTTTTTTGTTATTATTATTTAGAGAAGGGAAAACAAGTTATTTCCACTTAGAGCACAAAAGCTGGGAAGCCCAAGTATCTGCTCCTTCTCTCGGGTGTATGTCATGGATCCACAAAGCTCACAAAGTTACATCAGTGCGAGTGAGGGAAGAGCCAGGCTTTGGTAGGGTAAATATTGCCCTGAACCCGCGGCTTGCCCTGGGTGGAGGTGCCACGACTTCGTGCTCAGTTCGCCAAATTGCAGCCCAGTCAGGTCTCAGCCCTGTGAAGCAGGCAAGCACGTGCTCAGCTTGACATCCAGAAGTCATCTGGAAGATAAGTGTATTCAAACCCAAGTAGGAGCCTGTGTTGCCATTTAGATTGGGTCTAGGGTATGGCAGGACTGAGATTTCTTCCAGGGCTTTGTTATTTTGACAGCAGTAAGGGTCTGTGCAGTCCTGGTTAGCCAGTTCTTTGTGGCCAGTACTCCCCATATCATCGCTCTGCAGCCTGTGTGTTTGATGTTAGGATGGGAAAAATCTGCAGGAGAGCATAATTTCAAGTGCGGTTTCTTGAAGTATCGGTGATACTGAATTTTTCAATTTTTTTTTTTTTTTTTTTTGCTTGAAATTCAGCCTGGGTTCTGTTTTGCAGCTATACCTTCCTCTACAGTTCAATGAACCAAGGCAAAATCCAGTCAGTCTCTAAACTTTCTGCTATATTTGAAACCTTATAAAGATTTTGGAGTTGCTGCTTGTATTCAGTTTTTTTATGGAGTCTGGAAGAAACAGGTTGTATTGGACTGAAAATGAGGAAGATGTACTTCACAATTCCTTGTTCAGCTAATCTCTGGCTTTGTCTAAAATGAGCAGAAAGTCTGCAACACTGAGGAGAGAATGGTGTGCTTAGGAAATGGGTGAGTTAGGGTTGAGAGTATTTCTGAGACAGACTTGGAGATAGTTGAGAAAGGGGCAGAGTATAAAAGAAAAGCACTGATTTGTTGTTATTCACCTCCTAGAGCATCCTGCCTCAGCTTAAAACTTTAGGGTGTGCATATATGTCCGAAATACTGTCAACCAAATGAGCATCTTCTCCAGATCTCTCAATATCCCTGTTTCTGCACTGAGAAAAAATAGATTAGACCAAGTATGGGCACTGGGATTGATAATATGTTTGGGATTAACAGAATAGGTAAAATAGAGAAAACCAGTGCAATACTGTGTCGCCGTCTTTACCTGTAAAAGCAGGAGCAGTCCTTGGAGACGCTGCCTTTGCAGGGGCTGGCACAGCTGACTGTGTGCCAGGGCACATCTGCCCCTGGCTTTTAGCCAGTCCTTCCTCACCCTCACCTCAGCTGAGAGGAGGTGGGTACCAGAGCCAGTCTTCTGCTGCTCCTTGGGGAACAAGGTCTGAGCCGTCGGAGGATGGGGTAGGTAATGGTCTCAAGTTGTGCCAGGGGAGGTTTAGATTGGATATTAGGAGGAATTTCTTCACGGAGAGGGTTGTCAAGCATTGGAACGGGCTGCCCATGGAGGTGGTGGAGTCCCCATCCCTGGGGGCATTTAAGAGACCTGTGGACGTGGCACTGAGGGTCGTGGCTTAATGATGGGACTCGGTAGGTCAGGTTGACGGTTGGACCTGGTGATCTCAAAGGTCTTTTCCAACCTAAATGATTCAATCATTCTGTAATGGGCTCAGCCACAGAGGCCAGACTTGATGCACGTTCAGGTACGGCATCTGTGACACTGTTACCTCTGCAGAGGTCCCTAGCAGCAAGCCAGACGTTGCTTTCAAATACTCCAAGGAGTCTGAAGCTAATCATTTTGCTTTGTTTCATTAGCTCGGCTGTAATGTAGCAGAGCTAATGCAGTCATATCCCAGTTAAGGTACCAAGCAGCTTTAGCTGCTTATCTGCCATGGAAAGAACCATATTCACTTTTGCAATGAAAATTAAATGTGGAAATAATTCCCTTTTCCTTTTTGGAATATTACTGTGCTATTAAATAGGCTTAAGATCATTAAAGAGTAATGACATGAAGTTGCATGCATCATTATTTTAAAGGAGATTGAATGAAAATATACTGTCTATCTGTTCCAGCCCCTGCCTAATCCTCAGTTTAATAGAGATTTGTAAGGGCCATGATGCGCATACATTTTAATAACGAAATAGTCTTCAGTCCCTAAAACAGGAATTTAAGTATCCTCGCTATGAATGAAGTAAGCATAAAAGACACTGAAGATCCTGTTTCCTCAGTCTCAGTAAGTCATAAGTTTTTCTCTTAAATAACGTAGTTAAACCTAGAGAAATTAAAACCAAAATAATAGCAGGATATTGGATTCTTTGCTTCAGCTGCTGTTAGCGTAGCAGCTGGTCACAAACACCTGTTTCTGCAGTTACCGCGCTCTCTGGTCACTTTTGGCTCCTCTGCCTCTGACCAGGTCAGCTGCATGGGATGGTTCCCCCTATTACAAATGGAGAAGGGAAGCACGAGAAGATGGAGGAGCAGGTCTTGGCAGGAGTGTCATCTCCTGCTCCTAAACCACGGGTGGTAGCACAGGGCACTGAGGCTGGGGCCTGCAGCCATCATGCTGGCTCCTGTTGTCAGACACCTCGTTAGCTGGGCTTGGGCTCTCAGGTCTGGTTCTGAAAAGTGGGTTTAATTTGTATGTTTTACTGCAGAGTGATTGGCAGGACGAGAGCATGAGTGTTCTCTTAGCGCTGCTGTGCTCACCGTGGTTAGGAAATAGTGTGTGTGGTGGGGGGAATCAACCAGCTTCTTCGTTACATGTGAGGAAAAACAAAAGCCAAAGATCCTTTAATGCAGGACCTTAATTTCGTGCAGAGGAACCCGACGTGCTGTCATTCACTTCGCATCCATGTGTTCAGCATACGAGGTGGGAAGAGCTGCCCTCTACCAAAACTCATGTATTCCTTTGTGCACCTCCACGCTGGCTGCACTGGTTACCTCCCCCTGCTTCCTGCACCCCCAGGTCCCATGCCCTTGGTTCCTGTGACCCTATTTTCCCATGCCCTCTTTTCTCCTGCCCTCCTTTCCTGCAGTGCCACTTCCCATGACCCATGGCTCCTGAAACCCTTTTTTCCTCAACCTTTTTTCCTTTTCCCCACGCTTCCCACAAAACATTTTCCTACGATTCCCGATTCCCACACCCACATTTCCTATGTCTCCAGTTCCCATGTCACTTATTGCCACAGCTCCCACACCCCGTTTTCCCAGGACCCGTCATTACCACGATCCCAGTTCCCACGACCCCTGGTTCCCACAACCCGTTTTCCCATGACCCTTTTTGCTGCGCTCCCTTTTCCCGCACCCCTGGTTCCCGTGAAGCATTTTCCCACAATCCCAGTTGCCACGCCCACTTTTCCTGCACCCCCAGTTCCCGCACCCCTTATCCCACACCCTCAGTTCCTGCGATGCCTGTTGCCACAGCCTGGCTCCCACATGTCCTTTTCCCACGACCCCCACTTCCCGCAAAGCATTTTCTCACGATCACTTTACCCATGACCCCAAATCCCACAGTGTGTATTCCTGTGACCGATATTCCCACCAGCCCCAGTTACCCTGCCCTATTTTCCCGCACCTCTTTATCCCACGCTCTCGGTTCCCGTGATGCATGTTTCCACGCTCCCTTTTCCCGTGACCGCTTTCCCACACTCCTGTTCCCACGACACCTGTTGTCACAGCCTGGTTCCCGCACTCCCGTTTCCCACAATCACTATTCCCATGCCCCCCAGTTTCCATGTCCCTGGTTCCTTTTTCCCATGACCCTTCTTGCTGCGCTGCCTTTTCACACGCCCCCAGGTCCCACAAAGCATTTTCCCATGATTCCCAGTTTCCATGCCCACTTTTCTCATGACTCCTGGCTCCCGCAATGCATTTTCTCATGACCCCTGGTTCCCATACCCCCAGTTCCCGAGCCCCTTATCCCATACACCGCCTTCCCGTGACTCCTGGTTCCAATGATTCCCATTCCCACATTTCCCACAATCCCACTTCCTGTGACCCCTAGTTCCCATGACCCTTTATGCCACGCCCCCTTTTCCCACAAGCCCGATTCCTTTGAAGCATTTTCCCATGATTCCCAGTTCCTGCGCCCATTTTTCCCATGACCCCCCATTGCCACAATGCATTTTTCCATGACCGCTGGCTCCCACACCCCATTTTCCCATGGCCCCCAGTTCCCTGGTTAACCTGTCAAAAGAAGCTCTTTTAATAAATCTCCCTAGTCTCGGATCAAACACGCACTTGGAAAATTAAGCTGTTTATGTAGGGTGGCTGAAATCTCGATTGAGGTTTCTTTTCTGCTCTCAGTCTGATGGAAAAGGATGCGCACGTATATGTGCATGCACATGAACAGAGACCCCAAAAGGCTCCAATTCAAGGGACTGCCGTGCAAAAGTTTTCAAATACGGGCGTAATCTGAGCGGGCGGTAATTCTGCAAGCCAGCGAAGGGCAGGCCTGTCCCCGTCGTGGACGGGGGAGCGCAGAGGCCTGGGGAAATGCAGTCGAGAATCAAGTTGCCTGCAGTTCCCTGAGTCTGTGGGTCTGAGGGGGCAGGTTTCTCTTTAAGACATTGCACTTCGAATTTATTTTGCTTGAGAAGTAGAACTAGATTATATCAGTGGGAAGTTTTCCTGTCTGAGTTGCCTTCTTTCAAAACAAGGCTTGAAATGAAATAGAAGAAATTGCCAAGTAGCTGGAGTACATATTCAGAATGAAATATTCATACAAGGAGGAAATGGGCTCTGGGTTTAATAAGAAAGAGAGATTTTATGGTGGGATAGCAATTATGTACGTTCAAATATTGTGCTTTTCTTCAAGTCTAGGTTATAAATCCAAAATATATAATTAATGATCCCATCAATAATGCATTTCTAATTTTAAGATATGAAATAAAATCCCCTTGCTTATTTTTTATGGGATATCCCTTTAAGAGAAATCTATTCTGGTACCGAGTCATATCACAAGAGGCAAAGACAAGATGAAGAGGTTGAAATCTATGATAGATTGACGGGAAAGTTCCTGTTTGGAAAATGCAAAGTATTTAAAGTTTCTGTAGATCCCGACTTTCCTTTTATTAAAAAAAAAAAAGTTAACTGCAAGGTGAAAGTGCCTGGTTGGCTCTGAAGACCTGTGGTGGGATGCAATTTTACTTCTTTCAGTCACTGTCTCAGATCTGGACAGGTATAAACAGAAACCCATTAATGTTTGATTGCTGCATGAAATAAATTGGTGGGTCCAGACTCATTTACAGTAGACCAGGTGCCTATTGTACGGAAACCACCCTTCCAGGTGCCTCTGAATTGATACTCCTGCGAGCTGTCTCAGCCAGACAGCGAATCTGAGGCATCTGAGAAGTGAGCTCTGCCTTTATCTGGGGACTGTTTCTGTCCTCTCTTACGCTGATTTCATACTGAGCATCAGTCTCCGCCGATGTCCTGACTCACCGTGACATACCTGGGGTGACACCGTCCTCCTGGGTCCGCTGTCAAGTGTAGCGGTGGGACACCGAGAGGGAGTTTGCTGGATGCTCGCCTGTGAGGTACTCTGAAGGTGCAACTGCAACGAGTCGTCTTTGTTTTGAAACCATTGTTCGCGTTGTTTTGGGACAGTCTGACGAGCACTTCAAAGGAACTGTTAGTGTAAAACAAAAACGAAAGAGGCTTTTTTTTTTCTTTTTATTTTTGACTCCCTCCTCTCTCTTGCTATTTAAATGTTTTTGACCCCTTTTCCTTCTCCAAAGCCTCTGTTGTGTTTGTGACAACCAGTTTGTCCCTTGTATTGTCAACACCTGTAGCAACACCCTCAGCTGTGTCAGCCAGTTTTATTTACTGATGTTTCCGTGCTCTCAGGTGTGCAGTTGTGGCCAGATGTTTTTGGAAGCCCATCACCTCCATCCCCCCCACAGTCCTTGCAGGTGACATTATTGCGTTCTGCAGAATTTACTTTCTCAGCCTTGCTTCTCTGCATGTGTATTTCTCAATGAACGGTGGGATTTGCTTTTCTACTGTCTCTGTTAACATTTCCAGCAGTAATATGCCCCAAAAAGGGTACACAAGCAATTAAGTCTTAGTCCAAGCGTTCATCCTGTTTAGATACTGCCTTGATCAGGTAATACCTTTCTTTCATAAATCAAAAGCTTGGCCACTTGCTCTGTGCAAGTTGCTGGTGCTGTTCCTTCTGCTGCGGAGAGCGTATAAGCGCCCGTGGTGCCGCAGTGCTGTACGGTAGTGTGCGTGTTGCAGGTGCAGGGATTTGGGCAGGATACAGTCATTTCAAAATTCAGACTGTTGAGGTATGGCTAACGTAATGGTGGACAAAAATTAATTTCAGTTTTAATGGGAGTTTGCTGGGATTACACCTGAAATGTGTCTGTATTCATTTTCACAGTCATACCTGCCTTTGCTCTTTCTCTTGGAAGTAGGCATTATGCTATAACGCTCAAGCAAATCATTAAAACTCCCTTTCAAAACCCTCTCTGAAAGACTCCCTGTCTTTTAACCAAGAAATGCAGCTCACCACTTCAGTAATATAATGTGAATGTAGAATTTCAGCTACTGGTAAAGAAAAATGATAGAATGAAACTTATGAAACTTGCTGAATAATTTCTTAAGATGAAACAGGTTAAGATTCTCAGTGTACTTATGAAAAGGTAATGAGTAGGCAAAGGAGGCAAAGCTCACTGAATTTAGTTTGCTAGGAATTATACACTTAGCGCCAAGTTAACCCCAGTATATTGAATAATTCCTAAACTATGTAACTGTTTTGGCTAAATTACTCTTGTGGACTCCTTTACTGCTTTAAGTAATTTGTGTTATTATTAAATAACTACCCAGTTTTACAGTAGGGTGGTCCAGTTTCAGCAGCAAATGAATTTCAATGCTTTGTTTCTGTGGCAGATATATTTTCGTGTTGTACTTCGGTGTCATACAAGATGTGATTTATTTGCAGCTTGTAAGTCTGTTTCTTTTGCAAAGTGTTTGAGGGTCAAAGTAAATATTCTAATGCAACATAAAGATAATGTCTAAAGATGATAATCTTCTGATAGCAACGAATCCCAAACAATTACTAAGCAGAGCTATGAAATAAAAAGGACCACACCGTAGTTAATTAGCTGTAAAAAGGAGGAACAAGACAGGCAGAAGGCCAGAGGGACTCGCAGGTGGCCATGGTAAAGCTGCAGAGCTTTTCCGAGCTCTGCTGCCCTGGCAGGAGAGAACCGGCCATTTCCCTTCTGGGTTTTTGAAGAAATACAGAAGTTAAACAAAAAAACTGTTTTCCAGTCTTAGAAGCTCAAGCAGGAATTAAGTTTCTTTTACTGTGTTAACAAGAAACTTTATGATCAGACAAAGTGCAGTAGCCAGCACAGGTGCTTCTGAGAGCCAACCTGCCTAAGAATGCTGCTTTTAAAGAGACGCTAAGAGGAAACGCTGCAGATGTGCACTCTTCAGAATAGTACCCTATTCCAGGCGGTGGGTGTTCAGTTTCGAAGCTGGATCACTGCTAACTCAGGAAGACATCTTCAAAGGTACGAGGTGAAGACGCCGGTATTCACAGCTGAAGCACTCTTCAAGGATTTCACTTGCCTTCAACTCATCTCCCCAAATGAATTTCAGCCAATGACTCTTCTGGAGAAAAGAAAGTCTCCAGCTAAAATTGTTTGTGGAAGTGAATGCAAGCAAGAGCGCAGCTGCTTAGGTAAAGAGTTTTCTCCTCTCTTACCCAGCAAGACAATTCTTTTGCCAAGGTGAACAACTAACAGGGGATCTATTCAATGAGCCTTTTGCCTACCAGTAAAGTAGAATAAACACAAACTACTTGTTGTGTGATTATAAAAGGAAATGGGTGTTCAACTTCACATTAAGAGCTAGCTGGAGAACAAAGTCCCATAGTGCTCGGGCTCCATGCAAACAAATACTGAGACAGAGAGTGCCTACTTTGAAAAGTTTATCATCTCCTAGGGAGCCAAGGGGATGGAAATATGCTTTAAGAGGTTAGCCATCAAAAAGCTAACATGCATGCCATGTAATCAAACACCCACTGGGTTATTCATTGATTGTTAGTCACTCACAGTTGACTCTCAATGCCAGACAAACTTATTTTCATCGTATCCCTTCATTGGTATTCACAGACATTAAACTGACTTCTGAGAAGGGGAGATAAATGTGAAAGACAATGTTGTGCTGCCAGCCAGCCTGCTCTTCAGGTGGGATGTAAGAGGGAGATCGTGAATGCCCAGTGGCATCCAGTGCACCGGGGAGGGAGCAGCCGTGCCTGCTCATTCCTTCCATTTACTGCATTCAGATTTTCAACATGTCACAATACCTTGTAATGTACGCTAGGGAAGTTAGTTTTCATTTCCATCCTTAAAGTCGTTTGCCATGTTGATAATGTGATGACATTTTTTTGATGATGTGAGACCATTTTTTTCTCTACAGTTTCCTTACAAAATCAAGTAGAAAGAAAACATCAGCAGGGGTTTCTTCAGTATCCCCTTTTCTGTTCCTTATCTGAGTCCTTGAATTATGAGGATGTAGGAGTGAGTAAAAAATGGAGAAAATACCTGCTGGATGGATGGAGAGGGTAGAGGAATGTGAAGGTGACGGTGAAAGAAGAAGAATAACCATTGCTACCCAGAGGAAGTTTTGTTTGTTTTTGAGGCAGGACAGTTTCATTAGTCAATGGGTGGCTTGACCTTAGCTATTGCCTCTGTCAAAAGAGAATGGAAACGCAAAAGAAAATGAAAATGTGTAAAATAAATGAATATAGCTACTGCACTCATAAGAAGGAGAGATGTAATCTCTCTTCACATCACTCCCACAGGGTAATGTAGGTTATTTTTTAGTCTGTATTTTTCTTTTTTTTTTTTTCATTTTCCTCTAGCAAGAGTGGGCATTTTGAGAAAGATACTTTGTGGTGAGCTGAGCATTTGAGCATTATGTGCTCCAAAACCAGAAGATAAGAGTACAAGACAATTTGAGAGAAGATTGATGTTGAAGGAGGTGAGATGTTTGCTGGTCAGTAATTACACATGCATTTTTATGTTATCTGGATCAGAGTAAGGAATATGAAAATATTTGACCATGAATTACATTTCTTTCCACATTTATTCCTTGATATAGCTGAGAATTCACGTCACCATCAAAGCCTGTAAAGGTGTTCACCAAGGAGGGTGCATTACAAATGAAGAGAGCAGCATCATCTTTTAATACTTCCAGCTATTCTGCACCAGCACTATGTATTGCATCAAGATTTCCAGCACAAGAACTGAGAGCCCAGGAAGCAGTGAGTCGGTTTCTTCAGATAAGGTAGTACGAGTCATCTTTATGCAGCAAAAATACATCTAGAATTGCATCTTTGTTTTGTATCTTCATATTTCTCTTTATAGTAAGGCTCAGGTTTCTGGCAGACTTCTCACTGAGGTCAGTGGGAATGTTGGCTGCAAAGCCTTCAGGATGGGACTCAAAGGAGCCCTCATATCTCACCTGATGGAAGTCCATGACATAACTTTGCTTTTAGGTTGTGGTTTTTTTTTTCAAGATTTCTTTGGAGGACTGGAATTTTTGACAGACAAATGGACAGGACAGAAGCATAATAAGAAATAGAAATGCAAACTGTTTGCAAGGTGATGCTTAGTGTCTTAGGCAGCACATTTTTATGAGGTTGTATGGCGTATTCTGCATCTTCTGCTTTACATGCAAATAGTCTGCCAAAGTGAGATGTGGCTGCAGAACTTGTTCAGTCATTGAAAGTTAAATTAAGCTATTCAGTGGAAGATGCTTAGAAATTGCCCTTGGAAGGCTCTGATTTTAGCGTACATTATTTTAACTCCTGGTGTACTGGAAACATAGCCATAATCATCAAAAGTCACTGGCGAAATAGTGGAAGAACAGGCTTCTTCAGAACACTCTTCCAGAAACTGCCCCGGGGTCATTTCTGCAAGGCACATGATGCGATGTAAAGGAGTGCTCTTTTCCCTCCAGCAGAGGATTGCAGCCTTCTTCCATACTTACGTTCCCTGATCGTGGCCACATGTGAGGCACTGCTGTACTAACGATGGCAATGGTAGGTCTGCCTCACTGATGACATGGATTTATAGAGTCAAAGTACGAGGAAGGCCCTAACCAAAGATTGTGTGTACAGATGCCTGAATGTTCCTATGAGAAGCTGAGGTCATAAATTAGGTTATATATAGTATACTGCAATCAATACTTTTGCATAAGCTTTATTACTTTAAAAGAAGCTTTTCCCCCAAAACAGTATTTGATATAGGCAAACGTTTCTATGTGCTGTCATGAAAGCTTCCAGCAGAGATGTGCCACTCTGCTGCCAGCACTGCGAGTGACCTTGACTCTGACAATTCAGCGTGGTCAGGCTGCTCATGGTGGGACAGGTAAGGGCTGTGCTGTGTCTGGGAGCCAGGAAGTCCAACCGGGTGGGATGTTTCCCACTGCTTTTCTTCACCAGGTCTGTATGTGACTCCATCTAGCCTTTTTGTAAGGCTGCTTCTAAGTGGGACGTGGATACCCAAGTGAACTATCAGGACAGCTAAGGTTTGCAAGTCGTGACAGAGCTGATGAATTCTCAGAAAGACTGGTGTCTGCTGCTGGAAACACTGCATTTGGGTCTGCCTTCGTGCGTGGTTTTGCTGCTTGACAGAGGCAATGCTGCTAAGAGATGACGTGGGGGAAAGGGAACAGTTAGCACGCTTGTACCGGCCGCTGCATTCCCCACCTTTCTGGCTCTGCTGAGTGATTTCGCAGTGAGTCTAAGTTATTCTCTTGACAGGGTTATTTATACACTGGGTGACTCAGCTGCCTTCTGAGGAGTGACAGCTTTCTGGCTCGAGAAACAAACTTTGTAGTGCCATTCATGTGTCATTTCTTCCTTAAATTATTCATCCAATGATGTTATTTCAGTGGTGGAAGTGCTATAAGCACCAAAACAGTGATGGAAGGGGAAAAAAAAAAAAAAGCATTGAAATTGCTTTATGTTAATCATAACCTGAAAAATTGACAAAATTGATCTGCTGTTTGTATTTTCCTTCCTTCTGCCAATAACAAAAGGCCTTCTGCTGCAGGAGAATTAAGAACAGAGAGTCTGCGTTTCCTCCTGAGCCTGAACTTCATTTTACATCTGCAGAGTTTTTGTCTCTGTACAGTAATTTCAATGGCTTCTGTGAAATAATGTCTAATTTATAACAGTGAACAATCAGGATCAGCCCTTCCTTTGTTGCCATACATTATGAAACTCATTTCTTTTGCGTAAGGCCCAGGTACAGCTTAATGAGATGTTCCTTGGCTTTTTGCAGGGGCTGTTTGCTTGAGTTGGCAGGATTTTAGTTCGGAACAATACTTGCATTGTTCTTGTGAGAACTTGGATCCATGAGTCTTTGTATTGCCCCGCTTCACGCCGGGTCTGCTTGGCCACATTTATGTCTTTCTCGCTATCGATGTGACGTCCTTTCTCTGCATGTTTTCACTTGTATGCAGTAAAGCTTTCCCCCTTGTTCTCCTTGTTCATTTTTGTTGTTGTTGTTGGAAGAGTATTCCTCCCCATGTCCTGTGGTCTTTTTTATTCTGGAACAGCAATCGTTTTGCATTTCCTCGAGGCACTGAGCCATTCCAGTGGTGGGAGATAATCTGTTCTCTGTGCAGTGAGTTATGTGCGTGAACAGGCAGAGTATGTGGATTGGGTTTTAACCTTCATTGCTATTGGTTTTCACCTTTTTCAATCTTCTTTTTGCACTGTCTTTTTTGAGCTAGTTTCCACTGATTTTGTGGTGCTGGGTTTGTTTCTGCTGCGAGATAGCTGAGGCTTGGCTGCTGTCAGATGTTTGCATGCTTACTCCAAAATTGTTCCCTTAATCCAACTAAATTCATCCTTGTGAATTCAAAACCGCCTTTATTCACATTGTCCTTGTTTTTAAGTTAAAGTAGAAAGCCCTTACCAATGTAGCTGCACATTCAAATAAGAATTTAGAATGATTTAACCTGGTTATTTTGATGGTATGGTGTGCTCATATGCTAATGCTCGGAGCCTCTTGGCTGTAATACTTGTTACCGGAAGGGAAAAGAGCCCTGCAACATCACACTGGGTGCTGAGGATATGCTGATCTTTGTCTACAGATACAAATACCAGTCTGTTTGATCTTCAGATTGATTTTGTGGAGGCAGTGCATTTATAAAGTAGGTCCCTTGGTGAGAAGGAGCTGATGGCTGGCTGAGGCTGCTCCTTTAGCTTGCTTCCAGCTTTGACCCACCACCATCCTGTTGCAGGTTCTTTGTGCAGTGTGAATACAAATAGTCACCACTTTGATGAAAGTAGAATACGTAAGAGAGGAAGTTGTGAACAGGGAGATGAAATACAGATTGTGTTTGTGCAGGTGATGAAGTTATGCCCTAGAGGTGGGACTTTAGTTCCTTTCTTACCCTTTACCTTGGAATTGGGTAAATACTGCCTGCGTGCAATGAGGTTTCCTCTGCTGCATGGGAAACGCTGAGAAAAGTGTTTCTCTTTCTCTCTGTGCTGGATTTGGTTACCGATGGTGCCTTATGTCCTTGGGAAGGGCATTTACTTCTCGTGATGACAGTGTGGGTCCCAGTACGTTCACCCCCTGTGCGTGGCCGAAAGCAATACCTAAAGCCAAAAAGATCAGAAGGGACATCTTACTTGGGTTAATTTAATGTGAAAAAGTCAGTCCAGTTCTAATGCTTCACAGGTGGAAAGCCACAAGATATCTGACAAGCTGCAAGCTCAATGTGATTTCAGTTACACAGACACTAATGTCAAATAAGCAATTATACAGAAGTCAAACTTCTCCTGTAAATTTGTAACACAGTAGAAGAACATTATGCATAATTATGTTACATATCATTTTAAGGATGAAGCTCATATTCCAGGCTCCATTAGCTTTCAGAGTCTTTGTAATATATCTGTAGAACACATCCTAAAAAGTTAGAGACAGGATTATCATTGATTTTTATTCACAGCAAGAGAGATTCAGTTGACAATTGATGGTGTCGTTTCATTTCTCTTTCTTTAAATACACGTTGGCTTAAATCTTGGTATCGCTGTCCATCAGACTCTCACATACACTTTTGCATGTATTTTTGACCTAGTTAAGCTTGTCTTAGGGCTCGGACACGGGGGTGCTGACACAGCGCTGCAGTGACTCAGCCGTTGGTGCCCGGGTGCCCGCTGCTGCCCGAGGCTACAGCCCGGGTGGCGGGGCTGCTGGGGGCAAGCCTGTGGTTCCACCTTGCTCCTGCAGTTCGCAGCCCGGCATTTCAACGCGACTGGCTGCTTAAATAGCCTTGACCATCAACTGGAGTGACTGAGGAATAGGCCCACAGGAAAGCTGTTTGCATGGGATAATACCTTAAAATTCATTTAGTCTTCTGAAACCCCGTTTTCCCTTTTCTCCTGGCAACTTCGGACCAAACACTGGACTTGTTCTGTCCTTGTCTGCACTAAATGCCCACTGTTTCTGCACCCATGCTGTTTGCCATCTGTAGTCAGAAGTTTGCCTTGGAGATGTGGCTGTTCCAGAGAGCTGTTGTGAAGGGGGTAAATGAAGATGATGATCCTGGAAAAAGAAGGCCCTGAGGATCAGTTGGTCATTGTGTGTGTGGTGTTGGTGTCTGCGGAATGTTTGTATTTGAAGAATCTGCCAGGCACCATCTAATGTTGTTCCTTCCTGGGGACGTGTGTTTTGCCACCCTGTCCATTAGCACTTGCTGGAACAGGAAGAGGCAGACCTGCGAGATGGAAATCTCTTCTCTTGCAAATCAGGCTTTTATTCTCAGCAAGCTCGATAGCAGATTACATGGAAAGTTAATATGTTTCTATATCAGAAGAAGCTGCTCAGATATGTGGTCTCAACTGATGCAGGCTTCAAGTTGGAAAGTTTTTTGTACTGTTTATAAATGGGGATGGTGGCTCTGTGTGTTCCTGAAGGTAATGACATTTCCGTTAGACGTGCAAGTTCTGAATCAAGAAGCGTCTTGTTTCTGGAGGCCTGTGAAATGCACATAGTGCTGCGCTGAATCAATAGAATTAATGAATTCTCTTCACCTGTTTTGTTCGCTAATGTCTGTTCTGAATTGTTTTGGTTTGCCTGACACACACACTGTATCAACTAAAGTGTGTAGTTTTGGGTTAGAAGTTAGGCTTTCTGTGTTCCCATCAGGTCTTCAGCTTTTCAAAACTAAAGGTCTTAATATTATTCCATTTTTAAGTCAATTTCTTAATAAGAATAGCATGTTATAAATTGCTGAAAAATTTAATTGTAATGTGTTTCAGAGGTAGAAATTAAGTTTTGAAAGTAGAGGCACTGGGAGGAAAATCTGTAGATTTAGAGTGGAAAAATGACTAATCTGACTTTGAGGTAGAATTGCAGTTTAATGAGACATTCTGCAAATGTAAAACATAAAAGAAACTGCTGCATAGAGGACTAGTATTTCTGTTTACCATATAGGCATGTACAGGTTTTTGAATAAAGTCATGACCAACTTATAGAAGACAAAACACAGCTAGGATACTGCAGTACAAATCGCCTCATCGTCGTGGATTGACCTTTTAGTGAAATGAAGGACACTGACCTCTCTCCATGCTGGAATAATGCAGCAGGTGGTGATGGGGGATGCAGAGAAACATGATGCCTTCTAGTGCTGGATCATGTTAATAATTTTTGTGTCGTTGTAATACTGATTTTGTTGGTCCATGCTGAGTACTGACCTGATCTTTCTCCCTCTGCCTCATTTACACTGTAAATAGAGGAACCACAGTCATTTGCAGGAGTGGATATGACTCAGTAGCAGCACAAGCGCGTTCTCTGCTATGTGCAGAAAAGCTGTGTAAGAATCCTCCTGTGTACCAGCCTATGTACTGACCCTTATAAAATGCTTTTATATGAGTATATTCATTATCAGCCACTGTCAAAGAAACAAATGCTTTCTCTCCTGCCTGAGATGAAGTGCTCTGAAAGACAAACACAAGAGGAATGATACAGTAATTTGCTGATTTAAGGTGTGGGAGGTTGATTCACACTTTACAGAAACAACAGTGATGGGTCAGTCCTTCAATACAGAATTTTCAGACCTTGGATAAATAGAGGTGCTTCTGACTGTATTTTGTACTATAATTTCTTAAATGGAGATACAGAATGAATACCCATTGCATGCAGGCCTTGTTGCTGCAAGTTGGTATTTGCATGTACTGTGCATCTGCGAGTTCACAGGTCCCGCTGATGAACGCTGTTCTGTAATGGTAACAACTGCTGGCAATGTGACGCTTGGCTGCTAAATGCTTCCCCTCTGCTTGCATTGTTTTCTGCAAAAGTATGATGTGTGTTTACCAAAGACTAGTTGGACTCATCTGATTTATCTCTTTTG
The DNA here is from genome assembly GCA_013399115.1 of Anseranas semipalmata. NCBI lineage: Eukaryota > Metazoa > Chordata > Aves > Anseriformes > Anseranatidae > Anseranas > Anseranas semipalmata. The sequence goes on along the minus strand of VXAA01001303.1, from coordinate 207,236 downwards.
GCTCCTTCATTAATATTTTGGCACTTCTGGTTACGTTAACAACCCTGTTAGCTGTGTTTGGGATTCTCCTGAAGCATGTTCTTGAAGCATGGTACTTCTAGGAGTTGTGTTTGTAGGGATGCACCGAGACTGGGAGTTGTTGGGTCACATCCATCAGCCTACTGTCCTGGAGGCTTTGGGGGAACAGAACACGTGGGTGTAAAATGGTGGATTTGAAAGGCAGGGGAAACTGAGAACAAACAGCCGTCCTTTCGCGCCTGGCAGCTCTCTGCCTGCCATTGGCCTTGCAGCAGAATGTGAGGGAGGTCGCTGTGCTCAGGTTCTGCAGTCACGAAGCACAGCTTATGAAACCTCCAGACTCCTGGTGCTACGTGCACCGGCCACACAGGCAGCCTTGGGAGTCTGCTCCTGTTTGAGTCCGCGGCTGTGACCGGGGCAGGGATCCCTCCAGAGCCGGCGCTGGCTATACACAAGTGGAAGCTCTTTCTAGAAGAGGTGAGGACTTGACAGAAAAGGTTTGCTCCATTTGCGATACTGCAGAGAGAATAGTGCACTTGCATCTTAACACTGTCCTTAAGGAAAGGTACAAGTCAATATTATTTCAGGCAGAATAAAATGTAGTGTGTTAATAGAGAGAGTTACCATGAAGGCAGCCCAAAGATGGACTAACTCCTGTCGCCAAAGGTAAAAGACAGATGCTGGATGAGACTGAGTTTGTACACAGCGTTTGGAGGTGAACTGACTACATCTACCCGATGTGCAGGCAAGGTCTGCCTAAGTCTTTTAGCTCAAGCTGTTCACACGGAATAAGAATCTTTATATACTATTTAGTGTATCCTAAAAAGGTAAAAGTAAAGACTGGAAGATTCTCAAGCTTGCCATAAATTTCATCTCAAAGTCTTTCTGCCCAGTGAATTTTATGTTCAAGAGCTGTAAAGTAATGACAGAAAGAGACATTTCAGTATGGATAGCTCTGCTAATTGAGCTAATAAAACCTTCCAGTGAAAATGACAGATAAAGGCACAACAGGATTGGATTTCTGCTGGCTCCTAGGACAATATTCAAAGAGGAAAAGCTTAATTTTTTCCTGGGAAGTATATTCACTTGCATCTTTCTGTTTCCTCATTTTTAGTCCAGTACTTAAAATAATAACACCAGGATATGTAGAAAAAAGTGAGCATACAATTGAAATTATGAACTATTTTTCAGAACGTGTTCCTAAATGTTTGCTGGTCAGATGAAGCAGAATCCTGGCAGTCTGGCAGAGGAATAGAGGAAATGACAGAACAGAGAGGCAGGAAGGGTGAGCAAACTCCTCAGCAGGTGCTGGTTGGAGTTACTCTGTAAGGGAAGAGCTCTGGTTTAATTCAGATGCTCTGTTTTACTCGTTAACGCTATGACCAGACGATGGTCTGCATGCACAGTGCTGCCACGGAGGCAGTCCTTCTGTGCCCAAGTGTCATTAGCGCTGCCGCCTTGCTGCCCTTCCTGAAGTGCTCTGCCTCAGTTTCCTCACCTGGTGCTGCCATCAGGGGAAACACCAGGGGCCAGCTGGTTTCTGGTTCCTTTGTTGGCTCTTTTAGATCAAGCAATTTTAGATCACAGAACAGCCGAGGTTGGAAGGGACCTCGAAAGATCATCAGGTCCAACCTTCTGTGGGAGAAGGGAGCCTGGATGAGATTATCCAGCACCCTGGGTTTCTGTTAAGCATTTCTCTTATGTCAGGACAAAAACTCTCCTGGTGCAGCTTGTACCTGTTGGTCTTTTAAGCTTACCTTCTGCACTGTCATATATTCACCTTAACCAGAGAAGCACTCTTTTTTTCTCAAACTAAAAAGATGTGCTAGTATCAAAATACCTTAGGATAGATTTTTTCAGTCTGTGAGAGGTTGATTTATTGGCTTTTCTGGTCAACCTGAAATGCTGCATGTCAATAATTGATCTTTTGAAATTTCTTTTCCTGTAAGATGAATTAGCAAGAATCAAAATTCTTGAAAGCCCTACTTTCATTAACATGCTCCTCCCTTTACTTTTAGGGGAACACATGCTCTTGAATGCTATTAGACACTGCAAGGTGGTGAGTAAGGCAGGTTTCTTATGCTTCTGTAACTCTCTGGGACCATGCATGTTTGACCAGTATATTGATCCTAGTTTGGCTGTTGTTTCCTTGTGCGTGTCAACGATTTTAATTCAATTAAAGAATTAAAGAAAAACTGATACGGAGAGCAGAATCCTGTATTTTCAAAGACTACCTAGATGAACCAGGAATTAACGTTGTTTGAACTCAACTCATAAGTAAGGATACGTAGGTGGTCTGAAACGTTGGTGACCCTGGTTGCTCTAGCAGTTCTACAACCTGTTGGGCAGTCTCCTGCAGCTCAGGTGACATTCCAGCACGGTGGTGCTCAGCGCATGGTCAGCTTCACTGTTAGTGCACACATGGACTCAAGTGTCGGAGCTGCCCGCATGTGAGCTGTCGTGGTGAAGAAGAAAGCAGCTATCCTCAAATGGAGCCCAGCGGGAACTTCCACCCCATCCTGCTGCAGAAGGGGACTCCATTACTTCTGCTAACTTCACTGCCTGCAGGTGGTGATGTTAGATATTGCAGGACCCATTGTGTTACATTTGGTGGGAATTCTGAATTATTGACTTCAGAGGAACCCAAGGTAAAACCCAATTTCAAAAGAAGGCCTGAGAGCTGCCTTTTGCTCACTAAGTTGCAGTTGGATTTATATATTTCTGAATTCTGAATATGGAGGTTTATCTTTTAATAAGCCCCTGGGCACTTTCAGCCAGCCCTGAATCTTCTTACCAAGGCTGTGACATTTTCCTAATGGCCTCTCTTTTTCCAGTAATTTTAAATTCTATTCAAAACCAGGTTATTGTTATGTCTGAATTTTAGTTACAGCAAGGGAATGAAGGACTGAATGAAGGACACAAGGGGGAAAAAAGAAAGTATTGCATTGCACTTTGACGAGTTGCCTGATTGCTCTCATCCTTGCCTTGTCTGTGCTAGTTAAAGCTTGATTTTTACGCTGGTTGGTGTAGTGGCAGGCAGACAAAACAGTCCTTGCTTCAGCTGGAGGAGGATCTTAGTCTTGTGAGCAATGCAAAGATCAGACCCAGTCTGAAGATCCCAACTTCAAGTTCAATATTGCAGATGCTTTCTTATCTTTTATTTCACACTTCAAGCTAAAAATGAAAGCTACAGCTTCACAAAATAATATTCCCATTACAGTATTTCTAGTTTGAAACATTTTATACAAGTGTCAGTTTTCTTCCCAACAGCCTGGGCAGTAACTGTAATTTGCTGTACTAAAAGTGGGCCAGGAAGCACCCGGAGGCGAGCGCGTTGCCCGTTGGGCACGTTCCTGGCAGGAGCAGGGCCCAGCGCTGCCCCGTCCTCTGGCGCGATGGCTGGAGTGATGCCGATGGGCAGTGGGGGGGAGTTTGGCAAAGCCAGCAAAGAAACCAAGTTAAAACTACATTGTGCCTTTTCTGGCAACTAGGAGAGCTAAATTGAGCTGGCCAATTTCTGATAAAATCACAGCGGGGAAAGCAGAACAAGCAAATCAGAACTTTGTTTTCCCTTCGGTTCCTGTACTATTTTAAGTCATCTTGACAGCTTGTTAAATACCAGTCTGGAGAACGGCTTGCAGCTCTGGCTCTCACTTAGGATGTTTGCCGCAGGAGTCCTTCCCCTGGGAGCATGGCCACCAGCAGGGCCCTTTTCCAGACGGAAGCCAAACCTTGCCCGGGGACTCTGTGTCCACGCACCTTGGGTACGCGTTCTCCATATGGAAGAACACACGGTCTTACCAGGTTACACCCTTGGATTATGCTGTATGACTTAGAATACCGCGTTTTGATGTTTCCAGGCCTGCACGCCCACTACAAAATACCTTTTGCAGAAAATATGTTATGCAGGTACCCTGCAGAACTCTTTGGTAGACGGCTAGTGGATTAGTGGTCATAGTCACGTCCATCCAGTCACTGCCAGTGCACAGTTACAAGCATAAAGAAAATGTCTGTTCTGAATATCCAAATATATGTATAATTTTGAGAAAATAGTCTTGTTAACTTCTTGGGAGGGATGCGATATTCACACCGTCTGACTTGGTATCTCGAGCGCTCAGGTGCTTGTGTTAGATGTGAAACTTACCAGCCTCTCTCAGTGGAATAGCACACCTCTTCTCCCCATCTAGGTACCGGAAAGGTGATTGCATTTCATTTCCTTTATAACTTTTTTGTGACAGACTTTGAATAAGCCAGGAAGGTCAATGACAGCTGGACTGAGAATTCAAAAGACCATTTACAAAAGATTATAGGAAATGAAAGTGTCCTGGTTTTCCTTTACAAGGCTTTGTGGTAGTTGCAGTCTTTCATTTTCTATTACCAATGTGTTCTGTAGGGTGAAGCAAAGCTTTCTTGTGTTTAATTCTGAGTAGCATCCCTGATGCCTTGTAAATCTGGTAAGAAATGAGTGCAGGAGCATGGGGTGATAAGCATGGTAATTCTGCTGATGTGGATCTCTTTTTCATAGAGAAAATTTTCTAGTATTAGAAATATATTTAGTCAACAGGACTCTATAACAATACTGTATGATATGATAGTTTAATATGATGTAGTTGAAATCACACCATAAGCAGTGAATTTTTTTGAATCAGAAGATACCCGAGTTTCCTTCTGTTTGAGGAAAATACATAATCGGCTTTTATCTCTGTGCTCTGTGCAAGTATGATCTAACATTTGGATTTACTAGATCTCATATCAGACCCTTCTATTTTAAAGAAGAGTGTCTAAACCAATTAATATTTTATATGATAAAACTGTTCTTCCTTCCATGGCTAACGTGTTCTTTGAGGTCTGCACCACAAGAAAAGACCTTATCTTTGATAAATTGGTCTTTAGAATTTGGAGTGACTATGAATGGGTCGTTCTTGATCCTTCAGAGAGTATATAAGAGAGAAAAAGATCATCCAGCAGAGCTTTTAAAATCTCAGCATTTGTGAGGTAGTGCAGAGACCAAGTTTAGGACTGATAGAAAGGACTTAAAGAAATGAGACTTCTCTGTAAGAGAAACTACAAAGACCACTTTGATTTCTGGCATTATAAATACAGTATTATTTAATTCTGTTTAGAACAGGTTTGAATGATATTTCTGCAGTAGTGCTCCCTTTTACCTCTCATCTGAAAATGGTGAGAAACATATAGCAAAGAATATAATGAAAGGGATTTACAGTGATCAGCATTTTGCATAATTTGCTCAAACTTTTATAAAATCAGATTCAGATACATTCTGCTGTAAGTAACCTTCAATTTTCAAAGGCATAGAGGAACATTGGGTTGCCCTTCCGCTGTGACAAAGCTGACATCCACAGCCTATAGACAGTGCAAAAACAAATTAAAATAAATAAATAAGTCTAAGTCTTTCACTAATCCTGCTTTAGGCAATATTTTAATATTTTTCATACGCAAGGACTCCCGTACGGCTTTTAGGATGGTGTCCGCTGATCCATACTTAACATACAAATTAGTTCTGAAACAAGATTATGGTGGTGACTCCCCACAGCGTGTTAGAAGGAGACTAATCTGCTGTCTGAGGGTTTTGAATACTTTGAATCCTTTTTTATTTTTTCTGTACTTGGTAATATCAAGCAAAAATTTGACATGAAGACATTTTTTGATCTGTAGTTTCTGTCTAAATGGAAAGTGGATGATTAATTGTTGGTGTTAGGATACTTCTTTAGCATCGGTTCTTCTATCCAGTGTGTTTTCTACGTAGCCAGAGGAACAAAATAATCGATCAGAAAAAATGCTATTTTCAAATGCGTCTGGATGGATTTTAGTCATTAAGAGAACTTGGTGAAAATTCCTGGTTTGCAAGTAGGGCGGTATGCTGACTCCTTGGTGGACAGCCTTAAAACTGCAGCTGCCAAATTCTAAGCAGGGCTCTTCTGTGTCACCTTTTTATGGGATGGCTTGTACTTCAATTTGCTGAACCAAACAAAATGTGAATTCAGGAATTAAGGTAAGATGTAGAAAAAGCACGTTTGGGTGGGGGGCTTTGCTGGAGTTCAGCGTTGAGAGGACAGGCTAACCCTAACAGGTCAGCAGTGCCCACAGTTTTCTCTCCTGGGATGGGGAGATTCCTTATTGTCACAGAAGTATTAGTGCCACAAACCTCTACCCAATGTCAGGAGCTGCTGGCGTAGAAGAGCAGGACGTTGTAGCAGGACGTGCTAATCAAAATGCAGCTGGTTGTCACTGTGAACAGCCCTAGAGGAGCTGCCACTGGTCAGTGCAGGTCCTGGTGCTAAGGGTCTTCAGCTCCACTGAGGCCACTGCACAGCCGCTGGGTCTGTCTCAAAAACTGGGTGTGGATTTTTTTCAGTAGGATCTTTCTGGAGAAGCTGTTTCATGCTTTGTCAATACTTGGGGGTGTAGTACAGTCTACAATTTCTGAGAGAGGTTTCTGAGGTTTGGGGAGCTTTTTTGGTATGCTTTCCCCATCTCTTCATTAGTGATCTTTTTGAGTGACAAAGTGATATTAGTGGTCTTTAAAGTGAGTAAGAGCCAAAAGCATGCATCCACATACCTTTGTGGAACCCTATGTGAGAAGTAAGTAGCTCTGAAATCTCACGTGATTCATTTGCAAGATGTCCTCACAGCGTTGACTAAAGCAGTGAGCCTATCTGTCTTGTTTTGAAGCCCATTTCCACAAGGAGAGAGAAGCTGCATGATCTCGGGACACTTTATGACAGCAGAACCACAAGCTCAGACCAGCCCTTTCCTCCGGGGCTGTGGCCAGTCAATCTGAAGAGCAGGGTGCACTTGCAAGCACTTTCCAGATGGGTAATGCTCGGTGAGTCAGGAGGACAAACCCAGTCCCTGGCAGTTCTGTGCAGCTGCAATAATTGTGCTGTGGAGGGGGGTAAATTCCTGTTACCTACCTTTTCCCAACCCTGGTAAATCTGCTCGACAGAAGGTGCTGTGATTTCCTCATCAGAACAGCTTTTGCTTAGCTTGTGAAAATGTGTGACATCTTCCACTTGCTGCAGAAGTAGTCGTACTGTGAGAAGGTCAAAGAAGTTGGACTTGATTGGTTGGACTTGATGATCGTAGAGGTCTTCTCCAACCTAAGTGATTCTGTGATTCTAAGTCACAGAGTTTGAGGGCCTAGGGCAGTTTCTTTACAACAATGGATGCGACAGGTACCGTTCACCCACAGGAATGGTCCTCCTCAGTGGTGCCAGGCTTAGGAGAGCGAGGTTGTACACCGCTGAACCCAGCTGGTTCCTACAGGTGCTTCAGGGCAGGTCACAGCCCCCTGCCCTGGGTGCTTCTGCCCAGAGACAGCAGACGTGTGTATGTCCTTCACATGAGCTCACGGCTTATCTCGCTTGCAAGTGTGTCCTGTGTGCCCATGGTGGGTCTGCTGAAAGAGTTGTGAGCCAGTGCACCATGCAACTCTACTTCATCGTTACAGATTGCTTCCAGACAGGGAGTGACCAGAGAGTCCTCCTTTGTTTTGAAGAGGAAGCGGGAAGGTTGAGACTTGTCAAAGCCCAACCAGGCGGTCTTTGTCTGAGCTTAGTTCTGTTCAGATGTTGGTTTCTGTGCCTCATTAGCTGTGCTGCGATTTCTCTCTCCGCATTTCGTCATGCTGTGTAATGTGGTGGAGCGCGGTGTGGGCTTGTGTCACGTGTCAAATCTTGGGGAAAAATTGAACATTATTAAAAAACATCAGAATTATTTATCATTATCCATGGCTTAAATAGTGAAGTCAATATCTTTTCAGATGTATAAAATTCACCCTGAAAGCATTCACCTCATTGATTTTGGTGGAACGAAGGTGGAATTTGGCTTCGTGCAGGGAATCATCACAGAACCCATGTGCCGTTCATTTACTGTTTTGGAGAACTGACACAGAAAATATGGAAAGGAAGAACCTTCAGTGACCATTTAATTCCTTCTGCTCCAAACGAGCGTATCAAACCAAAACACAGCACAGCGAGTTCGTGTGTTTCTCTTCTATGTGAGATGCAGGTCTTATCCAGTGCACACTGCAAAACTTGTTCGGACAGATGACTGACCTCGTCTCATGTCTCGTCTCTGACACAGCTACCACTTGCTATAACTGGTGGTACTAGTCAACTTGAAGGACCTATCCAAAGATGTCCCTGTCTTTATTGGAAGTGTGACCACCATTGAATTTCTAGAAAAATTAGCAGTGCTTACAAAAGATCGTGACTAACTGGAAGAGATATTGGCGTTGTCATTATGAACAACTGCTTTTATCAAGGGTATCCTGCCTTTCTTCTGTGCAAGTAATGCATTTCTTGCCAGTAATACGTAGTTAATATCCTGTGCTGTGCTACAAGTAGTACAAATGCTATAGAGAATTTAATAAAAGCGGACTGTGAACATACATTTTAACATCAAAAGCTTTGATGCTGCTATTCAGATATCTTGGACTGTCACCGGTTATGGCATTAGTTGATTTCCTCTCATGCAACAAAATAATACATTTCCTAAATGTATCATTTTCTAACCCTTTTGTGTTCCTCAGATCAACACTTCTATGTTAGTAAAAATGAGTGTTTTTAGAGATGGAACACCAAACGTGAAACCATCGCCTCTCTGGAAAGCACCAACAAACTTGTGAGGAGCTGAAAACATGCTGGGAGTTCAGTGCCGTAAGCCTGTTTCTAAGTTGGTGAGCTAAACCTCTGGAGGCATCAGCATAAGCAGTGCCTGCAAAGCATCCAGGCAACTCTCATTTGCTTTCTGCACCCACTCTATTGAGTTGTTTTTATTATGTATTTAATGACCACTGTACTCCAGTGGCCTCGATTGCTAAAATTTATGTCTATTTACAGTGCCATTATTAGCATCCTAGTATGTGTTGTTATTATGTTGTTTTTAACATCCTGAAATCATATAGCTGAAAGTTTTCAATTAACACACTTGGTTGCACAGTATGCAGTATTGGATAGGATAATGAAGCTCTTCTGGTTTTATTGACCTAATTGTATCATCTGTATCACTTTATTAGTTTGTTAAAATAATCCTTCCCTCCCATGCTATTGAAATGATACTGCCTAACACACAGAATGATTTACCTTTGCTTTAGCGTCACTGCAAGTGAAGTATTTTGGGGCTTTTTTAATGAACTATTTGTATTTCAGGAGCATCATTTTCCTTATTAAGTTCCATTCTTTATGACTCATTAACTTCTGATGACAGGGTGCTGAAGGGGACCCTCCCTATTACATGGTACCTCCACAGTCAACTGAAAACCAGACAGGAGTCAGATTTTTTTCTGCTTCACTATACTGCTCCACATCAGTTCCTTAATCACAGACTACCTTTAATCCCCACCTGTAGCAACCAGACTGTCTCCTACATCCTGTATCCATCATGTCGGTGTAATCATAGAGAAAGCATAGGCATTAAAGCAAGAAAACAATTACATACATTCTTACAATTGAAAGCCAGTTGTTAAGCTACATGTGAGTTAAAGTTAACCTTTCTTTCACCAAAATGCTTTACCCCAGGATAGGAAGGTTCAGAGACGCATTGGCAGCAGGTACTTTTCTTCTTCTCTAGAGGAAGTGCCACCTTTTTGCAGCCTATGGTTTGCATGAGGCACTAACGTAACGCTTTTGTACTCATATTTGAAATCCTGAAATGTCGCGTTAGAGAGATACTGCTATTGTGTCAGAAATGTATTCCATAATAATAGCTTCAATATTTCTACAGGCATCTGTGAATAGGTGTCACACTTGTGGTTTATTTTCTTATTTCTTCCCTAACTGTTCTGTTGTTATCCATCTCTGAACCATTTCAGAGGCTTTAGGAGTCGCATTTTCAGAAATCTAGATTTGATTCTGAACGCAAATTCCGCACTCCTGAACCAAAACAGGTCCTCCTCTGGGTCACCTGTGCATGGTGACATACAGGTTACTTTTCGTGGTACCTCGTGTCCGCGTTGCCCCCAGAAGAGCTTCCTAGGTACACACATCATCAGGAAAGCTTTCACAGCCGAACTTTGTACACGTGCACTGAATTTCAAAGTAGATTCCCAAGTGTTTGCATCAAGATCTACTTAAGTACTCAGATATGAATGTTGTTTGCATAATAATTATCTCTAGGTGTAATTGCTGAAGTTTTGAAAATGGGAATTCCTGAAGAGATGTGTCAGTTATTTCACAGTAAGCGCAGTCATATAATCCCTGCTGTGTTTTACATTTGTCTCTCTGCAAAATGTATTTATGTATTGGGGAAAAAAAGCAAGGTGCATTTTTATGCACATCTCTGCTTATTTGTGCTTGTGCAGTAAAAGTAGGAGCAGCACTTAAATATGACGAGTTTACATCTCTTCGTAGTTACAGTGAGCAGCAGGGGAAAAAGTCAATACAAGCACTGGTATTGTCCAGTGTGACAAATGATATTCTGAGTTAATGCAACACGCTTACTGTAAAATGACTTTTTGGTGCAGTTAATAAAAGATAAATCTGTTCACAGAATTCAATATGTGTACAGAAGCCCTTTGCTGCTTTTTAAAGGTGAAAATTTCAGCCTCGATGCATTGTTTCTGCTGGTGTTTGTGAGGCTGTCAGGACCGAAGCAATACCTAGACAAGAAAAGGCAGCTTGGCCCAGCAGCCTGTCCCTTCATTTTTTAAACTGCATTTTCTGGTTTTGTTCCCACTCCCTTTAGTAATCTTTCATTCAGAAGCACTGTGTAAGGCGTTGGAAACTGCTGGACCAAGATGTGGCTTTGAGAGGAGCCCTGTGAACAGACGGAGGTACCCCTGTGCTTCTGGGCAAGGGCTGGAGCAGCTCCCGGCCCCTCACGCCTCCGCCCGTGGCTGGAGCGGCTCGGCGCTGGGCCTGGCGCTCCTAGGTCTTCGAGGGGGAGTCTGAGGGAAGGCGCAAGAGTGCCCCTGAATGAGTGCTCTCGTGGTCCGAGAAGGTCTGCAGGTTAGGGGGATTCGTAGCTGATCATCCTGAAGGTACAGCCAAGCATACGGTGACTTTCCAACCAGACACGTGCATGAATGCATTGAGCTGAAATCCGGGCTGGCCATTCCCCAGGAAATTCAGATGTCTAGAAACATGTTTTATTTTCCTAGTGAGTGTTTAAAATTTCAGTTAAAGGAAAAGCTTTTAATAAATTAGGATTCAGTGAAAAATGCTGTTTTATTGTCACTTTTATAGTAGACATTCATTTTCAAGTATAAATAAATAACAAAGAATGAGATTTTATTTTGAGATTGGTTTTAAATTCTGAAAATCGGAAAATTACTGTGTGAGTGCTTTAAAAAGCTGTAGCCTCTAACCTATGGATGTTCAGAGCCATTTGCGAAGGTGTTTCTGGTCGGTGAGGGATGTCTGCGTGGGCCAGCAGAGCTGAAAGGAGGGCAGGACACCCGTGTGGCTGTAAAGTCATGCATGTGCTATGGATTGGCATGCAAGGTAACTACAGGTAGGCTGACCGTAGTGATGGTGTTCTAAAAATCAATGTTATGTTTCGGTGTTCCTGGCAGTTCAGTGCCACTGGGGGTAGAAATATACAGCAGGATGCCCAGAGTTGTGTGGGGTTATTTTGGTAGTTCTGGTGTGAAGGAGGGCAGAATTACGACAGCTGTGCTGTCACCCAAGGCTCACGTCTCTTACAATCCATACTCCTGATTCAAGGTAGCAAATTTTGCACAAGGTTTTGTATTTTGTTGTTTCGGTTGTGGATTTTTCCTCTTGGTCAAGTTCAAATGCAGCCTCATAAAAACTTTAAACTTACCCAAACATATCTTCCAGGTTAGGAGCTGAAATTAAGTTCTTTTTGAGACAGGATTTCCTGTGCAACCTGTGGGCATCACAATAGCTGCTGTTTGTTTTAACTCCATCCTGACCCAACGCTTGAAGCTTGGGATACCCCTCATGGACGTGCTGTAGGTGGGGTTGCATTTCGGATGTGTCGCGCAAGGTCCTGTGAGACAAGGAGAGAGCCACTGGAGGTCCCATGTTGTGATCTGGTAACCTGTTCTGGCCAAATGCCGCTTGAACGTCTTACGGGGTGGGTATTTAAACAGCACTTCCCTTTGGACAGGGTGTTTGTGTTCAGTTCTCACCACAATGCTTGGATGGAATTGCCATCTGCTGTGAAATAACTGCTGTCATCCACATCAGGAGCAACCGAAGTGATCTCTTTACCTGTCTGATATTCATCAGTAATAGCATAAAGTGAAAAAGCTGTTAAAATCTTTCTAAAATGTAAGAAGTGTCACCTGCCTGCACTGTGTTTTTCCTGACTTGGCCTCTTATGTAAAACAAGAGCAAAATGTCAGCTGGAAGGAAATCGCTGTGCCCAATCCCTGTCACGCAGGCACGGAGACATCTCAAGCGTGAACGGCTGTTTCAAGCAGGCTTTTTGTAGGGAGTCTTGAAATTTTCCTTTAAACCTTGATATGACCCCAGCTACAGCACTCCCACCCAAATCCCAACTGACTGGCAGGACAGTGGGACCAAAGCTTCTGATCAGCACTGGATTCAACTTCTTTTATATATAGAAAATACTATTGATATAGGTATTACTCATTAGCACTAAATTAAACTGTGAAGAAGAATCAGAAAGAAAATACCCTATTGGTTGATGTAACCTGGGGAAAAGATAGATGTGTAACATCCTCATTCCAGGGTTTGTTTTATTTCCTATAAACAGAAGAAATAATTTCAGCAGAAAAAATATTGGCTTGAAAATTCAGGGCAGATGGGATTCAAAGAGGTAATGGCAGGTTTGTTGCAGGGAAGAATTTTTGTTTTTTTCTTTGAAAACCACAGAACACACTGTCTGGGTCATTCCATAGCAGACCTGAAGAAAGCCATGCATAGAGGTAATGGGATATTTGGTTGGTTGCTTTTCTTGCTTCTAATTGAAATACAAATGAAAACTATAAACCATTAATCCTTGGTTCAGTTTTGCTAAGTATTGAGCAGCATTTAAAAACAATGACTTTGCTTCAGCAGCAGAAGTTGCTAGAGGAGAGGGATTTAGCAGCTGCTGCAGCCCAGGATTTGTACAAGAGTAGGCTTCTTTCTCGTTTGTGTTGTAGGGGTTGCAGAACAGGTAAAACGATTTACTTAGGGCTTCTGTTTAGGGCTCAGAACTCAAGAAATTCAGAAGGTTTTGCCAACTTGATTTTTTTTGACTGATGCAATCAAAAAATGTATTATTCATATGTGAGTCCTGACTTTCAAGTTTAAAATAACATAATTTTAAAAGCACGTTTTCACTGCTACTTTCTTACCCTTCTCCCCCCCACCAATATGATCCGTGAAATGCTGCCAGGTGTTAAAAGACTCAGTGTCCAGCGAAACAGATGGAAAGCATCCTGTGGGTTTCAGCTTTGAGCTCTGCCATTGTGGAAGGCTTTGCATTTTTAGACAGAAGTTAGCTTTTGGTTCTCCCTGTCTGCCGTTACCTGCTGCTGCGGTTCCAGGAAATGTTAAGCCATTTCATATTTGCATTAAAAGATTAACAGAAGGTTTTGGTACTCCGCTCTGGAGCGTGCTGGTAGTCAGCGGGAGAGCTAGAAGTCTTGGGCAGACCTTTGGTCCTGTGCGTAGAGTAAGGGCTCAACCCTTCCTTACAGCCAGGGCTGCACACGCTTGGATGTGCCCAAAATGAGCTCATTTAGAACTAAAATAACACAAAAATCTGGCAAAAAATAAAAAAAAAGGAGAAGGGCGTGCCAGGAGATGACCAGATAGCGGTGCTGTGGGGCTGCTCCTGTCCCCTGAGGCTGTGGCAGCCCCAGCCCCTCAGCATTACTGAGGCTCCTCATCCTCATCGGAACTGCTGCAGGGGCTGGGGCTCATGTAGAGCTCCCAAAAGCTTACTTTCCCCTGGGACAACAGTTTGGTCTTCATGCTGGAAAGACCTTATCAAGCCCAGGAGGAACCATTACAGGAATCTGCTGCTCGGTGGCACCATGTTCCTGTGCTGTCAGCTAGCTTGTGAGCAGGCAGCTGACCTCCCAGTGCACGTTACAGATTTTCTAGATGATAAAATACAGCTTGTGATGTTCACGGTTTTGGCCAGTGAAAGGATAGAGTTAAGTGTTTCCATGTGTCAAACAGTTCATGTTGTTTCTGAGCCTCAGCTCCCTCAGTTCACCCTCGGTGCTCTCCACAAAAGATATAAAACCAAATAAAGATATGTAATAAATAGGACCTGACTAATTTATTCACGCAATAAAACAGCAATAGCCTAAAGTTAACTGAGCAAAAACAGACTCACACTAAAGTGCTAAATGAATACCTCCCTGCTGCACAGAAACTATTGCTCGAGTGCGTTTCTCGAAAGTTTAAAAAGGTGTTCAGTGTGTTTTAAAGATTATTAGAAAGGACACTTCTGCTGGTAATTCTGTTTTCCATTATTTTTAGCAATGCATTCAGAACATTTTAAAATAAATTGTATCAGCAACTCTTGAACTGCACTGCATAGCCAGCACTGACTATGAAGACATTAAAGAGCAGCAGCCCTGATACCTGTTTCCAGCAGCTAACCAACTGCTGGAAATTGTTCTCCATCAGGTATTTTTGGCCTCCTTCCTTCCAGTGTCTTGTTTCTAGCCATCATCCCTGCCTCACAGCCGCTCTCTGTGATGGTGCTGCGGTATTTTGTGCTACAGCAGCCGTGGGGCTCAGATCTCGCCGTGCTCCCCACTGTGGCTGGGCTGCGTGGTGCAGCAGGAGGGAGTGCTGCTTGCCCTCCTCGTGATAACGCCTCGCTGCAGTTCTTGCTGGCTTGTCTTCTTACCTTCATGGGCATGGCTAGGCCCGCTTATCCATGGTGCTCATCACCCTGATGTGGTTTTCTGTGAACAAAAGTTAGAGCTGCAACTCCTAGAACACCTATTATGGGAGCAGGGAAGGTTGTTTGGGAAAGAAACAGTCTTCAAAAATAAGCTTGCAGGCTGGGCAGGTGGAAGGGCCTACCTTTGACTCTTCAGTGGAGAGTGAACTTGTGCTGTGTCAGGTGTGAAAGCTGAGAAGTGAGATCGGTCATCATGAAATCGGCAGATGCCAGAAATTATGCAAGTCCTCTGTACTTGCTGGTCTGGAGCACCAGGAAGTTGTGGATGTCCCATCCTTGGAGGTGTTCAAGGCCAGGCTGGATGGGGCCCTGGGCAACCTGGTCTAGTGGGTGGCATCCCTGACCGTGGCAGGGGTTTGGAACTAGGTGGTCTTTACGGTCCCTTCCAACCCAAACCATTCTGTGATTCTATAAAAATAGAGGAAGAAGGAAAAAAAAGGATGCATAGAAATTGAGGTAACAGGGAAGTAGAATAAATTTTAAAATATAAATGTTCAATAAACAATACAGAGAGAAGAAAATGGAATAAACCCCCCTCCTGCCCTGAGTCTGGTGCAATTCTAAGCTAAGCATAATCCCTTTCCTGTGCCTGCAGATCTCAGCTGCATGGCCTCTGCAAGATGAGAAATGAGCCTTTGTAGCCTTTTAATATTTTTATTGCTTGCAACGTTTGTTTTAGCCACAACAGTGAAGCACGCCTTTAAAAGTAAAATACTGACACGTCTGAAGGAAATCGGCAGTCCGTGACATCATTTAGCAGAGAGATTTTTATGTTGTTTTCTAACTTCCACCTCTCTAATGCATTTTAGTGATGGATGATGTTGCAAAAGAATCCTGCCCAGCCCATCATGTCATCCACAAACAGTGCAGCTGGAGCGGGATTGCATTCACCCGCAGCAGCAGTGCGGTTTCCCTGGGCTGTTCCCTCCCAGCCCCTCTGTCTGTTCTGTCGGTCTGACTCCGGTCTGCATGAAAGTCGAGTTAGAGAAAGTAGGAAAATGAATGGCTTCCTCTGTGTGGTGGATCCTGCTACAGAATATGGGTGTTAAACATGGTCCTGAAGTGTGGATCTTGGATTTGAATGTAATAATTCTTGTCTAGAGTGTTTCCCTAAGCTTCATGGAAATTGCTAATGTCCTTTTCCTTTTATAAGTTTCTACAGCGTGCCAGGTAATTTAATGTTCCCTAGAAATTAAGCCATTAATCCAATCTCCATCAGATATTTTCATGCTTTTACCTGTAATAATGCAGAAGAAAAGCTCTCCCACAAACCTGCAAAACATTACTTTGTCCCTTTTCAATTCTCTCCTTGATTTTTGCCTCCAGCATATTGCCAATAAAATATTCAGCAAGAGCTAGGCAGCTACTGTTCTGTAGCCACTGCTTATTGCATTAGTCACAATTATCTCTCTTTATATCCACCTGCTGTTATTCTAGCTCTTGTGGCCTTTTGCTGTTGTGCAAATACATATGCATGCTCTTGAATTCATGAATTGGATGAATAATCGCTTTAGAGTCTTTGGTACAACCTCCTTCCCTCAAGATAAGGATGTGAACAAGTGTTCAATCACAGATTTAAATTGTAAACTCCTTGGAGCAGGAATTGCTTTCTGGTAGGCCTGTATAATGCGTTTTGCACTAGAGGGCTGTAACTGGACTTCTGTCCTACTGTGAATAAAAAGCTAAGGTTTATGGATTTAAAGCTCTTTATCATAAACTCCAGCAAATATAAAGTTGGTACTTTTGAAAGCGGTAATTAGCAAAATAATTGGCAGCTGAGGTTAAGTAATAACCTCTGGAGAAGTTTTGAATTAAAGCCGGTTAGGGTGGGGGCGGTTATTCAAAATTACAAAGTGATCCCTCTGAACCTGGAGAGAGAAATCCCCTTTGTGACGATGAGCCCTTGCTGCCAGAGGGAACCAGCAGCCCACTGCCTTCCCTCGTGCAGGTATTTCCTTCCCTGGTATTTGTGGCTACTAAACGTACCTTCCTCATCAGTAGCTTGCTCTCAGTGCATTAGAAAGGACGATACTTCTGAGTGAGAGCCTGGTCTTGCCAAATCTTTTGGGTGTTAACTCTAAAATTGCACAGTCAGTGGAAAAACTGTCATTGATTTTAGTGGACTTCGGATTCTTAGTTGTATAGTTACAAGGCAGAACATGCCTGGAAAAACGGGTTTTAAAATACCAAGGTATTGGGTGCATTGAGCTGAAAATGGAAGGTGTGACTTTGGTTGAACTTCTGCTGAGAGGAGGGAAAGGTGGTCAGCGGCGTGAGTGCACATCACTTGACACCAGACGTGTCTGAAGCACGGACAGTGACCCCGCCGTGCCTCGCAACATTTTGGCTAACAACGAAGCGCACTCACAGGAGTTGAAATCTAGACGCTTTTCTCCCGATAATGATTTACTGTACTGAAAAAAAGAAGTATAGGAAACTTTTGGATAGCAGCCCACAGGGTGGAAGTGAATGATCACAATAGTTGAGCCACTGTTCACTGTGCTGTCATCATCTGCTGGGAAGGCTGAGGTTGTAAGCAGCGGCTGTCCGGGGAGACAAATCAGCTGAAAAATTTATGTCTTACAGGTTTCCAGATACTGACCCAGGGAATAGAATCAATTATAAAATCAATGTAATACAGGGAGCTTGGGACCTCATTCTGGGCACACCAGTTTTGAAGGATTCTGGCTGTGCTGGAAAATGGGAATGCTCCTATCTTTGTGAAATGTTATTTCATAAACTGAAACAATCCAGATTCACACATGTCAGCACGCTGGCCTCCTCTGCAGTGTACTGCCTGCAGGTTTTCATTGTTAACCTTGTATCCTGCTTTCATCCGAAATTGGGAAATAGGCAAGGAAGGCACAGAAGGTAGAACTGTGTTTAGTGCACGAAAATGCTATAATGTGTGTTTAGAGGTTGGATACAGGATTGATGTGAGTTTAATGGGGAAATCCTTGATTGCAGGAAAGTTGAGGCAAAATTCCCATTGACTTCAGAGGGACCCCATGTTCCCTCTAGCTCTTCCCCCTCCGCCTCTTCTTTTAAAGTTGTCTTTTTTTTTTTTTTTTTTCCCCCCACTTCGGTCTCCCTAGGCTTTTGAATATACTATTTTCTTCCCTAAGCAGTCTTACCTTTTAATGTGTGTGCCAGTTGTACCCAGCATATTTGCATCTTCCCAGATGTACCTATTAGGTATTTTCTTCAGCTTCCCTTAGCAGAATAGTAGACCTGTTGTAAGAGAGGAAAAGACAACCAGAGTGAATTGTTGTTCTGTTCAACTCTCTGGGCTTTGTTTGTTTGTTTTCAAACATGCCAGAAAGAGACAGGGTTATAAGTCTAATTAAAAGTCCTTAGTGTTTGTGTCCCTAACTGTCTTGAGCACTTTTAGAGAAGATAGGTCTCTATAAGCAAGTAGCTAATGGGCATCTGGTGTCTGTTTTCAGGTATCCACCTAAAAACATATTAGTGTGTTTTGATGTTCAGGAGTATGTTGTTACTGCGCAATGAGAATCAATTTTCTTGAATATTCCACTTGAGAACCCCAAAATGGAATATCTAATGTCTGCAAGGTCTCTCTGAAATGCCATCTATTGAGTCCATAAATGACATAAAAGATGCCATTGCTAGAGATCAAATGAATTCTGTTTCGAGGACAGGGCTTTAAAGCATCCTGTGAAAAGGATTGTGTGTGTGGCTTAAAGAGTGTGGTACCTTGTGTTATGTAGAATAGAATAGTTCATTTGGAAGAGACCTTCAAAGATCACCTAGTCCAACTGCCTGGCCACTTCAGGGCTAACCAAAAGTTAAAGCACCCTGCCCATTTCCCCCCGATACGGAACGCTGTTGGAGAGTACTTTTCATTAGGGATAATTTTTGCAGCTGGACAATTCAGCAGAATAGGCAGGTTGGGAATTTGGTTAGTAGTAGGACAATGAAGTTAAATACTGGTCTAATAAGAGCTAGAAGCAAGAAAGACTAAATGTGAAATACCATATCCTATGAATAAGTGAAATGAGTTGGGACTCTCCTCCAAACCTGGGTGGGTTTAGTTCAGATGCTGTCTGTACGTGTGCCTCATTGCTGTTTGCTGGGGAAGGAGCGTGCAACATGTCCATACTGCCAGCAGGGCTGGAATACGGTCATTAGTGTTCAGGAGATGCTCCGGTTCTGTACCACAGTGAGAAATGTCTTCCTATTGGTGCTGGCATTTTGCTCACCAAAGCCACAGATCCAGGGCTGTAGTCTTTTTCTCCAGGCACTGGAGCGTTCCTTCAGTTTGAAACTTCCTCCACATAGCCTGCAGCGGTCACTTTGGGGAGCGCGGGCATACAGGGGGATCTGGGGCCACCTCTCCCTGTGATGTTGCACGGTGGAGATGGCAGTGCGTGTTTGGGGGGGAGCCTGGGGGCTGCCCCTGCCCTGCACCTTCTGAGCTTGAAATCTGCCTCTAGCGGTGTGGAGACGAGAGAGGAAGAGGAGGGCTACGTGGTAGCCCAGTAAGTCGGTGGGAAGGCAACCTACCTCTTGCGTGGGACACAAGGTCACATAGTTGGTGAGATGCTTAGCACAGAGCATCAGACCTGCAGGCTTGGATGAATGCAGAAACAGGAGGGCGATTTCCAGTTTCCATTCAGTGGTGTGTGTGCATTCACAGAAACCAGCTCTGTATAAACCGAGGAGCACGTATTTGGGGAGTTCTATAGCTTTTTTGTTTGTTTGTTTAGAAAACTCCATTTCAATTGCAGGCAGGAAACACTGCAGCAGCAGCAATATAGAGCCAATATATAACACCTCTGTGAATTCTGCGACTTGCTCAGTGCCTTATGGACATACTGAGCATTGTAAAGAAAATATTAATAAAAAAAGGGAGCATGAGAGGCATAAAGTTCAACCATTCCACGCTTTCTTGTTTGTAACAAGATTTGTGTTCTCATCTTTTTTTGGTGTGTCTTTTATTAAAACTGTCATCATTTTATCCTGTCTTTCCAATTACATACTACTTCACCTCAAGCACCATTATAACCTATTTCCAAAAGAAATAACATGAGATCCAAAATAATCCATATTATATCCCTCTAATGCAGAAGAAGGTTTGATTCATTCTGTGTTGTGTTTATGAGACAGCTGTAAGTTCTATAGTTTTCGAAGTTAGGCAAATGGAAATTATCTGTTCTTTGCTGACTTTTTTTTCCCTAGTTTGCATAGTTTTTTTCTGTGAAGAAACTAGAAATGATCATTTCTGTTTAGTTTACCAAAGCCACCTTGGTGGCATATAGTCATCTTGCAATGAGCTGTACTTCCCTCCCGCGTCAGATCAGAGACAGTCACAGGAATGGTTTCTGGATTACACAGGCACTGCAGATCAGTGGGGGCTCTGGGCCCTCCATCAGCCATTCCTCAGTCATCTGTTTAGGTTTTGTTTAAACCATGAGCTTAGTGATAAATGTACAGGCAATTAAGATGCTGGGGGTGGTTCTTAGTTGGCAGTATAAGAAGTGAGAATTTCTGAGTTAAAGAAAATGCTTTGAATACTTGATACTGCTGATGGTTGTCATGGGGCGGGGAGCTCACCGCTTTCAGAGACAGAGTGCTGAAGGTAAGGGGAACGTCACGTGCTTCCTGCTGGTCCCTCCTGGACCTTTCAAACAGTTCAGCCTTTGGAGTTCAAAATAAGGCGTTAAAGGAAGCCTCAGTCTGACTCCATTTAAACTAATGTATGTGCGGATGCAGTTCCATTAAAGTAGAGAATTTCTCATGATGTGACTTCACTGTAAAATCTGAATATTGGATTCAAGAGTTTCAAGTAACATAATATACTATAAAAAGGAAAAATACATTATGGCAGTGGTATAAAATATGAGCACCAACAGGAATGGAAGGAAGAAATCCTCCTGATGTGCGGTCTTGGGTACTGGCATTCAACCTGAGGCAATCCTGGTTCATGTTAAATGGTCAAGAGGAAACTAGATCTACTTTGCAAAGACTGAACTGCGCACATCTACCCTGACTTTTCTGTAAACAGCACTGCTATTGATCCTATGAGACAGTGATGCAGAAGGACAGGCAGTATCTGTTATCTAAAGGATGTTCCTACGGAGCATAAATAAGTTCTAACTTTCAGGCACTGGAAAGAAACCAAAAATGTGGTGGTTATGACTGAAGAAGTTGGGAACTGACACTTCAGTGTGTCGTGGCTGATTTTGACTTTCCCATGGCATATTATGAACAGTTGTTCTTGTTGATGAGAGGTTTCTAGAAGCAGGTAATGGCTGTGGGACTCTCTCCTGCCTGGCAGTCACCTGGGATGTGCATCCAGAACAAGGCTGATAAAGCTAAGTGATGGCTGGTAGACATTTAACAAATTTAGGGCAATGTGAAACCCTTCACGTTGCAGGCAAATTTTGTGCCAGGCTGCTATTTGCTCCAGAAGACACAAGGAAGACTGCTCTTGCTCTTTAGCTTTTTCCAGAAATTTAAGATAACTTTCATTTAACTTGAGATCCATATGTTCATCGGATCGTGATCAATGATAAATAGTTCTGAATCATGACTGGTATTTAGAACATATGACATTCCTCATAAAGCTATTTTGGACACTTATTCCAGGCACACAGAGCAGTTTTGGCTCAAGGTGAACTACGTCAGTCAACAAGACATTTATTGCCAGGGGAAGGACTCCTTCTCCCTCCCCTGGAAGCCAGCAGCGTGTGCCAGCATGTATTTTTACAATATCGGTTTTATAAGAACAGTTTCTCACTTTTACTCATTTGAGAATTGAATTAGCTTTTGCTGCTGCTTCACTGACTCCACAGAACATTTCCCCGCAATCATTTAACACACTATTAAATTCTGAAGTATGTTGTCTGTACATCTGATAATTTGATTTTGAGTGATGTTTGTGTCATTACTAAGCATTTCAGTCAGCAACAACAATGTTAGTAATATGTAGCGAGGCTTTTAACAATGAGCTCAAAACGACGTTCAGAAGCCTGGGTGTAAGGCTGCCTGTGACAGAAGGGATTGCTTTCACAGCCATTATGTTCCAGTGGCTTCCTGGGCTCAATTCACTTAAACTTGCTGCTTTTGCATTTTCAACGGCTTCTTTAGTTTCTCCTATTTAATCCAAACTAGGCAAAATTTGGTTTCATAAATCTATTTTTAAACAGTTTGGAGCTTCCAAACTGCAAAACATAAGTACTTTGAGGATTATGCTTCTCTCTAAATGTCTTTATATTGCACAATGTTACTCAAGGGCTATGAAATGCCAGATAAGACCTCACAGATTATTAACTTTGGCCATCTATTTATTCTCCAGTTCTGGACCTCATTCCCCAGTGCAAGTGGGCAGCTCATCCCATGGAAAAGGAATACTATTAAAGCCACGCCAGTTTGAAATTACTGAACTTGAGAGAAGAACTGGTGTCCAAGCACCAAATTTGACAAAGTTATTTTTTCACTAGCAATTTACCATGTGGAAGACTTGTACCATTATTTAAAAAAAAAAAAAAAGAGAGAAAAACCTGTTTAATCAACAGTGCCAACGTATCTTTCTGCCCACAGATGCTGCCATTAAGACAGACGTGTTCCTGTCTGTGGCACCACGCCACGATTCTGGCAGCAGCAGCAGCAGCAGTTTACGAGGTCTCCGTCCCCACCCAAATGCTCCCCCAGGGCCTCGTCTGCACCCGCACCGGGGGGCAGTGCCTCTTCTGGCTCTGGGGGTCTTTGAGGTCTAACTCAAAGTGAAGAAACCACCAAAGTGCTAGTGACGAGAAGCCAGCGTGGCTTAAATTCGCCTTCGCAGATTTGTTGTTGTGCGGGCCCTGATTTGGCTCCAGTAAAAGCTGGCACAAGCTCATAGAGCAGTAGTGATGGTCCCAAGAGCCCGTACCTTTTCTACCTCCAGTCAGCAGGCAGAAAATACGTGGTCTGCTCCAAATACTGCCTCTCGCTCTGCTGACTTTGCTGATCATACAGCGGTTCGCTGAGATAGCTGCATGTCTCCGCTGGGACTGCATTGCCTATCCAGCACGTTTCTGGACGTTGTGACAATTCAGCTTTCCTGTAATTAAGTATAACAGCAATAATTAAGTGAAACAGTGTGCTAGAAGGAAGTCAGCCTTGCAGCCAGTCCATGGCTGGCGTCTCAGCAGATTGAGCAGGAGCAGGGCGAGCGGCGCCAGGGCTGAGGCTACCAGCCCTGGCATCACCGGGTAGGTCCGTGCTGCTCATTGGGAGGCTGCAAGTGAGCGTGTTCGTGTCCGGAGCCTGGGCATCACACAGCTCTGAGCAGTGCTCACCTGGACCAGTCTTCTCTAGATGTGCTCAGCCCTGAGGGACAGGGACACGAAACAGCTTGGTACCGTTCCTACCGCTTGGGCTTCAGGCCCAGGGTCACTTCTGGGCGCCTTGTTTAGCAGGCCAAGCGGCTAACAGAGACGGTATTGCTTTGCTTTGCTGTGGTTACTTGTGGGGATGGGAAAGGTGAGATGTTGTGATTAGCAGAAAACCTGTTCCTTCGCTGCTTACTGGGTTTTGTGTATTTTTGGTTTCTCACTAAAAGACTTGTCCTAGATAATTCTTCTGTGGCTTGTGAATGCTTTGCTTTGTGAACGTTTAATCCAGTGTAGGATTCAGCAGTAATTAGCCATGTGGATATTTATGGAGACATTCTAACCTGCATTGTTCATGAATATTTCACCATGGTGGAAATTTCACACCCAATAAATCACTAATGAAAATGTCATTTCCCAGCTGCAGTTACCTGATGTGCTATTAATCTTGCCGTACCCATTGGAGGCAGAATTACTGTCAGATTTGCAACACAGAAAGGAATTGATTTTTAATTAGTGACCCCAATAATGTAGGTTAAAAATTATTTTTAAAATGGTGATTTAATGGTCCTCTTTGCATAATGCTATCAGCTTCATTGCCTGTAGTGATGTTTTGTAGACTGCTATTCAAACAGATGCTCTGAAGGACAGCGTAACAACTGTCAGGATCGAAGGGATTAAGGAGAAGAGCAGTGGTATGGGGAAGGTGGATCTGGAAGCAAGGAGTCAGAGACAAAACGAAACCCATTATCCGCTGTATTGACAGAGCTCACAGAGCACAAGCGCCCGTCTCTGTGCATTTGCATTTGATCTCTTCCCAAAGTGGTCCTGAACGGGGCCGTCTAACCCTTGGATGACATTTCATGAAGGCAATTATTACAAGATAGATTGTGGTGTTTTGAAAAATCATAAATTATTTTGCCTGATTTATGAGCTGTATCCTTGTTTTTTAAAAATGTAACTTATGTCATTCCCAGCATCACGCAGTCAGACATCTCTAACTTACAGGATAACAGAATGGCATAGGAGTGCAGCTTCCTTAAGTTCGTCACTGCAGATTAACTGCCTAAATGAAGGAAGTTAATGAAATACTAGAATAGGATGGTTACTGAAATGATGATCATGAAAAAGGATATGAATCATGCCATATGAGGGAGCTGTAGCCTTCTCCTTTCTTCAAAGTCATACTCTAGCTGTATTTTATTATCCTGTATATTGCTGACTGCAGATGCTCATAGCAAAAAAATAAATAAATATTCTGGTCAGTGTCTGTGAAGCCTTCAGCTCATTAGATTCTGGGGAAATGTGAACTTCCAGAAATCAAGCTCTGCTTCTGAACTTGTAGGGGTTGCACCCTTGTATGGACAGATGCTTCTCAGGGTAAGTAGTGCAGCGAGCACCTCTGCAGTCAGCCGAGCAACTGTGATTAGGGAATGATAACACCATCTTCTCTCTAAAGAAGCCTTGGGGTTCGCCTGAATTCTGAATATTCCACACTTAAGGGTTGTCGACATCCATTCAGCCCTTGCTACGGCCATAAGCTTCTTGTATATCTGCTGCTGTTAGTTGTCCTGCAGAAGAGATGACCCAGGCTGTCCGGGGCCTAACTTTTGAGGTCTGTTATTCAGTCTTGATTGCTACACAGACAAGTTTGCCGTGATTTAGCTGATACTGCAGATATCTGACACGTCTGAAATAAGGCCTCTTATTGCCACAAATGTGATTTTAAAAGCCTGAACCAACCAAGTTCTACTGAAATCGAACCATTTTTTTCTGTTCATTTTGCTGGGTTTTGGATCCAAGCTTAATTCCCAAGTTTACATCACTCATGTTTGAAAACATGATCTCTCATGACTAACTACTCCGTCATGCCGGAGACCATGGAGCTGTGACATGACTAAGCACCACTTTCCCCGACTGCGGGCTTTTTTTATGGTTTGTGGAGGTTCATAACTGTGGTGTTATTCACTGCCTGGAGATAACTCCTCTCTCTGGGGTACTTTATCTGAATCAATGCTCCACAAGCAACTGTCTCTCGCATTAGTTTTACTTGCTTTTGGCACTATCCTCCTCGAAAAGAGAATGCTAGTATCTCGTTGAGAAACAGATTAACCAGGAGAGTCGCTTCTGATTTCTTAAACTAGGCGGGGCTGCTGGTTTAGGTGCCACAGGGAAATGCTCTGAATAGGAAGAGCAGCTTGCTCTTTGTATCAAATCATTGCTGAATTGGTCAGAGGGTTGGAGGGCTAACACAAGACATTGCCTCTTGGAAGGCCTGTCCATTTGTATGCTGAGTTAATGTGCATTTGCACTGTGTTTTGGAGGTTGTAAAAGCAGTGCTGATTTGCGACCGTGTGTGCTTTCTGAGTCTCCTTGCTCCCTTACTGAGAGCACAGAAGGTGGAATGAACCCAGCTCTCCACCAGTTCCTTCCCCCTTCCTAGTGGAAGGGCAGCTAGCTGTACCTCTGCTTTTAGGCACTGTTTTTCTTGAACTATTATTATTCATTCTGTGTTGCTACAGTTTGCAGCAGATCAGTCCCCCATGCCCGCGTTGGAGCTCCAGGCAGCCCGCCTGTGAATTCAGCAGAGTGAACCTTACAGGGCAAGGCGAGTTTGCACGAATGGATCCCCAAGCTCCTGTTGTCAAACACTTTGACAAAATGGTAGATGAAATTCATTGTTGATAAATGTGCAGTGGTGCACATGGGAGGAAAAACACATTCGGTGATGGTCTCTGAACTACCTATTAACTCCAAGATCTCTTTCCTGAGTGGTTTTATAGAACTATCCATTATATTGTCAATTCCGTAGCAAAGCAAAGCAAACCAAAAATCCAGATAGAATGGTAGGAATTACTAGGAGAGGACTGGAGGATAAAGCAGAAAATGTTCTGGTGTTCTTGTGGTTAAATGGACTGATTCTTTTTATCACAGCGAAGAGGTAGCTAAGGGAGGGCTATGGCAGAGATGTATGACATATGACTGGCTCAGAGAAGGGGCAGGGGAACCTGTTTCTCTTAGTGTAAGATCAAGCCACCTTCCGGTAAGATTGTCACATATAAGATTTAGGACAAATAAAAGGAGGTACTTCTTCACACAGCAGTTCAGCTGAGCTGTGAAACTCTGCCGTTTATTGTTGTGGATATAAACAATTAATATTAGAACAGGTACGTAAATTCTCAGAGCAGTTAGGCACATTAATAGAAAGCTGGTCTGGCAAGGGCCGTTGCGTATGTGAGTGTCACCTCCAGCTCTGGAAGGCTCTGAGCTGCTGATGAATCAGGAGATACAACAGAGAAGTGTTGCTCACTGTGTGGTTGTCTTGTACTCTGCCCTCAGCATCTGGACAGAGGATCCTGGATCTTTGAATGATCCCATAACTTTTATTTTGTTCTTTGGCTGTTAAGCCTAAATCCTTCCTAATCCTTCCACTGCACTCCTGGGCAGTGTAGCCACAGATTCCCTACAGGTATTCCTGGTAAGAAGGTCTTAGCAATGTCATTCATCCAGATTTAAGGAGACTACGTAGCATCACATCTGTCAGATACCCTAGGAGCTCAGTACAGAAGCTTATTTTCCAAATGTGTCTCCTTTTAACAATTATGAACATGGGGGATTTGGTAGCTTTATGTAAGTCACAGTTTCAGGAAGATTTGAAAGGTTCCAAGATGGAAATATTTAAAAATGTTCCTTTGGATAGAAACTGGTTTGTTACTTTGCCTTTCCATGCTGTGAGCTCTCAGGTGTTACTGGTGGAGAATTAATTGTTCCAGTTGAAATGTAGTCTGTCTCATCTTTCATTAATAAAATTTCTCAGAAGGGAAGATATCCATTTAACTGTCAGGACAGAGATTGGAATGGCTGCGGAAGCTGACGATTCTGCGTATTCACCACAGAAGACTGTGCGAGGGCAGCTGAGGTCTCATATCCCAATAGAGGTGCAGTCACATTCAAAAGATCTTTTCCCAAAGGCCTGAATGTTTTCAGGAAACAAACCCAAACCAATGAACAGGGTACTCTGCTTGTTTAGGCTCTTCTGGGATGTGCAGCTGTGCTGGCTTTGCACTGAAATTTCCAGAAGGAAACAAACCAGGCACATCACCTAGTTTGAACTGAAATTGTTGCCTGACCCTTAGCATACAGCCTCCAACTCCCAAAAGCACAGAAAAGAGCACTCGTTGACCTGAAGACCTCTGTCCTCAATGCTTAATTCACTTTATACCTGCATCTGAACACCCTGTTTGATGAACTGGGTGATAAAAAAGAGAAATTGTGGCCCCAATCCTTTCTGTGGTCTTCTGTGACTTACTGAGGAGCCTGAGAAGGGCAACATAAGCTGAATCCTGAAGCAGCATTTTTTTCACTATTTTTCTTCTTGAACAGCGGACAAAGTGAAAGGAGGAGCAGAGGGGAGCCAGGCTGGATGCGTCCTCTCCCCTGCCCGCCTGATGGCCATGGAGCTTTGGTGGGACTGGAGATCAGAGAAGTCCTTTAAGAAACCAAACGCGAGGGAGGCAGGTGGTTATGCTGAACAGATTTACAGATTTTTACACAGCCTTCTCTCTCTGCATCTTGTGATACCTTCTGATCATCAGCAGTTGTCCTTTGGCTGGAGTTAGTTTGTGAAACAAAAAGCTGCAGCTGCCCTTGTGCTGGCATGGGCCAGGAGCGCGCAGCAATCTGTCGTGGTACTGCAGCAGGGAGGGCAGCGGCGAGCGCTGCGAGAGCGCGCTGTCCTGGAGCCATGGACAAGTGCGTATTTTATTACAGATGTAACAATGCTGTTACTGGCGTGTACAAGGGGATTGGCACACTTGAAAATTTGTCCTTTCTAGGTTGCTATGTTCCAGAGGGATGTAGCCAGAAAGTGAATTTTTCTTCTGCTTCGCAAGGTTTCACTGCCTTAAATCAGTACCCAGATCTTGGAACCGGTACCCGGCCCATCTGAGGCTCCCTGAGGCATCAGAACAACGAAATACTTGAACTCTGCAGTGTCTTTTGTAGCATGTTATTACCATGTAATGGCCTCTTTCGCCTCTCAGTTCCAGGTGGAGCTGCCAGCGTCTCTGTACTTCTGCTGGCAAGCGTATAGGGACTGGGGTTTTTGTAATGCAGGAGTGGGGGAAACACAGCCTCAGAATCCATTTTCCCTTGTTGTGCCCAAACTGATAAGGTGCTAAATCAAGTAAGAAAAGAGGGGGAATTTGTCAAGACTGAGGGAAGATAAAGAGCTAGTTTCAAAAAGGAATTGAAGTCTGTAAAGATACGGAGAAGCTTCTAATAGCTTTCCAAAGGCACATATGAAAAGTCAGCACACAGTTCCCATGGGAATTAGGCACTCAGCCTGAGAATTTATGAGAGTCCTCGGAGGTTCATGTTAATTAATTGCATGTTTAGGCACCTAAATGTGTCTAGCCTTTGCAGGCTGAAACACCTTCGTGTGGAAGCAGGCCTGGGGGAGGAGGATTGTGTGAACGTGGTGTGGAAGGCAGACCTGCTCAGACTGCCTCCAAAAGGTAGTAGAGCAATGCCCAAGTTCCCAGCCTCACCATTCTTTTTTTGTGACATGTTTCGATGCTATAGGAGGCTGCTGCCAAAAAGCAGGAACAGTAACTGGAGTGCTCTGCGAAATATTTGTCCTTCTTTTGTCCCCGCTCGTGGGAAGAAGTATGATGAATGCAGGAGGGCATCCAGGTTTGGTGAGCCAGGAGTTGTGGCTCCAGTGGTAGATGTAGTCTGGTGGGGGGATTAGTGACAAGTGTGTGTGCTGGAGACACGTGAGCCCTTTTTACTTACCATACTTACCATAGCTAAAAGATATACTGGGAGAACAAATATTTAATCCAAGTCAGCTCCAGTCCTAAAAGAGAAAGCATTAATTAATAAACACCATACTTTAAAGTGTGATTGGGCAGTGTCTGAGTGCACGTCCTTTCCCTGTTCTTAGTTTGAAATGAAAGCTTCCAAAAACCGGTGTCCTGGGGGCTGCCTGCCCCATCCATGCTCAGCCTGGCTGCTCGTTGCACCATCACCAGCTTTCTGCTCGGAGCCCAGCAGCTCAGCTCACACCAGGGGCAGGCATTCTCCCAGGCTCCCAATTTTTCCTTTATTTCTTGCTGCCAACTAGGAACACTATGTGAATTCTGTACCAGTGATGTATTAGTTGACTCAGATTTCCAAAGCTGGATAGGGTGCATAAACCAGGAGGAGACGACTGGAAGGGGAGGAGGGTTGATAACTGATTTAAAGTATTCGTTTAGGTTTGAGTTGTAATTACAACATTTTATTTTTTTTCACTTCATCTTCACTGCTTAGCTGCTCCAGTTTTTGTTGTGTCATGACTATATGGCTGCATTGCTGAAGGGCCTGTAGCTATTTATTTTTATGTCCCTTTCAAGATGTAATTCAGACTGATTTGTGAGAATTCCCACCCTATCCCTGTCTCCCAGCCTCTGAGTGTGATTTCTTTGCTGGTCATACCTTTTCCCCATTCTTTGTGCACTCTCTGTGTACTCATAATAAGCTTTTGGAAGTGATTATTCATCTAGATTTGGAACACTTAGGGTTTGTTTTTTTTTCCCTCATACCTGTGATGAAAGCTCTTGGGCATTCCAGCATCCTGACCTCAAGAAATTCCAGGCCTTCACTCACCTGCAGACCCTGAACACATTGGCCCAGGTGACTTCTAGGTTCTGTCATACATCAAAGGTTGTCCTTATAGGCTTGTTTTTGTTCATCTTTCCATTTAATTTATTTAATTTAAACAGAATCAACTTCTTGTTACTCAGTCCCAGTTTATTATTCACAGCCAAATTTTCTGTCGTGCCCTCATTACTCGCAAAGCTGAGTCTAGAATAGCAGAAGCTCTTGTTGGTTCAGTGTCTTAGGATGCTGGAGTTCACGTTAATGAAGGCCTGCTTAAACCTGGGGGTGGCCTTCAGGAACGCACACAGAAGCTGGCTCCCAGCTTCCACGAAATGCAGCTAAATCCTCGTTCTGCATTTGAAAGCTCTCCTGTTGGGGTTTTGTTAATATAATTTAATAATGCATAAAGTAGATTCTGATCTTGGCTTTACTGGTGTTTCATGTTACACCCCTGCCCCTCCCGACAGCCTGCATTCCCTGTCCCCATGCTAAATGTTAATTCCCTCCTATAACTCTTTCCTTACTGAGCTTTTCAAACGTACAAACCGATTTCTATCAATTTGTCAGGCACGGCCACTGTTACGATTCCAGTCAGCTCGCCCCTGCAAAACATACTTAATGCTTTCAATCCTGATTCTCCCTGACAGGTTTACAAACTCTGTTCTCCAGGCTTCTCCCTGGAGCACAGGGCAGCAGCTGGTGTCCCTGAGGCCACGCTGAGCATGTCCTGATGGACACCTGCAGGAGACGTCTTCGCTCTGCCACCGCGCAGTCTCCCTGTCATCGTTCCAGCATAGCTTGGCTCGGAGACGTCAAGATGAGGCACGTGCCGTTCCCCATTCAGATCGTGTCCCCCCATCTGCTTTTGATGTGTTATTCTCTAGAGAAGGTTTGGTGACTAAACTCTAGCAATGTAGTGACTGCGGTGCGTGCCCATGAGTCATTGTTAGCTTATTCCATTGTAATAGCACAGAGATGGAATCAAAACATAGTTGATGGTAATAGTTGCGCGGCTATATCATAGCCGTGGTTTATAATTGAAGGTTAAGATACGCTCCTTACTCATTGTTCCTCCCCAAAGCGCACAAGTTTGGAAGGCAAACTTGAAGCAGAAAGGGGAGATGGAATGGATGTGTGCAAAACACATGCCTGGGGAGGGCTGGCAGCGTGGCTGGGTGCATCCCAGGGCAAAGGAGAGCACCGGGTCCAGGGTTTGGATTGACGGTGGTTGTGTTGCTTTTTCTTGGGTTGTCTTCCTCTGGGCTAGGTAATTGTGTTCATCGTAACCTGATCAGATGATTTTTTTCACCGAAACTTTTCTGTGCAATAAATACTACACAAAGAGGAAGAAATATAGTCTTCTTCTGCCCCTTTTCACTTCTTCTTCCCTTCACTGGCCCTCAAATGGAGAAAAAAACACTGATTCTCATGGCGAGAGAGAAGAAAAGTAGGGACCCATATGTACCAAGTGTTGGGAAGTTTATTGGGGAGCCAGGAGGTGAGGAAATACCATCTGAAACTGATGCAAGAAATACCCTGGGACTCAGTGGTAGCTGGTTGGAAATGTTTGCTTGATACCTGCGCCACTGGTGGAGGAGCAGCTTAGATCTGGCATTGAAATCCTAGGCACAGCTGAGGCTGCCAAGACAAAGTAGAAGGAGCGGCTACGCAGTGAGCTGCTGAGCTGGGGAGCTCGTTTTCTGCACCAGTGTAAGCTGGCAAGAGGAGCAGCACTGCGGAAACACTGCTTTTCCAAAGCACTCAGCATCAGGCTGCAGCGAGCATTAATTACAGTGACTGCACAAGTTAATAATGCTAATAGTTATAATAATAATGCTATTAATTGCTTGCATTACAGTAGTATTCAGAGATCATTTTTCTGGGTGGAATAAAGCAGGTAACGAAGGGAGACTTAGCTGAGGCTGTGGGTGCTGCCCTGTCAGCAGATAGCTGACTCCCGAAGCCGTGCCGATGTGAGGGATCGGCGCCGGGCACACCGAACCTGGCTGGTTCTGCACACCTCTGATCACAGCAACCCTCTCGTGCCTCCTCTCGGCCGTGCAGGAGCTGGACGCCAGCCCCGCTGGGGGCTCTTTGCTCGAACACCACAGAACACAAAATGGGAGGGCGTGTTTTGCCCCTTGGCCAGCGGTGGGTGAGACCGCGCGCCTCACCCCCGAACACAGGGCGTGCGGTCTGCCTCTGGGCCCCGAAGGAAGCCACCCTCACATCCAGGTGTCTTTCAGCTACAGTCTAACCCGGGCTTTCTAGTGAGCTCGAGAGTGAGCTCGGTGTTTGCTAGAGCATGAAGCTAATTCGTTTTGGCACCGTTCAGTCATTGCACGAGTGACAGCAGCCACCCCGAGTGACGAGCGTCTTTGTGCAAGGGCTGAGAGCGCGGCTGTCCCCGGCGGGGAGCGATGGCAGGCTTGTGTGGCTTCCAGCAGAGTAACTGGGGGTTACTCTTGCTGCTGGTGCCCTGCTTCTTGCTGCCGCAGCGCTGATACCTCAGCCTGGGGGCTTCCAGGCGCTTCACTTTGATGCAAGTCATCTCTGAAACCCAAGCCAGGATGAAGTTTGCAGGTGGCTTTTTCCCAGAGTAGTCACGGTGAGGCGAAAGGTTGTAACGTACAGCAGCGTGCTCCAGCGCACCCCGTGTCCACGTTGCTGGAGGACGCTGCCAGTAGCAGTATTTAGGTGAGGGCTCGGCACTTGTAGCTCACAGAGATCGAACAAGACAGCCTGGCTTTCCTCAGGGAAAGAAATGAACTTATCACTTTGTTTTATGATAATGATGCTGAATTCTGATATGAACAGACTGTGCCTTGTATTTTACGTCTTTCACTCAACTTTGCTGTAAAAGCTGCTATAAAAATGAATTAAAAGACTTGCGTCACTTGAGTTAGCTCAGTGCAAGTCGTCTTCTGGGTCATTTACAATCCCACGTGACTTGTGAATCCAAATGCAAGCCAAGTGCAAGCATGTAAGCAGATGTCAGGGACCTTTCGAGGGGTCAGGACGCTGACCCACTGAAATGCAGCATGCGGGGCTGCCTCAGCACGTAGCTGCTGACCTGGCCTCTTGGCAGAGCCACACGTCGTCGTGTGCAGGTGTGGAAGCCCCGCTGTGCTCTGGCTCACAGCTCTGTCCGCTCCCAAACCCCTGTTTCTCCCTAGGTCTGACTTGCAAGCAGCACACTGACTAGGAACTACAGGAGTGTCATAGACACCTTTAAAGCTCATTCCTGAGCTCTAAGTCACTCCCAAATCCAGTCAAAAACCCCTTGTCCCCAGGCCACTACCTGCAGTGGCTGGTAGAAATGTTATACTTTAAGCCTTTGACCCTTTATCAGGTTTAATTGGAGTTTTAGCTCGTTGCTTGTGTTGCTGAGCATTCAGCAGTAACCCAGCACAGGCCACCTGCTAGCGACCCATCACCTGCTGCATGTTATGGGGAATAAGCGCTGACTGCCCAAGCATGCAAGACCCTGATGGCCACATCTGCTCCGAGTAGTGTTTGTAAGCCTTCAAGGATCCTCCTCTGGCCTCTGCTGTTACTCCAGTCTCCTCTCCACCTTTTGCATTACTGTTTGCTTGGTGTTTACCCCGTACACCACCATGGTGCACTAATAATTCAATGCCCTGCTCCCTGGGTTACGAGTACATTTTCTGCCCTCCTGTCTCTCTGGAAAGCACCTTTTTTCATCTTGGCTTGTGTCCTCTTCCATACCCAGCCCCACTTTGACCCCAGAGACCCACACCTTCAGCTAGGAGCTCCTTCATCCCTGTGCACAGCCTGCGTGCAGCAGCATCTAGTGCTTTCTTTGGGGAGGAAAGAGCTGTCTCAGGTATGACCTGATTTTCTCAGACAATGACCTGTTTCATTCAATGTTTGCTCCTAAGTCTGATGTCTACAAATCCTTCCGAAGTTTTGCTGTGGGATAACCACTTTGTCCCTGCCAAAAACAGAAAGGGAAAACTGGTTATAGCCACTCTTTTCACTTGGTAATCCTGCCTGAGGATAATTTGTCAGAGCTACAATTAGGGGAAATGCAGTGTGCCTGATCTGCATGAATGGAGCAAGACAAAATACACAGCATTCTGATTTAAATTAATATTGATCCCACTAATGGGAATCAGAGGGCCAAAATAAATTACATAAATGGAGTTAATCAAGACAAAAAATTTCCAAAGAGTAACCTTGTGTTAATGGAGCTGATTTTGCTGATGTCAAGTAAAGACATACAGAGGGATAACAGACCATTTGTCAGGAAAGACAACGAGCACTGCTGCCTCTTGCTCCGAATGTCCAGGACTGCTGAGGTAGGTAATTATTTCTGAAGACCTAATATATTAATTTATAAGTAAGTTTTGTTTTTTTTTTTCCTCCTATTCTGCCTGACTTTGTGAAGGCTGGCAAAGTGCTGCCGGTGTGTGATTGATAGCTCCTTCCCCTCGTTCATGGAGCCTGCCCAGCTTGCAGGGATTGTCAGCTGCAGGCCAGGCAGTGCACGTGGTCAGCAACCAGGTAGGGATGGGCAGGAGCCGTGGGCAGGAGAATTGCTTCAAAGCTTCTTGGCAACAGACAGAGCGGATAGCGTTTTAAAATGCTGCTCGTCCCACGCTCAGACCTCGCTGCGCGAGACGTTGCTGACCAGACGTTGTTTAGCCTGTAACCGCAGCTGCTGGGCGCTCGGCTTTCCTGCCCTGGGGAGGAAGGGAGGAAGGAACTGCAGGCTGAGCACAGTCTGGGCGTGCTGGGCTGGTGGTTGGTGCGGGGGCTTCTCTGAAGGACCTCAGAGTGTGCATTTTGCTATCTGCAGGCAGCGGAGAGCAGCAGAAGCACTCGCAGGCTCAGTGCAGTGAGGCTGGTGAGCCCTTTGCTTCCTGCGGGGCTCGTACAGTAACAGGACTCTGCTTTCAGCTGGGGCCCGGGCAGTTCATCTTTCTCTCATCCCCCAGCTCTGTCCCGCTAGGCAGCGCGGAGGAGAGCGCTGGATATTGCTGATTGCTAGGTCGCAACTGGTGTGTTTTGGGAAGAGGGGTGCAGAAGGCCTTCCTCACTGAGGAATTCTTGTGCAGAGTGGCAGTGTAGCTCGGGCAAACCTTGCCTGCTGTGGCAAAATCTGGTACAGTAGGAGTAAATTGGGTTCCACCCATGCTCACTGGTGAGTCCCCACGTAGCCAGGCACCAGAAGTACTCGAGGTGCCGTGTCTCACTGTGTTTGAAGTATGTCTTCTGAGCCTGGGTTTCCAAATGGCAATGGTGACTAATGGGCTGTTTATTTAAAAGTGCTTGAAACGTGGTTGGAGACTGCCTGTCAGTTCTCCTGCTCAGCAGATCAAGTACTTCTTTCCACTCCTACACATAGCTTTGTGGCCTGAATCTCAGGAGGTGTCCACCCGAGGGCGTTCAGAGAGACCTGGAGTAAATCACCGGGGTTTCCCCCGGAGCCTGTCAGGAATGTGACATCCCCAGTTCCACCAGTGTGATCCATGCCCTCCCTTACCGAAGCATTAAGTTACCTTCCTCCACCGCTGCTATCCCTGACAGCAACAGTGGTGAGAAATTTTCAGAAAGATAGTGTGGTGAAAAATAAAGACTTTAACCAAAGCTTGACACACACTGAAGTTGCTTCTGGAGCCTTTCAAACTACGCAGGGAATTTAGACATGTCATTTCCATTCTTTTTAATTCAGTTCAATTGTTATTATGTAGGTTATATTTAAATATCTTAGACTGCATCCAACACTGCTATTACTGGATGTGGAGTTGTACGGCATTGTTGTTTGTTGTTAAATGTATTACAGACTGCTGCTTGTTCTTAAAATCTAACATTTTTTCTTGACATTTTTCTGACATTATAACTTTAATCGTACAAGCTTAGTATTACATTAGTACATTCTTGCATATTTAATACATCTCAGCTTTGTCTCTGCAGCAGCTGTCAATGTCTTCTAACAAAACCTTGAAAAACTATAGGAAGTATAAATCTTCATAAAAAGTTAAGAAGATTGATCCAGATATTTTCCTGTGGTAATGATTTCTGTGTCTTTGGTAGAGAGCTTGTGTGCTGTTGTGCTCTAGGATGCTGTGCACACAAATTCAAAGGACATAAAAGAAAGCCTGAGATAG
>VXAA01001303.1:135846-171167 GCA_013399115.1 Anseranas semipalmata | reverse complement strand
AACCAAATGATGTCTTCTGAATTTTAAGTTCTGTGAAATCAAGTGGGCTGTCATTAGAGCTCAGACACTCGAGAAACTTGTGCAATGAAAGCAGAGGAATGGAGATCTGGTAATTCCCTCTTCCAAAAAAAATGAAAAGCTGCCAGCTGGAAAAAGAAAACCGGGGTAATTTTTTGGTGAAAAAGGAAAGGAAAAGGGAAAGGAAAAGAAAGCTCAGTTGCGCTAGGTGAAGGCATGTAGAAATCCCTGAGTGAAAGGGAACAGGAGCACATTTAGGCATTAATTAAAAACCAGTGGACCTCGCTCTTTCTTACTTGCAGCTTGTGCCAGCCTTTTTTACCAGTATAAAGAAGGGGCAAGATATATTTCTCCTTTGATGTATAACCTCTCCTGATGAGGCAGCAGAAGGTGCAGGTGGGTGAGCATCAAGGTCAGCAGGAAAACAAACAAAGCACTGCAAATTCTGGCTGTCTCTTACATCCCCCTTGTACCAGGCCAGCTCACAAACCTCAATTATCATAGTGCTACAAAGTCTGGGGCCTGTGTATTTGAGCAGGGACCCGTGGCAGACCTTCACCTCCACCAGGTGGCTGAACCGAGACAGGAACCCAGGTCCCTGACCCCCTGGCCCCATCTGCTGCCGAACCAGCGCTCTCTCCTCAGGTCTTGATTTATAGAAGGCTGCAGAGTAGTGTGGCTGGAAGGATGATGGATGAATGTGGGGAGTATTGAACACTTTGCATGAAAAAATAATTAGTTTCCAAAAGTGGTGAATTGATTTA
Organism: Anseranas semipalmata; assembly: GCA_013399115.1. Lineage (NCBI taxonomy): Eukaryota > Metazoa > Chordata > Aves > Anseriformes > Anseranatidae > Anseranas > Anseranas semipalmata. The sequence continues at coordinate 170,385 of VXAA01001303.1, read as the reverse complement.
ACTGAAAGCTGTGCCTGTAGAGCTCCCAGAATATGGAATATTGTAATTAATTGCTATTAATAATTAACAGTAGGCAGTTAATTCATTGACTGCCATTTGTACTGAAACACAGATCCACAACAGCAGAGGCTTGTTCATCTGGCCAGCTGTTTTTTTAAGCTGCGTTGCCATCACAGGGTGCCTGATGCACAACAGGCAGGATCTGTGCACATCAGGCATCCGGGCAGAGGTGTGGGTAAAATCCCTGACAGTCAGAGAGGGAAAACTTCCTTCATCCCACCTCCACCTTCCTCCTCACATGGAAAAAGCAAATTAACACAAATATGATATGACAAGTATTTAAAATGCTAATGTCTAATCATTTGGCATTAGGAGGGAGGAGGGAATGGTGGAAGCAGAAATTTCTTTGGGCCTGAAAATATTCATGGAGATGGACTTGGCTCGACTACATTTTCCTACTAAGTATTTCATGGAAATCTTGACTACAAAAAGGCGAGAAAAGATTAATGTTCAAAACCAAGGTAATCAAAGGGGTTCCAAATCTTTTCTTAAGCCATAAATAGGAAAGAGTGGTTCCCACAGTGATCTGTATACTCAGAACTGAAGTACCCTTAATTCCATTCGTACTCCTCTCTCTTTTTGGAATACTTTCTTTGAGCAGAGAATTTTTGCTGCAGATTAGATTGCTTTTAATTTTGTGCCTTTATTGTGCATTCAGACAGCTGCGTGATGCGTGCCCACATTTTGTTTACACGAGCATGGCCAGGGGACACCGTGCCGCTGATGTTAATGAACGTCCTGAATGTCACTTTCTTCCTGGTTTGTGTCACTCATCATGTGTGCACACTTCTAACAGGAAAACCGGTATTCACGGGAGAATTCCAAGCTGTAGCAAAGACGCCTGTAGTCTGAGACAGCTTTCAGATAGCTGTGAATTTTGCTTGACTGAGTTTCTGGGTCCTGAGCCTCCTTAAGCACTCAGACTCTGTGGGCTCAGGGTCGTGGCAAGCAGTCTGCTTAGAGGAAACCCCAGTCTTCACTCTTGCTACCTTGCAGTGGGCCCATTTCTTGCATGAAGCAGGAGCTCTTCAAGTGTTGATGTGCTGGTGCTCCTTCTGTGCCTTCCCCATCCTTCCCTTTTTTGTGCCTGAGCCTCAGAACATAACGATACAGAAGTGGTTTTGTGGAAAGGTGTAATATCTTAAAATGACTGGTGTGTATTTATTGGCCGTCAGCTGGGATGCTGTGACTGCGGGGCCAAATCATAGGCAAAAGTAAGCAGGGAAGTGGGAGGTCAGCACACAGTCCCAGGGGCGTGGAGGGGTGAAGAGCAAGGAGCCAGTGTGGAGGTGGGACCGGGCAAGGAGGCGCGGAGGAGCCTGAGATGCTGCGGCAAGCGGCACGGAGCTGCTGGGGCAGCAGGGACAGAGGAGCTGGAAGGAACCGGGGGGTGGCTGCTGGTGGGAGACAGCAATGGGACACCAGGCTGGGCTGAGGACTTTGCTGAGGTACAGACAGGCCCAGGGGCTGCTGGAGGGGATGGAGCAAATAGAAAGGGGGGACGGAAAGGACACCGCCCCCCCCCCCCCTCCCCCCGAAAATCTCCAGCAATCATTCCTATGAAAATCTTTATAGAAATATCTGAACCGCTTATGTGTGAAGCTTTGTGGAAAGTCTGTATCACCTCTGATCATAACATATTCATTCTGGTGCCAATAATAACGATGTATGGAAAACAAGCTAGCATTTGCTTCATTTCACTATCTTCTTCATGCTTCTGAAGGGCAAGGATTTGATAAATTTTCCTAACAGTTTTTTGGAGCTGAAATACAATCGCTTGGTAATTTGTATTAAAGCTATTTTTAAAATTCACAATCAATTAATGAGAACGGTGTTAACTCGCTGAACTTTAGAGAAGCAAAAAGGGAACGCGGAACGCAATCTGCCTTGCTGTCCTTTTCACCGAGTTTCTGTCTTTCGCATCGAGATGCTGAAAGGCCAAAGCAGCACTGGGGAAATACATTGTTGAAACAGGAAGTCATTCTTACCTCCTTAATTAAAGAAAATGAACGATTTAAACTCACAGTTGACGGTTAGAGAACCAAAGCCAGACTCATGAACTTTCCAAATGTGCTCAAGTTCCCCAAAGTCTGCGTCAGGAAACTGGCATGGGTTTTGTCTGTAATTGCTCAGCTGAATTGCTTGGTCTATTTTCCTTTCCTCTTTGGTGTCTGAGTTTGGCGAATAACCTCTGTCAGAAGAACTTTCTTTTGCTGTTTTATGGGCAGGGTGCTGTACTCTGGCTCTCCAGCAGTCATTTCACATCCAGCCCGCGTAGGCTGCGCTGGGACTGAGGTGACACCCAAACAGGTCCACAACAGCACTGCAGCCGGTGTCAGAGGCTCTGCAGATCCATCCCTGGGCAGGAAGAGCTTACCTCGCTGCGGTGGTGTGAGAGGAATCGCAGCATTTTTCTCCCTACCTCACCCAGGCAGGGGGGAAAACGTGGAGTTACTCAGCTTTTAGCCAGTCTCTCCCAGCTCTGCAGCGTGCCTGTTTGCCAGGAGAGCACCGTCAGACTGCCTGGTCTGTGGACTGTCACTGACACCAGCTGCCAGAGGTGGATTAGGTATTCTGCCCGGGTTTTATTTCTGTACTGATCATAGACAGGGATTGAAATGACTGAGGGGTTTGGGTTTTTGTTTTTTGCTCAGAGATTATCAGTTGTGGCTTTGTATGTACCTACTGCTACCCTTGCATACTAACTTTCTTAAGGAACACTTTGCTGGCAGTGCCCTCTCTTAGATAGCCAGCTCCTGTGTAGTTAGGGAAACCAGGCTGGACTTGGGAACTGACTGCAGATCTCTGCTGGGGTGTAAGACTTGTAATTTGGTGCCACCTACCATTGGGCTGACCTGAATCCATCTTATCTAAAAAGCCAATAGATAAATAAAAATCCATTTTTGTGTGACCCATTCATTGTGGTTTGCAGCGAACATAAGAGGGAGGTGATCAAAGTCTCCATAGTTCTGTTTTAAAATCGGACAAACTGATGGAGGAGCACTCTGAAAGTACCTATTAACATGAAGGGCCAAATGCAGCCTCATGTGGATGTAGTGCGGAACTCCGATTTATAGTTGCCCAGCCACCTGGAAAAGTGCTACCGGCACTGTCAAAGACGGGAGCTGGGCTGGGTGGACCTTTGGTATGTCTAAATCAGCAGTGCCTTTGTGAGCTTTTTGTTGTTTTCATAACATATCTTTGCAGAGCGTGCACGAGGGAGGTGGGTGGAAGAGCAAAGGTACAGAGCCGCTGGCACCTCCTTCGCTCACATCCAGCATCATTTCCCGGGGGTGAGCGAACAGAGATGGCCCCAGTGAGGACAGGAAACCCCTCGTGGTCCTCTGAACCCCACGTTCTGTGCGAAGGGGTGCTTGAGGCGTGCTGGGTCTGCATTACAGCTCCTGATGGGACTATAACAGGGCATTGGAAAGCTAGGTAAAAGTGTTACCAAATATATATACATACATACATATATATACACATACACACACACATATATATATTATATGTATGTATAGACATACAAATGTGCGTATGTCAGCTGTGAAGGAGTCAGTCCTGAAGTTCATGATCCATTCTTCCTTGTACACAAAAGACTCACAGCAAGGTATATAAATGAAATCAAACTAAAAAGCAGGAACAAATGTGTGGACTTATAAACTTTTCAGTAAGTTTGATATGCATTGCAAGCAACAGAAAGAGGGATGCAGTAAATCAGTATGTGACTTTTCTCCCTTCTCTGTATCATAAAACGTAATGAGTCTCCACGGGCACAAAGGAAGGCCCCATCTCCTTCCTTGTGATTGAGCGACGCTATAAACCATGGCAGCAGAAAGATGGCTCTGTCAGGTTTACTGGGCAAGACCTTGACAGAGTTGTTTAGGGCACATCTGCGGGACCAGGCGCGAGAGCAAGCTCAGCCCAAGCTAAGTCTGAATCCACAGGTGCCGGGCTGTGCTCTGGGCACCGGCTGCCCTCGCGCCACGGCCCGTCACTGCGCCGAGAGGGTTTGGTGGCACCAGCCCCCCTGCGGGGAAATGCCATTGCTTTTCGTAGTAGGGAAGCTATGAGGAGATCTAACTTGTGTCCTTCTCAAGAGTGTTGTGGGAATAAACGTGTGTTGGTCTGAGGGTACTGGAAGGGAATTCTATCAGTGTTTTCACCAACTGTTAGATAAGAATCAAAGATTTGCTGTGCTTGAAATTACTAAGAACCTCCAAGTTGCCTGTCTTCCAGTTAAAGTTTACATCTTCCTAAAACAAACAAAATACCCCCCCCCTAAAACCCAGGAAACTCTCTCGTACCTCTGAGCCATCTTTTAGCTCATGTGAATTCTCCTTAAAAAAATTAGTCTGTTACCAAGTCCCCCGAGACACTGTGGAGCTGGGTTCAGCAGGTTCAGATTTAATGCCTTGAATTCACGACAGCAGCTCTTGCTGGAGAGCGGTCTGGCCCAGTAAAAGTTGTGTGTTTTTGAATAACGTTCTCGTGGGGTTTAGAAGACCTTTAAATAAACAACACAAATCTTTGATTTCGTATCCGCATATGTGTTCCGATTAATCCACAGCTAAGTTAACAATTACCATTTTTGCCTTAAATACTGAGTTTGATGAAAACAGTATTTTGTGCCAAGCTGGTTATAATGATTGTGTAATTCAGAAAATATATGAGACGTTAAAACTCCGTGACATCTCCTTCCCATGCTAAAGACTGTAAGAGGGATTGATGGGACCAATAAATTGATTCCCATAGGAAAGACTGTAGCAAAAATGGGAAGCAGTACGAAATATAGCCCACCTGGTAGTTTTATGACCCTATCTGAATGCTGTAATCATTTTAAAGAGATGTTGATTAGTACCAGCAACAGGAGTTGAATTGGCAGCATCAGTAGCATCAATTTCAACAACAGCACTGGAGGTCCTTAAGTTCCCATTTTGTGACTTGGATGCAAATGAATCATCCAGTCAGCAGGTGCTGTTCAATCTGCACTAAATGTACATAACTAACAGATGAAGGAATGCGGAATTTGTGCTTAAAGAAATAATTGAATGCCTTGCCTGTCACTGAAATTCAGTGATTTGAAAGGACGCTTTAGAGTACAGAAAGAGGAGAGAAAAGATACAGGTCCAGCTCTTCTCTGAAGTGGACACGGCTACGCCAGTTTCTCCTCACTGGGAGGCTGGCATGGAGATGGTTCCTTCACCTCTGTTGGGCATTCCTGCGGGTTCCCACAGCTGAACATCTTCCTGCTACCACCCAGTGGAGCAGCAGTGGCGGGCTCCAGCCAGATCCCCGCGCTTCATCTGGCTGCACCTGGGGGGAAAGGCAAAGCATTGTAAATGCAAGTCGTTGAGAAAAGAAGAAACCCCTTTCTGCACCCAAGTGTGGTATTTGTTTTAGAAGCTGCATAAACACGTTTCATGAACCTGAAAACCAGCATGAAGGCATGATGCCATCAGCAAGAAGTGTCATTGATTACGCTCTGCAAGCTATTCATGTCTTGCCATTCAGATCCTCTCATTGGGGTTTGTGTGCTTTCAGTGTCTCCCCGGATTTAGTATCAGAGGCATACAAATACACACATATATTTCCTATGAAGGGATGAATCGTCCATAGGTTTGCTGTGAAACAAGGTCTTTAGAGAGACAAGAACTGTGAGAGGTACTTGACGTTCAGCTGCAGATGAAAATCACATCCCCAAAAGTTGGTTTGCTTTGGAAAAAATATTTTTAGATTTGGATTTGGATATAATAAAAAATACCATAATATAAACCTGACACATTGAGTTCTTCACTGTTTCAGGTCTATACCCTTAAACAGGGAGGAAGGAATGTCTCCAGCAGACTGTTCCCATCTGGTATTGTCCCTTGTGCTGTACAGAAATGTCTGGCTGTCTCATAAGCAAGCACGTTGCTGTCACACTGGTCAGAAACAGATAATATCTTACTGTGCCCGCTCTGCTAGGGATAATGAGCCAACGTGAGGCATCTCAGAGGTGCTCCTAGTTAAGGGGAGGAGAGGTTATGGGGGTATGTGTCTCTGGCGTGCTCCTGTTTTTGTCAAGAACTGTATTCTGTGGATTGGAGAAGGAACTGGGCACAAAGCAGCCCTCATTTCACCCTGTCTAGTATTAGATCGGTAGTTGGGGTGCAAGGTCATGTGTCGAGTGCACTGTGCTTTCTGTGTCCTCAGCCGAACAGACGCCAACTCTGATCTCCATGAGATGTGCCAGCATCTTGGCACATCAAGGTACAGCTTCTCTGCTGTCGTGTCTCACAGCTTCTTTGTTCATTTTTGCCTCTTGTGCACAAATAAGAAAAATTCTTGGAAGAGCTGCTAATGGGTACTTTCCCTCCAGCCTGTGCCTGTGTTTTTGTCTGGAGCTGCTGTTTTAAGGGGAAGCTTAATAGGTTTGTATATAAGTATGCTAGGTGAAGGGTGGCTGTTACACCATTCCTCTAATAGCCAGGGGTGATAGCTGTTTGTGGTACAACTGTGTACCATGTTCCGACTGACCTGGTCAGGTTTTGTTCTCCAAGTAAAGACCTGGAAGTACACAAGCTGCAGGCAGCGGTGCCTTGTTTAGCCAAGATACGATGCAAACCCCGAAACAGGCTGTTGGCTTTGCACCTTCCTGCTGGTGAAGGGCCAGGAGACATACTCCGTTAAGACTATTAGTTTCCAGTATCCTTACACTCAAGCTCTCCATGAAGAATTTTTAATGTACGTGTTCCACAGTATACCGAAAGTAAGCTGAGCTTGTAGGATTTGTGTAGGGCTGCCTCGCAGCACAGCCCCTGTGAGGGTTGGGGTTCCTGGGGCTCAGCAGCGCTCACAACAAGTTGCACCCAGGGGCAGGCAGAGCACGTACAGCCCTTGGCCTGAAGCGGCCACGTCTCCACCAGGAGCGCAGAGCAAAGCAAGGGAAGGGCCCAGCTTCCAGCGCGCGTGGTCCTAGCACCACGACCCGCACTTACCACAGCATGTCATAAATATTCTCCCTCCTCACCGCCATTTGGGGCTCCGGCTGTGTTGCATCGTAAATATGACCACAGCTGTACTATTACCTTGGCGCTTTACTTTGTTTTTTGCACTCTTTTCCAAGTAACCAGTTTCTGCAGAATTGAATGACAAATAGGACTTACTTAGATCAGCAAAGCCTTGAGCGTGCCGGCCATTGATCTCATGGTAGAACACATTGGCTCTGATATTTATGGGGGTTTGCTTCCTATCACTGTTTTTTTTCATTTTTTTGTCCTTTTTAAAAGGAGGGTGGGAAATACCTACTGTGCTCATTATCTTCTTTATTCCCCTGTTTTTCTTCTAATTTCCTGATATTTTGATTTCTTTCTTTCTCATTTTGGTTCATTTTCCTTTAAGGCATTATAATTAATGGACTGTTCTAATTTCCTTTGAGACAACATTCTTAATTGCTGTAATTCTCACTTATGTCTTTTAGGTATCCCTGCTGGCATTGATTCATTTCAATTTGCATTCCTGAATGCTGCAGCTATAAATACTCAGTCAATGCATGTAGCCAGCTAGTCTCCTGTCCTTTTGAATGCTGTACAGGTTTTTCATTGCTTTTTTGGAGCAAAACTAAATGGTGACTTACAGTTGTAGCAGTATCTTAAAAACTGGCCTGTGTTTGCCTTTGCTGCGTTTGGTAGGTTTTACTTCGGGTTGGTGGTAAAAGTGTCAGAGTTTTACATGATGTGTTCCAGCGTGCATACTTGCCTTTTAAAAATTGAGAATAATAACCTTGAGATTTTTTTTTTTAAATCAAATTGTCATAAAACAAAGGAGTTTTCCAGGAGTAGAAATTGTAAGTTACAAATAGGGCTTGCAAATCTGGAAAAAAATAATTTGTGCTGGTGACACAAGGTTCCTTTATGAAGAAAAGGTGTGAATGAGATCACATGAAGCTGAAGGGCTCCTGCCCAGGTGCTTAAGCAGCAGGAGCAGCACAGCTAATGCCATTACGCAGAACTGTTTCACCATCTCTGCCCCTTTGCATTTGTCCCTGTGCGACCGCTGCCCAAGGATCAACGTTTCAACGTGTGGAAGGAGAAACCAAGTTGAGGTTCTCCTGCCATTTACCTCCTGCCCCCATCCTGCTTTAGTTTTGGACTGAACAGCTTTGAGTAGATGTTTTTCCACTGTCAACTCATTTCCTACAGCCGTCAAAAAAAGCCAGGAGGGAAATAAGTTTTAGTCACTACTGCCCTAAATAAAGCAAACAAACAAAAAGGCAAAGCAGCTCTGTGTCCTATTACAAAACCCCTGGGTTACTCGGTCCCCATGGTTTCTTGTTTGGCTTTTGATTCTGGTACAATTATTTCCTGCAGCCACAGGACTTAAAATATGAGATGAAAAATACTTGGATATACTTTAGAATAAGTGCACCCAAATTGCTCCAAATGCAATGAAAATATCCCCTATAGAGAAGTCATTCTTATAGATCAAAGAAATACAGCAAATAATCTGTTATTTTTTTAGTATCCCTACAGATATATTCCCGTGAAAAGAACAATGAAATGTAGTTCTGCAATGCCTAATGGAAGCAGTTACGTTTTCTGTGTTGGTGACAGAGAGCTGTGACAGGGAAAGATTTCAGGGTTGCAGTAAAATGGAAAAGGATTGACCAATTGTCTCCTCGCCAATTAAGATGATTAATCAAATAATTAGGATAAGGATTAAAAGCCTAATGCATTAAAATAATATTTATTTGGTGGTGTGAACTGCTGTCGTAGATTACCTGCATTCAAGCTGCTGTTGACTGCACAGGACTAACAGACGAGCGATGAGCAGCAGGCTGCTACATCCATGCTAACAGGCGCAGGTATAGGGTGGCAATAGCAAGCCTTCATTATACCCTTTCCTATCAGGAATATTTGGCCCTCTGTTTTTGGTTTTTAGCAGAGAGCAGAGCTGTGTGTGTGTGTAGGCATGTGCACAGGTTTCAAAAACTGCTCCTTGTCTCTCTGAGCCATTCACCGAAATCTTCGTGGCAGTAGCGGACCTAAGTGGTTTTATTTGGAAGCCTTTCATTTTGAGTATTCTGATTGTTTTTTATGGAAAGTGTGTGAAGTATCATCGCACACTGATGCCAGGACTGCCATTTTCTCCCTCCCCTTTTACATTTGTTGCAAACTTTCCTTTCATCAACAAAACCGAATTCTGATTAACTTGTTCTTTATGAAATGTATAGTAAAGAGGTTTCGTGGCATCCAACATAAATGCCAATTAGAGTGACCTGCGGCACCAGCTGGCAGGAAGCTCACCAGAGTCCAGGCAAGGCAGCAGTGTGCCCTGAGAAGAGCCCGTGCTGCCAGCACAGCTTTTGGTGCCACCTTTGCGCACAAACGACGTGCTTTCACACCGCTGCTGGTGCTTGGCTGCAGAGCACGCTGCCAGCCCAGGGCAGGCACATCTGACTGTCCCCAGGAGAGCAGAAGCAGGGAAATCGTGGGGTAAATGATCGAAACCAGGGAAGGCAGAAGCTACAGCTCCCATTTCCACCTCTTGCATGCGTCTCCTGCACAGTTCCATCAGCGGTGCCTCCCGCGAGGAGTTTGCTGACGGCGGGGTCTCTGCGAGAAGTCGGATCGGTTGCTCAGAGCCGTGGCCCTGGGTGCTGTAGGTGGCACAAAGCCCTTCCCTCTGCCACCACAGAACTTGTAAGGCATTGGAAGTTTTGCCTGTCCTTTTGCCCATGATTAGCCCTGGTTCCCACCCCTCTGGTCCCAGCAGTGCTCAGGGATGCTCATTGCTGGAACAAGTGTTAATTACCAAATCCTGAGGGCGGTTTAATTGGATGATTTTTGTGTCGTATGTGTTGGAGTCTTATCTCAGGAATTTGTGCTGGATGAGCTTGAGGAGAGCAAAGGAGAAAGCTGTTCTGTGCTTTTACACTCAGTCACTTTCATACTTTCTTCATTCTTATTAGCTTGGCAGGTTGTCAGCGGGATGGAGAAAAGCCCCTAATAAAAGTGCTGAAAAATGCAATACAAGCATCATTGCAAAGTGCACAGGCTGTGAAAGAGAGATTCAGGGAAGAGATGAAAGCTGTTGTGTGAAAGGGTAAAAGTAACTTAATTATTACTTGGCAAAAAGCATATACAGCCAGCCACAGCGTTCAGTGAGGTCTCTGCTCATTTTCAGTCCAGTTGCAGCACCTTGGCAGCTGCCGTAGAAAATTGCTGGTGTTCAGGAAAGGTCCATGTCTCAGACTCCACGTCTGAGGACCTCTGCAGAACCCAGGTCCCGCTGCTGACAAACGGTGTTCCCGGGCTGAGGGGGCGATCCCCAGGCTCCCGGGGTGGAGCGGATAGGTGTGCGGCTGGACGGCTGCTCCGTGGTGACCGGGAATTACGGGGGGCACTGCCTTTCGGACCTGCTCCTCACCAGCTGCAGCTCATTTGTTTTGCAGCTCCCTGAGTGCAAAGCGATGTGATATTGCAGTGGTGGCCGGTCTTGTTGCGCAGGCCATATTGATCTATCCACTGGGCCATCTATTTGTCCACTGATGTATACAGTGTTTGTAGTGTATTTCCAAAGTGGGTTATCCCTTCACAGTGAGCTTTGTGCCCCCAGTTCACTTCCCTGTGCCTTTCAAATCGATATTCCCACCAAGCAGTTACCCGAGCCACTGGACGTGCTGCGGCGTGCCGCGAGGACTTTCTCTGCAGATTCATTTTGGTGTATATTAAGAATAAATTGGCTTGTTCTCCTTGTGACTTGGTTTAAAAAAGAGATAGATGACTTAGAATTAGAGAAAATTAAAATTCAAGATGTGTAGGGAGCTTGAACAAGCTGGGCTGGGCTCCAGGACGTTTCACAGAGAGACAAAGACAGGAGAGGAGACAGCAGAAGCAGCATGAACGGGCAAAAAAAACCCCTAAACTGGTAGCTGGCGAGTGGGCAGGGAAGCAATGATTCCCCCTTGCTGATGGGGGAAGCAGTACGAAGAAGGTGCTGCTGTGCCCATGCTCTGTGAAGAGCTGACTTGTATTTTAAATTGGTTTTAATCAAACTAGGAGGGAAATGCTTGGAAAAAGTTGCCCCTTTTCCCTTTTATGCCTTCCCCCTAAAACTGATGCTACTTCTGTCTTTGCCATTTTCTCATTTTTCAAAGTCCAAATGTTTCTACCAGCTTTATTGTTTGCAAAATGAAAGAAAATATTTTTTTTCCTAATTGCTTTTTCCCCGAGCAGTCCTTCCTTGGAAGAAAATCTGAGAAGCTGCTGTGCTATGTAGGGGAAACGCTGCTGCTTTCCAGACCTGGCAGCTCTCAGCAAGAGCACAGACGGACCTGGCCTCGCCCCTGCGTGCTTGAGGAGCGCTCCGAAAATGCCAAGTGCTAAGTGCCACTGGGAGGAACAATAGCCGAAAAAAACAGCAACAATCCAGGGTTTCTTTGGGTAAAGCAAAGGTTGGCATGGTCAGCTGGCAGCTTGTGCTGTCCCACCATTTTGAAACTATTTGGAGCGGTGTGTTTAGGAGTTGTAAATTCACTTTAGAGTTGTTTCACTTTTCTTTTTACTTTTTCACTGCTGGGCAAACCTGGCTGCTGTTTGTGGGGCTGAATTTGCAGGTGCTGCGTGATGCTGTGCAGCGTGGGGCACCTGGGCAGCGTGAGACAGCAGCACCGGCGTGCAGGGACCCGCATTTCCACGCGCGGTAACGCAGGAGTACCCGGCTGGACGGGCTGCACGGGAAAGTATCTGTTTTTCCAAGTGTCTTTCTGATAGGGAAAAAAGTGAAAATTCTTCTTTCTGCTGCTTTTGTAATTAGTTGGTGTTCGTGGGTATTTTCTCACAAAGAAAATGATGAGTGGGTCTTAAGTTAACACCACTTTGCTTGCAAATGAAGTTAAAGCAGGATAAAAAATGCAGTAGAGCTGAAGGCTCTGAGTCATTTATTGAATTTTGTTCCAGATTATTATATAAAAGAAATTTCAGCAATATGATTTTCAGCTAGCTTCATAAAAATAAATAAGCATTGTCTGAAAAGCATGATTAAACCAGGAGGAGATGTGAACAAGAAGACCAACACATTGTGTTGTGACTGGGATTCCGTTTCTGCAAAAGAGTGGCGTACATGGGAAAGCAAATCATTAGTGAATGCTTTTATCCTCTGAAATATCAAAGGCGATATGCAAGATTTTATTATGCAAAATTTTCTGTGCAGAAAGGATATACAAAAGGTAGCCAACCTGTGCTGTAAGACTTGCTCCTCCAGCACTTTTTCTCATCTGTAAAGTCACAGAATTAATTGTATTCCCATCTGCTCTTTATGTAAAGTTAAGCCGTCCAGGTATGAGTAAGCTTGCCTGCTGTACACCCAGCAGCCTGAAGCCCTGGGAATTTGTGTGCTGTTTTTTAGATGGTTAACTGAATAGACCAACAGGTGGTCCAACCCAAATGTTAAGGGTAGTTATTTTTCTAAAGGGGCACAGAGTTCAAACAAATAGCTAAATAATGGTGGCTGCATCCCGCGCCATGAACTTGGACTGAATCTGTAGCAAGAGTCGCCCAAGTTTTCTTTCTTCCCTGCATTTAGCATCTATCTCATAAATTCTCCTTCCTGGAACTGTCTGACATAGGAGCACACTTATTTAAGGTCAGAGCTAGGTTTTTGATGGCTTCCATAATGGTGACTGCCATTCTTAAGAATATATGCCGAAAGAAATATAAATTGACTAGCCTTTGCTGCCTGCCGCTGTTTATCAAAGTTCTCAGCTATAAAAATAAATATCATCGTGCTCTTCCATTTGCTGCTAATGCCGCTGAAGCCAGACAATGTGGAGCTGATGAATGAGTGGGTAATGGGGCTGTTTTTAACACCCTGGCTTCTGCCAGAGTGTTACTGAAGCCATTTGTTTGGGAATGGAACTGCTGTTGCTCGCGTTTCAGCAAGCGCTAACTTTCTCCAAAAAGCACAGCAAATCTGTATTTAAATTGTATAATAGTTTGCATTAATGCAACACCACGGAGGTTTGCTGTGCTTCTGGAAAAGGCACTGAAGGTTGGTTCACAGCGCACGTGTTCATGAAACCTGCTCCTTCCCCAGCCTGTTGTCCTGGCTGGCTGATCTCTTCCCATTAAAATGCACAAATGGGAGAAGTTAAGTAGGGCTTTCTACATTGGACTCCACCAAATAAAAAGGAACGCCAGAAAGAATATCTTCAGATGCTTTTGAGAACAGCCAAGTGTCTGAGAGAGTGATGTAATGTGCAAGAAACAGTAGAAATTCACCATGGAAAAAATAAGCTGATGTGCTGGCGAGGAGATGTGTCTGTGTTCGTACACTAAAGCACAACAGAGAGCCGTTTTTATAAAGCAGGCCTCGAATATTGGATTTACAAAACCAAAGTATCTGTGGAGGTATGCCTTCCTGGGCCTTTACGGAGTGGGGGTGAAGACCACCGCTGAGGACAGCTCGGGTTCCCTGGTGAGGCTGTGGAGCACAGGTGTCCCCACCAGCACATCTGATCTCTTTGGACATCTTGCTGCTTCTGTGCTTTTGTTTTGTCCTTTGTGTCCAGGCTCTTCTCCTGGAAGAAGGCAAAGATGATAGTGAAGAACACTGCTGCTATGTAATAATTATTCTCACGCACTGTGCAAAGAGTTACTTCTCCTAGGGAGGCTTACCTGTGCTGCAGTAGCAAAGCTCTGGATATCTGGGCCTGTCCCATTGTCCCAGCTAAGTGTCTAGAGCCAAAACTGTGATGTAGTGTTGATCTCTAAAGGCTGCTAAAATGCGTAAGGGACTTGTGGATTCGTAGTTCAATTGTTCAAAGAAGAAAGGATTGTTTTATTAACATGGGAGATGTACGGGTAGTTTAGTCATGTCTGAAACATAATGCACTACCGTGGTTACAGTGCTCCTGGAGCAGACAAGACTTAGACTTTATGTGCAAAGAGGCTCTGTAATGCATTTTAAACTGTTTTTCTCCTAGGGAACAGTATAAGTAAGTCTGTGGAAACATCTTTGTGGAAGATAGTAAATAATCTGCACCTTTGGTCCAAAATCCAAAGTGAATTGAAACAAAAATGTCTGGGGCATTTTGGAAAGGTCAGTTGACTTCTGTAAATACATCAGTGTGTTCCTCCCCTCCCGATTTCCAGGTCCGAAGTTGTAGCTCTTGATAGAAATGCACCGTAAGTTGTTGGCTGGATCACTTTTGTCTTCTCATGCTCATTCGTCCCTGCTTGTATGACATTGCTTTAGGATTTATTAAAGACCCTGTGACTGGGCCAGGGGGTTCACAGACAGATTGTTTGCAGAGTTTTTAGAACAGGTTCAGTGCACAGAGCTGAGGTTATAAAATTCACAGTGGCTGAGCGGTGGAATGAGAAACATGCAAATGTAACGAACACTTTATATCTTTTTGCTGGTTGCTTGTTATGCTGTACATCTCATCTTCAGCTCCTTATTATGGGAGATCTTACGAAGATAAAACTGTGTCCTTCCTATTGTAGTCCCTTAGCATAACAAGACCCTTATTTTCTTCGAGGCTTCTGAGTCCAAGTCTAACCTAAATTTTAAATAGGTTACGCTGATAGTATTCCTACCCACTTAGTGATACTACATCGTCCTGCATGTCGCTTCTGAATTTTCCACCAATTCGACATAGCCTTCGGCTGCACGGGGAGAACTGGAGATGACGCTTTGTGCAAACTGCTCAGCTCCGCTCCCGCAGCAGGAGTTGGCTCCAATGTAGGTTCTCCTTCCCAAAATACACTACGGATCGGTAAGTGTTATAACAGCACCCTCACTTTTTATTAACACAGCCTAATATAAGCTTGAGTGAAAGCTTTTGCGAGGCTTTGGTGCACAGTTCTGTGGTGTAGGTGTTTTGCTAATGACCTCTAATGAATGCCGGCAGTTAACACGGAGCGAGCGAGCGGCTAGCAGGCTCACGCCCTTGCGCGGGGGTGATGCTGCACGCCACGCGTAAGTAGTCTGAGCGAGGACGGGGTGTGCCAGGAGAAGTGACTAGCTGTGAAGCGCACAGAGTTGAAAGCCTGCTGGCTCTTGTCCCAGCTCTTGGCTGGGAAGAAGAAATTGGAGGAGGGAAGAGGCTGCGGCCAGCAGAAGCCTCTCTGTGCAGCACAGTGTGAAGCCAAAATAATGAGGGGAGCTCTTAGCCAGCTGCTGGGGAGCTGCTTTTATTTCTGCCCCGCAGCTCTCTTGTCTAGCACCAGGGTGGCTGTCCCTGGGTGGCACCGTGTTGTGGCTTGCGGTCAGCAGCGACTTTGTCTGCACTTCCGTGAGGTCAGAGTTCTGACCTAGCGCTGTCACCCACCATCTCTCCCGGCCGATGGCATCTTGTACCCATGTCGGCCTGTCTTTGGGACACTGATGTTCCTCGCAGTGCCGTGGCTGTGCAGACCCGCCTGGCTGCAGTTTGCAGTACACGTGCTCGCCGCTGGCCCCCAGGCTTAAGTGCCAGTGGCTAGGAGCCTGCCGGTGCTGCTGTTCTGCTGCAGCGTGCTTCGGGTGAGATCTTTGAAAATTAGAGGCTGTAGGACTGAGGTGGGCTCATCCTGTCCATCTCCCTCACCTCTTTCATTGCTGCACTCCTTCCTCTGCTCATGATCGAGAAGTCCTGGGATGCAGCTGGCAATGCTGAGCAAAGACCATTTACTTGTGTCCTCAGCTGTTTGCTTGCAGCACGGGGCAGAGGCTGAGCTCTGCAGCTGCCAGAGCTTTGGTGGGGCTCAGGAGGGGCTTTGCTCCCTGCAGGGGCTTGCAGCAGTTGCTGGAATCAACTCCCGGTGCAAAAGGAAGCAGTTTATTTCCTGAAATGAAGAGGAATACCGGGAGGTCCCAGATACCGAGGTCAGCTCGCTACAGTGCACAAGAGCAGCTGTCTGTGGCACTTAGCATCAGTGCGATGTGCTTCTGTAGAGGCTAGCAGATGTGTGTAATCCCCGCATGCTGCAAACCACCGAGGAACGAGTCTTTCCTAATTCCCTGAAAATAAGAAATCCTCACGTTGGCTCCTCCTCCAGCCCGTGCCTCCATTGCACCATTTGAGTCGTGCAACACCCATTGCATTAAAAGCACCTTAAAAACACTCGCAGCCAAGTGGGAAAGACAGGAGGAAAGCCAAATCATGGGAAGGTCCAGCAGAGTGGGCTGCACCGTGTCCCTCACTACCCGCTCACTCAGGGGTGCTCTGTGACAGCTTTTTCCTGTCCCCATTTGTGCCAAGATGCTTGAGGAAATACGCCTTATTCTGCCCTTGCCCGTGCATGTCTTTTCTTTCATGGTTTCTCATTATGACCTTGATGTTTTCTTACTGTGGTTTTTAGAGTGTGAATAAGAGCAACGACAGGACACATTGCACTTAGAAAATGCTGTCTTGTTTGTCTGGAGGTCCAGTTTATGGCTTTTTGTTGTTGCTTCAACAATGTCAAGCATGGCCAGAAGAAGCTTTTTAATCTGGTTCAGATGTCTGTAATAACAGGGATGGGATAAACCTTCAAATTTGCGAAAAGGCTAGGAAACAAGATGTCTCAGTGCTGCAACACGTCATTATTCAGAGCATGCCATCTGAACTACACTGGTTAGAAAGCAATTTCAATGTACGCTAGCTTTTGAGGCTGTGAATCACTTGGTATTGTACCAGCACCAAATTACTTAACCCATTACTTAGCCTGATTCTGCATCTGGGCTTCTTGAGCAGAACTCGTCTTGGTGTGAGCTTGGCATGGGCAGCAGGTCAGATCACAGGACTGGGCCTCTGTCCACAGTGAATTGCCTCTGCTGGGAGAAGAATTAAATATTTGTGTAATTTAAATTAACTGTTGGCTTGCTTTGTCGGCAGTGGGCATTTGGTTCTCATTTAGCACTGGCAGTGCAGTGCTGCAGGCACCCTGGAGGGGACGAGGGCTGGGGCGGCTGGATTAAAGGGCTGACCAACAGGAATCGGGTTTAGCGGGGAGACCCGTAGGGAAGCCAGCCAAGTGCTGCCGTAAACTTTAAAAACTTTTTTTCTAGTACACCTAGGCATCCGTACTCTCTGTGAGACTTTGCACTCATTGTGATACCTGCTAAATGCCCCTGCTTCTGGCAGCGTGCAGATGTAACGAGAAGAGAATTCAGACAGGGATTTTTCTACCTGAGGTATTCTGCAGGTGATTGTCAAGGAAACTTCACTCCCACTCAATTTAGGAAGCATAACCTAGGTTCTTTTCTAACGTTAGCATAGGCAAAGCAGTGCTTTTGTTACATAGCAGATGGGAAGACCCCAAACCTTTTGAATGTTTGTGAAAGTTGTAAGTTTTTTCCAGCCATTTATAAATTTTCTTTGAGAACTAAAGCTTATTTCTGATGTTTTCCTCCATGCTTTGATGTCTTTGTAAATGCTACAGAAGTGTCTCCCTGTCTGCTGTGCCTCTACATTTATAGCATGCTTACAGCAAAATCCTATTTCTGTTTGTAGTTGTAACAACTCCCAAACTGATCCTTAAATAGATCTGATTGCTCTCTCGTCCTTACGGCCTCAATTTGTCTTCAAAATATTGGTCTATCCTTTTTAGTCACAAAACATATGCCCCTTCTGTCTGCCAGCAAGGATTTCTGCAGTGCGAGTACTCTGCGCGGCACTCTTTGTATTTTCCATGTGGGGATTAGAAGAGGCCTAATGGAGTGTAAATCTTTACATGATTTGAATAAACAGTTTTCTGCCTTGCTTCTGATAGTTAGTTTTGTTCATTAATTTTGAGCATTTTTTTCTGTCTAGCAGACCAGCCATAGGGATCAGTGAGACCTGAGGTCAGGAGATGCTGGGAATGAAGGGCTGGAGAGGAGCTGTGGTCGCAGCAGGTGTTTCGGATTTAATTGGGAGCACTGAAGGACAATTGTATTCTCATATGTAAGGAAGGCACAGAATTAGCCTCACCCCGTGTACGGAGCTGGTCCACCTCTCCGAGCTCTTTAAGAGACCTGGCTATCACTTTTATGAGCTTATGTGTTATTTAGCACTGGTTTGAAATACCAGCATTTCAACAGGAAGAGAGGTTCTCATTTTGTGAAATGTTTTACATCCTGAATGTGGGTAAAGAACTTGAAATGGAAAGGGAAAAAGCAAATAAAATAAAAACTCCAAGGTTTTTGGAAAAACAAAGGATTTGTGGCGCTTCATCTGCCCAGGTCAGGACTGCCTGCTGCCTGCAGGCTCTGGGGAGCCCGGGCTCGTTCCCCTGGAGCTTTTATTGACTCTCGTGCATAATCTGATACTGGTTTTGTACACCAGAGACATGAAGGGAATCGGAATATGGTCTTGGAGCAATGCTTCTCATGGAAGGGACCAGCAGCCCGAAGGGAAGGATTTGGGGAGCAGCCAGCTCGAGGGAAGAGCAGAGCTGGATCTTCTTGTTGCTTAATTTCTGTGGGGCTGGGCCAGTTTGCATCAGCTGAGGATGGGCTTGCTGATGTTCAGTGACGGGAGCTGAACAGAGGGGCGGAGGTTCTGCGTGAGCTGTCTGAGAGCCTTTAAACTAACAACTGCACAGCATAATCTTCTGAGGTAATTTTTGTAATTGATTTTGAGGTCAGAAACACATTTTTGTTGGGTTTTCACTTGCTGCCCTTACCGTTTCTCCTGACATCATCTGCGGAGCTCTTGGCATCCCAGCTGGGTTTCCCAGCTGGAAGGATTAATTTCCCATTCGTGTCACTCCTGTAGGCACACACCGTTACTGTAATTGCTCCGGAGCCATTATAAACTAAATGTAGTGTACTCTCTCCTCCTTTGGTGTTGCAAATTGACATTAATAGGCATAGTTTGGAAAATTTTATTTATTCTAAAGAAATTATCAGAACTACTCTGCTACTTAAGCTTTCTTGGTTATTTGCTTTCCACTCTTTATGCTTAGCTCTTTAACCCACACTTAGGACTGTGTGGTTGGGACAAGGGTCTGTGTCAGAGCGAATTGGGATCTTTGGGATTACTGGTGAGTTTTGCTTCAGTAAGTTACTCAAAATAAGCCTTAAAGGAGTACAAATTTAGGGTGGAGAGAGACATCTGTCAACTGATTTTAAGAAATTTCAAAGAGTGGAGGATGCTGGTGAGAAATTAGGTGATGGTGCTGATAGACATTTCTCTGAAAAAAATTACAAAGATGTTGAGATATGTTTTTATAAAGTGTTGGATTGTCCATCTCAAAGAGAAGAGGCATACATTTGAGGCTCGGTATTGCTGCAGGCTTTACAGATTCTACCGGGGACACATTGTTTTAAGAGCTGTCATTGTAGAGCATGTGGCCCCTCCAAAGACATCCCCGCGACGAGAGCTCTCCTTGAGCAAACCTCGCACACCTGCAGTGGCAGCCATTGGAAGAATGTGTCATCCTTTATGCATCTTTTTATGTCATGGCATCCCACAGTTTTTTAGTAGAAATACTGTGTGGAATAAGACTCATTAGTTTCTTCTTTTTAACATTTTTATGAGAAATTCGTTGAGCAATGCTTCTGTTTCATCCCTGGAGCAGCTCCAGTTGAAGACAGTCGTGGTACGCCAGGGATGCACACAACTCTTCCCATGCGAGCACCCTCAGGTTACTGGCTGCCTTGTTTGTAACCTTCACCTCTTCCTATTAAAGAAACAGCTAAAAATCTCTCTTTTCAATTTCAGAGCAACTTGCACTTCTGTTTTGTCCCTCTGAGATATTTAAAGCTCGAGTGCTGTGCAGTGTTTTAACATAATTGTTGTGTACAGTTCTTCCTGTGTACTTGCTCACCTCAGCAAACAAAGGACTGCACACCACTGATGTTCACAGCCTGCAAAATTGAGTCCCTAGGGTTGTTTATACATGATGCTTTTTTATTTTCTCTCCCAATGCTCATATCTGTCAGAAATTCAAGATACTAGTGTCTATATGAAATGAGAAGCAATTTTCAGTTGGCTTAATATACAAGGCATCAATTGTAGGAGAGAGGCACCTGAGTTTTGTCTCCCCCAGTTGAAGGTCTGAAAGGAAACTAACAAAAAACGCGGGGTATTTCTAGTTTCACTGGGAAAGGAGCTTCCCGTGCAGACAGCAACGGGACCGAGCCTTGGAGCTAAGGCTGGAGCAAGAACGGTCCCTGGTTTGAGGTGATGAGCAGGATAGCTGTGATGGTAAGCTTCAGCTGAAGGTTGGCTCTGAGTGTCGCTCTGAAGCAGTGATCCCATGGATGGAATTTCACATCCACATAGGGGACAGTTACCTGGGCAGAGGTTAATACTGCTTTCTAGCAATTGAGGCCCGTGTGAAGCACTCAGATGTGTTTCCATGCTGTCCATGCTCTGAGTCTCCGATGTAATTACAGGCATTTTTTGGCTCTTTGCATCTAGAGGAGCTGTGTTACACGGCGTCACATCATACAATGCACAGGAGCACGTGCCATGTACATATAGAAAATATATGCTAATTTTGTTGGGTGTAGCTTCATATTCATGAATAAACTGAGAGGCAGGAAGGCCCATGGAAATGGGCAGCAGCCCGGGAATCTGGCGGTAGCCTTCTAAAATGCGAGGATGTCCTTGCTGAGGAAGGCTGCCCAGCATGGCCAGAGCTGGCCCTGAGCACGGGGTGTCCCCAGTGCCAGCCTGCTCTTGGCCACCAGCAGGAGCTGGTGCTGGTAACCTCCCTTCTTGCTCTGTGCACGAAGCGAGGATGTGGCACCGAAATATCCCCATCTGGAGAGGAAAGATAACAATACTCATCTTCCAGACAGGGATTTCGCTAGGATTAGACAGTTAATGTTTGTGTGGGTCTTTAAAATGTAAAGTGCTACATAAATGATGAGCATCCCTGTGAAACACCAGGGACATCTGTGTTGTTGTATAAATAGCAAACAATAATAAAAATATTAAATTGGGAAGACTTCTTAAATAGTTATTTCTCCAAGCTGCCCGTGACATCTTTTTTAAATCATTCAGAAGCAAATTAGCATGCAAATGTTTCTGCCTCCATTAGCAGATGATTTTGCCTGTTTTTAGTTGGAAAGTTGAACAATGCAAGATTAGCAGTTAAAGCCTGTTATTCTCTCAGTTACAATGGAAATCAGTTGTCAAAAAGAATCCAAGGGATTTCTGCCTCTAGTTTTAAAAAAATCTTCTTAAAGGAAATCTACAGAGAAAATGCCATCCAGGATCTGGTGACCTCAAAGGAGAAAATAACTAAACACAGAATCATTTTAAATACTCACATACAGCTGTCACGGGAAGACAGCGTATCTTGTAACTTCTTTCCACATCATCTGCGTTTTGAATTTTGCAAGGTCATACATGTTTGGTCTCATCCAAGCACACAAATCAATGAAACACAGCAGTGGGACATGACTGACAGCCTGGTTTTCAGACAGGCTGTGGTGTTTTAAACAAATCTTGCACGAATTTAGAATTAGTCTGAAGCAGTGTGAGTGGTGCAAATGGGTTTTGCTGAATGGGTTTTGCTGCAGGGGAGCAAAAGGAGAATCAGATCTATTGCCTGGAACTCAGGAACTTCTGGGGCTGGCAGGAGCCAGGGGAGAGTGTGAGGCCCTCGGGCTGGGGGCCTCGCACACGAGTAGGATGGGACAGGCACAGAGCCCCGGCGGTGCTGGATGGACGCAGCAGGCTGGCCAGCGAAGGGGCTTCACCAGCCCTTCCCACTGCGAGGTGGCTGGTCCGGGCACGGGCCAGCAGCCACGGCCAGGACCATGGCACGCAGCCTGTATGAGGGCAGCGTTACAGCTCTGAGCCAAATGCCTTAAATAATTATGGTGATTATTACTGTTTTCCCCCATCCAATTACTGCTGCAGTTTTAAGCCAAAATTGGCAACTCTAGTTTCAAGGCATCGCACTCTGGGAATCCGGGCAGTTCAATGCATGATTGTATCTTCGGTTGTTCGAACAGGAGCATGTACATTAACAGAAAAGATCGTCAGCTGAAGATGCTATAGAACCGAAGTGTTAGTGTTAACCCTGTATATGGTGCAACATAAAACAGCCTGTAACATTTCTTTTCCTTTTTATGTAACACACAAACACCATGGCTGCTTACAGGAATGTCTCTCTATAACAAGGCATCTTAGTTTGGAAGCCAGCAGGAGGAATCAGTCTAAACACAGGTCCTTTGCCTATCTTGTGGGTCTGCCCAGCACTGCAGAGGGAAAGACAGGGCAGAGTATTATTTGTATCTAAGGGTCTGCCCTTCCTTGTCTGCCAAGCACCAGGAAGGGAAAGCAGAACCATATTAAATGGTTCAGGTTGGTCCGGATGGCTCAGTACCAGGCACAGCAACACAGGCTGGTAACCCAAGGCGTCTGCTCAACTGTGTGGTGGCCACCGGGGGAGAGGACCTGGAGCCATTAGGGATGCACTGGTAAGAGCGTGATTCATCGTGGCCCACAGGCTGCTCAGACACGGATCACGGTTCTTCCATTAGAATTGCCAAGAGCTCTAGACAATGGAGATGTTGATCGCTGGGCAGTGGGACCAGGGGCCTCCAGTGTTCATTGCTTTCAGCACATCACATCACTGAATCATCTTTGGCATCACAGTCAGCAAAGAGTGACAAGACCAAAGCCTGAAGGCACTTTGCACTGCAGCAAATAGCACCAGCTGCCATGCAGGAGATGTTATACTCCCCGTGGAATTATTTTTGAGTTCTGTAAACCTTGTGTGTTCCTGTGATTTGATGCTCAGGCAGCAAAAATGGGCAAAGCCCCTCCACCTCTGTGGGGGCAATGCTCTGTAACTGTAAGTGCACCTGGGATGGGATTACAGGAGGAGGGAGACTGGATGAAGTGGAATTAAGCAGGAGAAGTTGTGTAGCCATCTAGGATACACCGTGTATAGCAGTGGTGCATTATAGCCGAAACCAGAACGGCTGCCCTAACAGATCCTTGCCTCTGTTAAAAGTAAAGCTGGTGGGATGGAAGTCTGGGGGGCCAGACTGGCAATTGCTGCTGTGTTTCTAATCCCTCTTGCGTATTTCTGATGAAGATAATATAAGTCTAAAAGATGAACCGTCCTGTGTTAGCAAACATTAACAGATGCTGCTTAGAGAAGTAGAGACCTGTTGAGTCCTGTATCTTCCGCACCAGGTATGCACATCTGGCCACCGTCTCCCCATCTGCTGCTGCAATGCTCTCAGCTTGCTTATTCCCCAAACGTCTCCAAAAGGTTTCTGGACCTTAGGTACCAGATGTAGATGTGATTGCAGCTCAGAGATGCTAGCTTACCTTGCAGAATCACTAGCAAGGGGAGCAAGCAGATGGCTCCATGAAATGTGCACATTCCCATGTGTCTGTCCTGGGAGTGGAGGAAAGCGAGCTCCACGCACAGGCACCTGGAGCAGGGGGTCGGTCTCTAATTTATGCCTCCGTGCCAGCTTTCCTAAGGGGCGCAGGCACATATTAAGGCAGATAGTTTCAGAGTATGGGCACACAGTCAAAGCAGGAGTTACTCTTGTTTGACTGAGTTACTAGTGCTCAGCAGACGAGTTTCAGTAACTCAGGGGAGGTGTGCTCACAGCTGGTGATAAATGCAGATCCCAGCATGCCAGAGCACAGCTATTGCAGCAGGGGGGCTGCAGTGAGTTACATGTTAAGGTGATGCTTCCATTATTGTTTTTGTTCAGCTATGAGACAGATGAGATTGGTTTATAGATGGCAAAACTGATAGAGGCTCTGAATAAGTCCACCACTCCGGGAGTCCCAGCCCTATGAATTTGATGCTCTTTTCTCTGAGGAAGGTTGTTCCGCTCTGGCAGTGTCACAGCATGGAGTATGTCACACTCACTCCGTGTTGGCCATGTGCAGTACAGCTCTGGGTTTCAAAATAAGTAGCTAGTCCTAAACTGAAGTATACGTGCCTCCAGCCCTGTAGTCAGCTTCAGGGCACTCCGTGGTAGGTGATGCAAGCAGCCAGGCAGAAGCTCTCCGCTTTCTGCTGAGCTTGGGTCGTTCACATTCTGTAATGGTAAGTTGTTCAACACAGCAGCACTTTGGCTTTTAGGAGGAAGAAGGAAAAATGCTTTGCTCCCTGTAATAGCTCTAAAAATAATGGGGAACAGTGTACTGGAGAGATGGAGGTAGCCAGCAGTCTTTGTGAAAGGTAGGCTGTAAGTGGGTGTATGTACATACCTGTGCCCAGAACATGTGTGTGCCCTTCATCAGATATGCTGTCTCCACTTCCTCACAAGTGGAAGAGATCACATAAGGTGTTTTCATTTGCATCACCTTAAAAATCTGTTCTGCCCTAACAATTAGTCTAAAAAAAAACCAAAAATCTGTTAATGTGAGTTGTTAGTTTTGTTAATATTGGGAATTTAGCTCTTGTGCAGTATGATTCATGAAGTTTTCTGTGTTTTAAAAATGCTACCACTCATCTAGTAATTACTAACAGCTTGACTGACTGAAGAAAAGGTGTCCAACTTTGCCTTGCAGCAAAATAATACCTCATTTTGGGGACTCTCCATGCACTGTGTGGTTTCTATAAATGGCATAATAGGAAGGGATGGATTAATCTTTTCCGGTTGAAACATCTCTGATGCCTGCAAATTGAATGGAGTTTTATGTATTTTTAGTTAGTAGCTCCACACAGAGACACGGCTTGGGACAGTCAGTGGGTGAGGAGGAATACGATTTCTGAGCTTAGCATAAATCATTCTGTTTGACTTTTCTTGCTGTCAGATTTAAAACTTGACTATTTTCTGCATGGTTTTCATGTCATTTCCTCCATAGTCCCCAGGATGAAATAAAATAATTTCATGCATGATAAAGAAATCCCTGGTCAGTTCTGTTCTGAGAGAGACCAGTGTTGGGAGCTTTAGAATAAGTGAAAAGAAGACGCAACCTTTCAATATTTATTTCAGAGACTTTTTTTTTTCCTTCTTAATTTCCAAAGACTTCTGTTTTGTCGCTGCTGACACAGTTTTGATCACTAATCTACCCACAGTGCTCTCTGTGTGGACTGGCAGTATCTCCTCTTACTGGCCTGGAGGCACCATTCGGAAAGGAAAGCCATGGTCTCCAGCATTTGTGATACCCTCTTATGCACAGGTGAAGTCAACAGGAGCTTGGCGTTCCATGTAAACCTGACAACAATTGGCAAAACCAAACCACTAAAACCCATTAGATTTTAGATTAGATTGATGGGGCATTAGAATGCAAGCATTTGGTTTGGAGGCTAATTTCTTTTAAATTTCTAAATGCAGAAAAAGTTTCATGCCTTTAAGTATGAATTGGATGCAAAGCTTGTGATTGTGGATTGGATGATTGGATGTGATATTGCTTGTGATTGTGTGATTGGATGCAAAGCTGTGATGTGTGTATTTGTGACAGCCAGTGATTGTCTGACCAGTGTGCCTCGATGTCCGATGCCCAGGCTTGTCCCTCATGGATGAGTGCAGGTGGAATGACTCTGCTGTAGACCAACTGCGGGTCACCGGTAGCTTTACCACACTGTCCAGCACCACATCTGGTCCTTGGGGAATACCTGTAACACCTGAAAGCAACGAATTTCAATGCTTCCTTGCGTAGTGTCCAAAGCTGTTTCCCCTTCCCATGAAGCTGGGCACTGGGGGATTTCTCAGTGCTCAAATCCTGGCCAGTGCAGGGCCCCATGTGTGGCCAGGCTGCCCAGGCACTGGGAATGTACATGCTGCTGCAGGATGTCCTGAGTGTCACAGGAGCATGATGACAGACAAAATCACCCTCCTGCTCTCTTGCAGTAGGCAGAGGTTGATCACACTGTCTTAAGTGAGTTCAGATTCAGCCTCTGTCTGTGAAAGTGAGCAAAGCCTACTCAACCTTCCATATAGCTATTCATCAAAGCTTTAAAGACATAAATATTTTTTCCTGCAAGGTCAGGACACAGCCTGGCATCCTTTCTTCCCTTCTTACTTAAAGCAGTAAATCTGCATTTTCTTCGAGCTCTAGGAGCAATTTCTCATCTCTGTGTATCCCTGTTTATACAGATGTTACTTATATGGACATCTCTTCCTCCAAATCTTTTCTGCCTCAAAAGGCTCAGTACCCTCCAAGCACTATGTTCCCCTTTTCACGCTCATCTACTTGATTCCAGCCCAGCACACCCTGCCTTGCCACAGTACTCTGCCTTCTGCCCTGGCATCAGCCTTCTGCTGACAGCGGGTAATTTGCAGCTCATTCTCCTTGATGCAAAAGCAAAGCTGATCAGCAGCTCCTTCCAACCCATTGCCGCTTACCTGAGATAAACGGCTGTCCTTCTTCCCCAGGCAGCATGGGAAACATGTCGGAAGAGCAGCATATCACACAGCTGGACTTGTTGCAGTAGTGGAGAGTCTGATCCTCTCCGCTGGGACCTGTCGTTCCATGTTACAAACTAGCCCGAGCAGCTGCAGGGCTCTCTCATTATTATTCACCGTATTTAATGCAGAATTGTAAAACACTGAACTCAGATGAAAATAGACTGCCTTAAATTATATGGCCAACTGCAAGCTATCACAGCAGAGAAGTGCTCTCCCTGGGATGATGCAGCAGCATTAGGCCAAATCTGAATGCTCGTGGCAATCCCATCCAACTGTTATTCAGAAGTAATTTGGTAACACTCATGGGACTGAAGAAAGAAATATCCTCTTACCTGTTAGCGTTTGCTGAGGGTATTTTTAGGCATGCTCTAAGGAGGCTGGTGAATGACACAGCAGTACAAAGGAGAGAGGCTCAGGGTGCTGAGTGTTCCCATATTGTGAGTGCTCCTGAGCTTTGCTGAGGCTTTAATGACCTGTTTTGATGCCACACTTGCCTTGTACTAATCTAGGTCCAATAACTTCAACAGGAGGCTTCCAAAATCACAAATGTAAGAAAGAGGAGAATTTGACCCTAGCCATGATCACAGTAGAAATGCCATCACTCGCTGCTTAGAGCAAAAGGGAAAAAAAAAAAAGGAAGAGTGACGACCAAGCAGACATGCTATCTATAGGCTCTCTCTCTAATAGCTCAAGTCTTGGCAAAGCAGGGTATAAAGATTTAATAGCTATCAGACCTTAATATGATCAAGTCCCTATGGCTGTAGCCAGAGCAATGGCAGGAAGTTATCCATATCCTGGATATGAACCTAATTTCCTTTTATGACAAGGTCACCCACCTAGCTGACTGAGGGAAGCCAGTTGATGTAATGTTTTTGGTTTTCAGCAAAGCTTTTGATACAGTTTCTCACAGTATCTTTCTGGACAAAATGTCCAGCACACAGCTAGACAAGTACATAATATGATGGGTGAACAACTGGCTATGGGTCAGCCTCCAGGGGTTACAGTAAATGGTGTTACAGCGGGCTGGCAGCCATGAGTGGGGTTCCCCAGGGCTCCATTTTAGGGCCAGTTCTCTTTAATGTTTTCATAAATGACCTGGATGCAGGACTTGAACGCATACTAAGTAAGTTTGTGACAACACTAAATTAGGAGGAGCTGTTGACTCCCTAGAGGGTGGAGAGGCCTTGCAGAGAGATCTTGACAAATTAGAGGGCTAGGCAATCTCCAGTCGCATGAAGTTCAACAAGAGCGAGTACCGGATTCTGCACCTGGGATGAGGCAACCCTGGCTGTGCATACGAGCTGGGGGATGAGAGGCTGGAGAGCAGCCCTGCAGAAAGGGACCTGGGGGTTCTGGTCAATGGCAAGTTGCATATGAGCCAGCAGCGTGCCCTGTCAGCCAGGAGGGCCAGCCGCACCCTGGGGTGCCTCAGGCACAGCACCGCCAGCCGGCCGAGGGAAGGGATTGTCCCGCTCTGCTCTGCGCTGGTGCGGCCTCACCTCGAGCACTGTGCGCAGCTTTGGGTGCCACAATATGAGAAGGACATAAAACTATCAGAGAGTGTCCAAAGGAGGGCTACAAAGATGGTGAGGGGTCTGGAGGGCAAGATGTATGAGGAGGGGCTGAGGTCCCCTGGTTTGTTCGGCCCAGAGCAGAGGAGGCTGAGGGGAGGCCTCATGGCGGCCTGCAGCTTCCTCACGAGGGGAGCGGGGGGGCAGGCGCTGAGCTCTGCTCTCTGGTGACAGCGACAGGACCCGAGGGAACGGCATGGAGCTGTGACAGGGGAGGGTCAGGCTGGGTGTCAGGAAAAGGTTCTTCACCGAGAGGGTGGTGGGGCACTGGCACAGGCTGCCCAGGGCAGTGGTCATGGCACCAAGCCTGCTGGAGTTGAAGAAGCGTTTGGACAATGCTCTCAGACACGGTTTGATTTTTGGGTGGTGCTGTGTGGAGCCAGGAGTTGGACCCAATGATCCTTGTGGGTCCCTTCCAGCTCAGAATATTCTGTGATTCTATGCTTCTATATGCTGTGCTGGTGTTTATTTAGCTAACTTGTCCCCACTTACTACCTTTTATATTCTAGTCCAGCCACTGCATTTGTGCAGCTTTTAATCTGTAATACAATCTTATACCAAGTTTGCCACCACACTGTTACTCTAGGCTTTAAAACTGAGAAGTGTGGAATGAAGCAGGTGAAAGCCATCGGCTCCTCCTTGAGCCTACGTGCAGTCCTCAGGCAGGCTCTGCAGGGGAATGAGCTTCACTCTTCCTGGTCAGGCATTATTTTATTATCTGCAGCTTCACTGAGCCTCCTAGCACAGGCAGATTCTTGGACATGTTAAATGCCATCGTACTGTGCACACACCAGCAAGTTCCCCAGGGTTCAGCTACATCAGTGAATGGCACAACTTGTAATTCATCCTGTCGATAAGTGGGTGTGTTAATCAAGGGGAAAATCTGTGCAATTGACTGGTCTTGATTCCAATTAATTTCCCATTAACAGATTTCCTAAATCATTAACAGAATGCCTAGCCACAGATGATGCCAATAACTCTTTGGCACATATGGCCTTCCTGCCCTCCTGGAAGGGGAGTGGGCTGGCACAGCCTGGAGGGAAAGCCTTGAAGATCTTGTGCCTTTCTGAAAGTAAGGATTTTTACCTGAATATTTTTATAGAGGGGGCTGTCTGCTGGAAGACTTTTGTCTTAGTTAAGATTGATCTCTTTGTAAAAGGAGATGAGGTTGTGTGTGATAACAATCCAAGTTGGTAGTAGTATGTGTATTGTGAAGTCTGGTAACTTCAATTTCTGTCTGAAGTTACTGTGGCTCTATATAAATCAGAAGAATATTGTGTTCCCTTTGTATCCATTGCTTTTATGCTTGAATGATGAGGGCTTTTCACAACATACCTACTGGAAAAAAATACCATGCTAGTGAAGCATGTCTATCCCTTTCCATCCATTCTAAAAAAAAAAAAAAAAAAAAAAAAAAACCCTAAGGGCTATGGAAAGGCATTTTGGAGCTGTTAATAACTGGGGGTATTGATTAGGTAGCAGAGAGTCAAGATTCTGGCTTATGGTACAGAGGGCTTGCTATAGGATCGGACCTCTGAATTGTGCAGTACTCAGTATATCGGGAAGGAAGACATTTTTGGCATATTTTAAAAGTTTTATTGTGCTTCAGGTTCTTGCTGTTTTGCAGTGTTCCACTGTTGAAAAGTAGCCTTAAACCAGGTGGGCTCCTTCAGTAGAGGGGAGGTTCGGGGAGCAGAGACTTCCTGGGCAGGAGCTGTGGACTTATATTGTGAGCAGGATGGTGTAGCCAAGAAAGCGAACTCTCATGGATTCTTTTTATAGTTCTGGATATTTCTTAAAATTCCTTCTTTAGATTTGTATTTGTAGAAATAAGGCTTTTTTTTTTTTTTTTTTCTTCCTCTCCTGGCACCTCTGAATTTGGTGGGGGTTCTGTGGTGGACTGTGGCTGGTGAGACTGTGATTTTATCCTTCAGTGTTGTGGTTTGCAGTGAGCCACCAGGATTCATCTGTACTCCTGGACACAATTTTAGGCTGCTGTTGGCTTCTAGCTTTGCCATAGACTGTTGAGTAATGACTCTGCTATTGAAAATGAATACCCTTATGACTAACCACAGCAGAGTTAAGAGTCATATCTTTAGTTGTGGGTGCTTTGTTCAGAGCATCTGTATCAGATGAGCTTGATGTCTTTCCTGTCCCTGCAGGTCGGTTCTGGTAAAAGTTACTGTGCCTCTGTTTTCTCCAGGTTTGTTGTGTCTTTCTACCCAGAAGTCATGTTTGAGCGCTCTGTTTTCTGGGATGTGGTAGTCTCATCTGTGCTGTACGGTGACTGGGTGCATGCAGCACATCACAAGTCAATGTACATTAACTTAAGTAGTCCTTTGACTTTTTTTACAGATGACAGACTTGGTTTAAATGTGGTTTTCTTTTGGCATTTCTCAGATTCAAGTGCTTACAAGTTCAGTTTAGGACCCTTGCAGTGAATGCAACTTTACCAACAAATGCTGCATCAGCCACTAGCCCTGGGAGCAGCCACTGAAGTAAGACCTAGTGCATCAGTTGTGCAAGCCTGGAATTTAAAACAGCAGCATGAGGAAGAAAAAAACCAGAGCAAATAGTCTGGGGGAAAGGAAAATAATTTTATTTTATAATTAAGCTACAAAGCAGGATGACAGACTTCATAAACTGAGTCCTGTTTCCCTAGACAAGCCAATTAATGTACATGGTTGGAATGATATGTGTTATAACAAGCAGCGTGAAATATAGTGTGTTTCAAGTTAGGAAAGTTGTTCTCAAAGCCTTTAACATGCACAGTCAGCTAGATACAAAATGCCAACAAATCTATCTTAACAAGCTTTTAAAATGTATTTGGAGTAATGAGAAGAAAATATAGGAAGACTTATAAACACACATGAAACACATTTCAGCAGTTATAGATTGCATAGCGTAGTGAAAGCCTTTTAGTTACCGAGCAGCAGTAAAATGTGTTGACTGTTTAATTTGTACACAGTTTTATTTTACAGCATTTTAAAAGTTGCCTTTTGGCAGAGAGAATACATAAGGATGTAGAGTTACTGTAAGGCAGATGACTGACAAGAGAACTCAAGTTAACTTCAAGGTTAGAATTATCATGGGAGAATAATGCTCCCGGGGACCTGGGATGCACATGGCTGTGTCTGCCTCTAAAATCCATTTGACTTTTGGGTCCTGCTAGCAACAGCATCCTTGGGTATTTGCTGTTCATTAACAGCTGTTTCAGATGCTTTGTCAGGATCTTATCCTAGCACCGTGTTGGACACCCTGCCCTTCAGTGGATTTAAGATGGCACCTTCAGTGAGAAAATGTCTTTTTGCAAACGTGCCATAATTATGTAGAACAGGTTTCTCATTGCTGTTTGTGAAATGACTGTGACTTCCTGCATTTTTTTTTAATATAAGCACCACATGGGAGTCCCAGTGTTTGTTGTGAAGTCTAGAAACTTCAGTGTAGATAACTTTACAGTCAGTATCTTCAAGCATAGCTCAGATTAAAAATAATGCAATTTGGATAATGTATATAACAGTTCTTCACTGTAGCCAGGGAGCTTGGGTTCCCTCCTTCAGTCAAAAGGCAAGTGCCATGGAGACGTAGGAGCAGCATGAAGCAGCACGATAACAAAATTGCACAGAACCACTTTACGACATATGAAGTTGGTGTAGCAGGGTGGTCAATAGCTGTATCTACCACGTATTGGAAAAGGGAAAGAAGGTGGTAATGCTTAACTAGCTTCAAGTCTCAAGATAAGAGGCATTAATAACTAAAAGGCAATATAAATGGACAAGAGCAGAACTTCCACTTTAATAGCTGGGCATGACCATCTATCTGCATGCTGCAAGGTTTATTTATGATGAATTTTCTCCTCCTCTACTCTGGCATTGTTATAAATGTTAAGCTGTTGTTTCTCGACTACTCCAAACTAAATGCACATGATAAGCAGTACTGTTTTCTGTCCTGTTCTTGGGTGGGGTTCATGCATCCCACCCACCATAGGCACAAGCCAAGGAGTCATGGCAAGCCCTGTAGCATCAGGCCCATGAAAGACTCCATTCGTCCTGTCGTTATCGCTGATCTAATGGCTGGGGAACAGCCCTGCTGTTCTGGGGATTAATAAGAGCTCTCAAAATAGCAGCCCCAAATTTACCTCCCGTTGTGGTTTGGTGCAACATCCTATGAATCAGTGGTGGTTAAGGCTCTTTCCATCTCCCCCACACCCACCCTGCGGGATGAAGGACAGGGTCCCCACCCTCCTTAAGAAATAAAGCTTCACCAGCAGTTTCTCTCCGTGTGTGGATGGACCAACTGCCTTCCCTGCGCGGACGGCTGGTTTCCAGCCATCTCTAGGCCAACTCTTACTTTAGCATCTGGTTGTCATTACCTAAAGTGAATGGGGCTGTTTTTCCATCTCTCTTACATATATTAATACAATACAGCTGGCCTCCAAAGTGTGGAGAGAAGCTCTTTGCAGAAGTGAGACCAGAAATTCGTCAATTCTGTATCGCACGCAGTCTGACTGCGGTGCTGAGCGGGCGTCAGTGCTTCCACTCCTCCCAAAGGTTCAACTTCTGCTGCAGGTGAAAGGTTGCCTTGGACCCCACAAAAAATCCCTGTATTGGTTAGTTATTGTTTGCTTTCTCTGCTGCCTGCTTGAATGTGTAAAAGAAGTACCAAACCTAACTGCTACAGCATCCATCTGTTCTCCTTTGAGCTCTGGTCCAGCAAAACAGCTCTGCGTGCCTTTAACGCTCAGCGTGGTTGCGTCTTCTCACTGAAGTCAAAGGTCTGGTTATTCAGCCATGTGCAGGACTTGTTTGTGAATGCCAGCACGGAGAGAGTGGTGTAGGCACAGGTGCCACCTTTAAGTCCAGATGCAGCAAACACCCTCCCTGTGCTTCATCCCTTCCTCTTCCCAGCACTGTTGACATCTCCTGCTCATGTTCTTCTTTCTTTGAACCACGGTTACCAAGCGTGTGACTTTGAAGGGATAGTAATATGGAGATCAGCTTCCAGGATGCACAGATCCTTGTGATAATCCCTTAGATGTAACCTGAAGGAAGGAAAGCAGATCACGTATTTCAGTTCCAGTTGGTGGCTTCATTTCTCTTACTTCCCATGTGTTCAATTTATCTCTACATTCAGAATTCCTCATGCAAATTATCACTGACTCTGTTTAACTCTGCTTAACTAATTGGTACTTGTATATGCAAGATTAGTGATCAACTATATTAATATTATTGACCCCTGTTTGCCTCTTAGTGCTATCTGTTTTTCCCAGGTGATTGCAATTAGAGCATAATTAATTATCAAATAGCTATGTTCCTTTTATTCTGAACACTGTAACAATTACAAAGATCGGCACAAAATCCTGAATACATAATTCATCGTTTTGTGCTTTCCCCATAGAATCCATGGGAGATTTGCTAGAAAACAGGCACAAGTAGTTGATACATAATGTATTGAAAGACCTATAGAAGTTTCATCCTTGTTAACCCACGGGGAATAGGATGGTTTGAATTTAACTTTTAATTGTATAGCTGAGAAATGAAATAGAGATAAAGGGATGGTTACTGTAACTGGCACCAGACCAAAATAAATGTCAGACCCAGCTGTCTGTATCCTTGAATACATGAATAACTTTATGCTCCTGGGTTGTTTAATTGGATTCTGTGGGACTGTGTATTCGAGAAAACTTATTCATGCATGAGTATTTTTTCGGAGTCAGGCTGTTGCAAGTACTTTCAGTGTTGAACAGGTGGCTGCGGACGAGGCCACGCGCTTGGCTTTGGCGTTAGGTCTGCTCTCGCCCGGGGAGCGCCCTCGTCCCTCCTGCGCTGGGCAGCAGCGAGTGCCGAGCGCTGTGGCTACAAAGCCTGCGATGTTAGAAGTGATTTCTGTCCTCTTCAAGGCCAGATGTAAATCTACATTTCTTTACTTCAGTTGAAGTAAAGGCAGTGATGGGATAGGAACCCTAGGTAACAGGTGGAGACTCTTCCTCTCCCTGGCTCCCCAAACCATCCCAGGCCAGCGGCTGCATCAGCTCTAGCTGTGGGCAGGCCGGGATGCTTTCCCCGGTGCAGGGTGCCGTGTTCCTCGCCTGCTGCTGGCCACCACGTGCCAGCACTGCAGGGGGAGGCCACGGCCACAGCGCATGACGCAGGAGTTGGGCCCTTTCTGTGCTTGCTCGGACACCTTCAGCCTTCCCACCTCCTGGTCAGGGAGTGTTGAGGAGGGAGTCTGTTGAGCGAGGAAGGAGGGCGAGGGTGAAGAGAGGTTGGGCGCTGTGTGTTCCCAAAACAGGCCCATATAGATGTGCCTGCGTGCGTTACAGAAATGGAAACCAGACGGCCAGTTCCCCTGGGGGTTTCTCCATCTTCACCATTTATGAAGAAGCACTGGAGCGCTCTGGACTGCAAACCCTCTTGAATTTTCTGTCTTTGGCTGGGATAACTTGGCCAATTACTACCCTGGGTGTCCAAGCTTTTCTGCTAGTAAAATGGGGATGGTAACGTAAATGTTCTTTTTACAGAGTGCTCCAAGATTTTTTTTATTACTGTGACAGTCTTGGATCTGAGTCTCACAAAGCACAACGTTTCCCTACGCTCAAACCGCTGCTCTGAGGCTTGTGTTTCAA
>VXAA01001303.1:113284-133625 GCA_013399115.1 Anseranas semipalmata | reverse complement strand
AAAAAAAAAAAAAAAGGTTCTTGAATGCTGGGAGTGAAGATGATGATGTTCTGTTCTCATGTTAAGCTAGCATAAGGTTTTCAGTTGAGCTCTAAACGAAGAGTTTTGGTTAAACATTTAAAAAAAAAAACAAACAAACAAAAAAAACCCAAAAAAAAGCAGTCATTTAACCAAACTGACCCCAGTTTCTGAATCTTTTAATCTCGCTCAGCTCCTCTGGCACATCTCTCCATGTCTCCTCTGCCCCGCCTGTGTCCTGCTGCTCCCCAGCCCTCCTCGTCTCTTCTGCAGAAACTCCTTTTTGCATGTGAACTCCCGGTGGCAGAACCTGGGTCGCCTGGGCTGGGCTGGTTTCAGTCTGGTCACCTCTAACGGCCGGGTGCTGGGTGGGACTTCGGGACCAACACGAGTACTTTGGCTGGCATAGCAATACCCA
This sequence comes from Anseranas semipalmata, assembly GCA_013399115.1. NCBI lineage: Eukaryota > Metazoa > Chordata > Aves > Anseriformes > Anseranatidae > Anseranas > Anseranas semipalmata. Next base: position 133,189 of record VXAA01001303.1, on the reverse strand, counting down.
TTTATACCAGCCTGAAGGTCCACAGTGGGGGGAGGTCTTTTGGAAATAGCGTTACCTTGCATTTATTTATATGTGTAAGTCCATGGTCCTAAATTTAAAGGGCTATAACTACACATGCAAATATAAATGGAAGTTTGCTTTCACCCTGGAAATGCTTATATACTAGTTTTGACACTTCTTTACAAGTCTCATGGCTCTCCCATAGGATTTTCTCCCATAGGGTAATCAGGACCTGAGTAATCAATTGCAAAGCACAAGTTCTGTCAGTGAAACAAGTTACAGTAATCCATTTGTGAAGTCACTGTGAAGAGCAAATGCAGAAGAAAATATGGTTTGCTTGTAGAAAACTCCTCACCAAAGAAAGTGACTGCACTTTGGAATTGGGGATTTACTGAAAATGATCCACCCAGTTTTAGAAACCTCACTTTCATAGGCTCTAATATCTTTGATTTTTAGGATGTTCTTGTGAAATAAAGCATTGTTCCTCATACCGAGTAAAGCTCTGCTGACTTCCTGGTTTCGGGGGAATGATTCTGCTTGTATCTGGGTAGCTGTCACAGAATTTTACCCTAGGTTCTAGAAAATGAGATTGCGTGTATTTTATTTATTTTAGCATATCCTATTTCAGATGCATTTGATTTGAGCTACCTTCTGTTTTTTGATTAAAGAATTACTTGATCGGTGTACAAATCAGCACTCGCAGTGATACAAGAATACAGAGGAAATATTAAAAATGCAATCAAATAGGATTCACTGTGTCCTTGTCCAAGAGAAGGTACGGGTAACTGATCCTGTGTTTGTCCCTGGACTGTCGGATTGAGTCCCTGGGCTGGGTCAGTATGGGAGCTCGGAAGCCGAAGGCTGCGATGGCAGCAGCGCGGCTGCCAGCTCTCTAATTAGCCCGTGGGAATTACAGGTGACATGGCTGTTGTGCTGAATGTTTTGAGCTGCTACTAGGTCTTTGAATTTTTGGCACCTTTATGCCCCATTAGTATCTACTTCTGACAGATATTCCTCTAGTTAATTTTTCTGGCACGAATGGTCTACAGAAGCGTATTTCAGAGGCTGAAGCAGAAGGCATTAACACAGCAAGCCTTGCTGTAATTGTTAGATGAAAGAGGCTACTGTTGATCTGGCCGTAGCGGGTTGACTGATGCTGTAGTGAGAGCCAAAGCTAATGGGGCTGCGAGGGGAGATCTCGTATTTGAAATGAGCGTGGAGAGTGCTGGGAGACAGCCGAGACAGACAGGGAAGTACCCTGGAGACCAGGATTATTGCAGAAGCCTAAGCGAGCTGGGTAGCCACATCCCTCTGAAGCTCGGTTTCCTTCGAGGCTGCCACGCACAAGTCACTGCACTGGGGTGACAGGGCTGTTTCTGGGACCGAGACTGCTACCTCCATACCATACTGCGTGGGCTGCGCAGACGTGGCACACAGTTGTCTTCTGTTTCTGCCTAAACCAAAAAGCTATCTTACCATAATAGAAACCATTTTATTTTTTTTTTATAATTTCTGAATTTTACATTCTTTGTTTGTTTTCAATCTGAATTTATATTCTGTTATAGACTATCCAGCTAATCTCCATCTTAGCTTACTGGGCACTAACTGGAAGGAATTTGTGCTGTGGACTTCACTGCCTAGTGTGAAAACACCAAGAGTGCCCCTCATCTTTAGGTGGATGAAATGTGTTTTCACCTGCTGGATAATCCTGTTCGGTACTGGAAAGACATCGTGCTTTAGAGGACAGTGTAAAGGAATGCTCTCCTGAGACATACTGCGCCATGGTTTTATTTACTTGTACCATAGTTTTATTTAGCTTAAAAAAATAGATGGATAGTAAGCTCTGTTAAGAATCTTAAGTCTACCTTTTAGTTGTTTAAGACAGTCTCATTTCACTACAACTCTTCTAGGGTAATGTATTTTCTGATGTGTATAGCTATCTTACGTATACCAGGGATATTGTTCTTCTGCATTGTTTCAGAAGAGGCCAGCAAAGGCTATTCCTGTTTTACTAGTTGATTTTTCTTCTGAGATGGCAACTAGGCTGATCGATGGTTTTTGAATATTTAGAGGACTAAAGTACTTGTGGAAGACGCAGAGCATGATTGCTGCTTTTACCTTCTTTGCAGTTTTCTTGGATTTACTTCATCAAAGTTCCACCAGATGAAGTAAAAGCTGGAGATGATTTTCTGCTTAATGCATGCTTTTGAACTGAGAATGCTGCTAAAGTTTACACTTAAAAAATCCCATAATAATCTAAAAAAACAATTTGGAGGCTGAGAGTGTAGCTTATTCACAATATGGACCTTCATGTCCATGCTTCATTTCCTCTGGACATTATTGTAACATATTGCTGAGTGCTCTGATGTTTTCCCCCTCCCAGTTAGCTCACTAAATTGCCCCCAGTTTCTGCAGATAGGGCTGTAACGAGAATACATGGTCTCATTGCAATCTGCCAGCTGCAATAGATTGATTCCCATTTCAAACACGCATTGATTTTTTTTTTTTTGTGGAGCTCACTATAGTAACAGCCTTCTGCTCCCCGTGTTTTGCACCCTTGACTGATCAATGTTAGTCTTCAGCTGGAAGCGTGGACATACCTCTGGTATGAACTTCAGATTTATGTTCATTAGAGCTTACAAGGCTGAGGGGTTTCAGCCTGCGGTATGACAGTGACTTACTAGCAGCTGAAAAAGGAGGTTTGTAATGAAAATACATAGGGACCTGAACAATCGCTGGGTCAGGTGGATCTGTTGTGCCTTCAGCCACATCTCCTTGCATTACGCTCCTCTGCAGCTGTGCTGGCTTCAGCAGCAAGAATTGGGTCAGGAGATAGCACTCATTTATACTGCTGTCATGACATCGCACTTAGCAAAGCACGAAAGAGAAGTCATAACTGAGTTGTGTTACTGCACACACTTAAGTACTTCTTCTAGTGCTTTCTGTCAGTCTCTTGGTCTACAAATATTTTGCCTGGAAAAGTATCCCCTTGTTCCTCTGTATATAATGGGCTAAATTTATTTGGAGGCAAATATGTGCCAGGAGAGTGCAGGACAAAACCCAGAAAATGTAGAATCACAGTGAAATTGGAATGAAATGATCTTGTAAGCAAAGAACTCGGGATCAAAATTATTATTCAAAGAAGATGTAAGGTTGAAAGGAGGGGTCGTCTGGATGTTACCCACAGATCCTTCTCAAGACATGGCTGGGCAAGCCTAGAAAACCAGCAGTATTCATTATCTAAAGGTCAAGAGTACAATAGCAGGGGAAACAGGACATATTACATCAAATGTGAAATGTTTTCGAGGTCGTTATTGTATACAGAGTAAAAATATGCTTTAATAGAATCCTTGAAAAAAAAAAACAAGATTGTTCTAGAAATTCTCAGTGAACATTCTCAGTTCCTACGAACTGGTAACCATGCATATCTGTACTTTGCACCACACCTTTAACTTGCCAGACCTCATCACCTTTTTATTGGCATTCAGATTCGGTGTCACAGAAATAATAGTTGTAACTTTATGCTAAACTTTATGAACTAATCTGAAATTCTTTATAATTAAAGTGAAGCATATCACTAAAGATGGTAATGTGTCTAAAACAACCTTTTTCCTATTTCCATAATTTAAGAAAAAACTCACAGGGACCATTCTTGTAACCTTCTCTCAGCTATTACATAGAAATTAATTAATTATGACTTGGACTTTTAAGAGGGATTTTTTTTTTCCTGAACCTGCATTGATTTGACCTTAAAATTACTAATGAAGATTATTTCCAACCTAGATGATTCTGTGATTCTATCCCTAAGGTGAGTGATAATCTTCACTCAGTGAGAAGTTATGCAGGCATTTTTGATCACTGATGTGAACTTTTCCATAAGGTGCCCAGCTGCAGTGTCAGCCAGCCCATCCTGCTGACCTGATCTGCCACACTGAAGAACCTAGTCTCCATTTTTTGTCTGAACTGGGAGCAATTTTTTATATATAATAGAGAGAGAGAAAAATACATATTTATATATAACTCTTTATATATATATATCTACATATATCTATAAACAATGACAACAACAACAAAACAACAAAAAGCACCCTTCAATTTCTTAACATCATCTATGGATGATGGATTCTAGTGCTGGGTGTAGTATTCTGACGATGACTAAGACAGTATAGAGTCTATATACCTTCTTATTCTTTAAATACATGAGGGATATCAAAGCAATATAAAATTGTCTTTATTTTGGCTAGGAAGAGGGAGGGAGGAGGAAGATGGCCCAGGCCCACAAGAGTTCTGCAGTTTGTCTCTGCTGTATTTTTCTGAGCTTATATAGTACCTTTACTGCTGATACATTTTCTTGCAGAGAGAGGATATACTACAGTGCTTCATCTTCTTGTGTGCTTGTGCTGGCTCTCAGGGGAAATTTGGTCTTTTTAGTATGCAGTTGAAACGCTGTCTGAAAAAGTGTCATGGTTTGGATAATCATTTTTCAAACTAATTTAATATACAGATTTCCTTGGGATGAAGATCAAGTACTGTTCCATCCAACACGCACCTAAAGGGCAACCTGTTTGAGTTCAGTTTACTGAAACAGAAGTGACAGAATATCAATTTGTTTTCTAACTTCATGTCATATTTGAGAATCAAATAAACAATTACATGAGACTAAATTGGATTTATTTCACAATCAGACTTGCAGTCCACTTGTTGTTTTATTTTGTTTTATTTGATTGAGATAAAATAGCCCTTCGTTTTACAGTAAACATGCTTAAACACACTATTTCTTCCTTGGCTTCTTCAGAGCTTGCAGTTTCTCAGCCTTAAGTTGAAAACGTTACTGATACATAATCTCTATCTGCCTTATTTAACACCAGAAACCTTCCCTGTGTAATGATAAATGTTTCCAAACCTCTTTTTCTTTGCCAAAAAGGGACTTGTAAACTGGTGCCAATGTATTCATGTTAACTTCTGTTATTTGCATTTACCAAAACCCCAAATTTGAATGTAAAAAAACATAACCTCACACATAATAGATTTGCTTAGCTCATATGTGCAGCCACGTGTAAATCCAGGTCAAAATGCTATGTCCCCAGAAGTGTATGATTTTGGCTTTTGTTTTAGAAAATATGTTCTTATCGGATTCTTCCCAGACTTTTCCAAATGTTCAGATGCCCCTGAATAATCCAAATTGTCCTAATGACAGGAAGCAGATTTCAGCAGGCTACTCCTGTTGCTCATCAAAGAGCTCTTACTGTAACTTGGTTTGTTACTAGCTATGATTTACACAAATGTTTCCGCTCCCTAACACTATGCAAGGATCCTTGACAGCTCAGAGGGTTACTGAAGGGAAACTTACGTGCTTCACCTCTAGGCCTTCTGCCCGGGATTAATGGTAGTAGAATTACATCCTTCCCCTTCCTTCACTTATATATTTTGTAAAATGGGTCAGGTCAGACTCCTTCAATTCCATATGTTTCTGAATCTGAATTGGTTCCCATGATGGGGAGGTAAAGATCATTTGGCTTCTGTCTTGGTTCATCTTTTACGCAGAATTAGTTTGGAAAATAGTCTGTTACAAATTACTTCTGTATAAAAAAGCACATTCTTTATCTAGAATTGTAATGCCCCTCTAGGCCAAACAGGATTTTGGTGAAATACATAATGTTCTTTGCCAAATCCCTGAGCCACTGCCATTCACTACATTCTACACAAATCAAACTCATACATTTAGAATAAACATTAAAGAAACTCTAGACATGACAATTGAGGTTTTACCAGCCTGAAAATTATAGCCCAACCATGATAATTGAAGTTCTGACAGCAGTGAAGCTGAAATTTGGCTGCCAGAAGCCGTATTTAGTTGTTTTAATGGCTGTGATCACCACAAATTTCAAAGGGAATTAGCGGTCGCGGTCCAGAAGCAGCGGCAGTGCGTGCAACGTGTGCCGCACAGCGAGGTATCTGCGTGCAGAGTAACAATTGTCAGCCACAGGAACGATCTCTGTCAATTAAAGGCTGAATTCGTTTCCTGAAGGAACTGCTTAGAGGAGTTGCCTCCAAAGGCCTATAGTGAAGTTCATTGGTAGCACAGCCCCCTGTACTGCCACTGCCTGCTGGAACGGTAAATAATAAGTAATGCTCTTTGCAAATGTTTTTTAGGCCATGATTTGGACCTTCTTATTGCAATTGTTCCTTTACACCCTTTCAGTAAAATCATACCATTTGTTAATACACATTGCTGTGTATATGTTTTTCCAGCATCCTAGAATGTGCAGAAAGGAAACATCGAGTTCATCTGCGCTTGGAGTTGGCAGGGGCTCTTCTCCCTTCCGTTCACCCGCCCGTATGTTTGTGGAATCGCAGAATATTGGGTGCGAAGGGATCCTGAAGTTTCATTTTGCCCTCAAGGAAAATCAGCAATGCTTATGCCATTCCTGACAGATTATTTGTCTAACCTGTTTTCGTGGAGGCTTCACAACTTCCCCAGCCAATCTTACCAGTGCTTAGAACATTTTTTTAATGTCTTTCTAAATGTTTTTTTTTGTTGTTGTTGCAGTTTTCTTGTCCTGCCTTCATTTGGGTTCAGAGAACAATTTATTGCCTTCTTCTTTGTGACAGTCTTGCATATATTTGAAGGCCATTAGCGTATTTGCTAATATTTTGTCCCAGGTGTGTAATATATATTTTATCTTCTTGTTGCATTACAGGACATGCAGTCAGATAGGCTGTGTCATGCTACCCTCTCCAGTGTTATTCCGTACTGCATTAAGGACTTAGATGGAGAGTTTACCCACTGGCTTTTAGCAAGAGGCAGCATAAATCTACACTAACTCAGGAACAGGCCAAGGATAAAGTTTTTATTGTTCTACCCTCTTGGGTGCCTCATTGCTTCAGTTGGGAAGTAATTTGCTTTGCTTTATACACTGTTAGCACATCACTTCCCAGATGCAGGGACTGACTTATTGTGCCTTCTTTGTCGGTAGCAGCAGAAGGGATTAAAACCCAATCTTCTGCCCAGATCTGGTGATGGTGGGGAAGAGAAAGTGAGTTTAATCAGACTTCAGAGACTGCTCTTTGGTATGCTGGCACATGCAATACTTTATTCAGAGAGTGGAGCAACTGTACGCAGCAAACAAGAGTTGACTTTAGATTTACCTTCATTATTACTTTTCTTGCCAATATCTAATGTTGTTTAGCAAATGAAAGTTTTCCTTTTTTTTTCCCTCTTTCTCTGATGAAATCAGAGTGGTATCAGAGACATGGTATGTCTCACAGAAGTAGGTCAGAGTCATAGGTGAGGTCTGTGCCTGCGTAAGGTCTTGGTTTCATCCCTGCCTACAGATGTCTTCAGTAGCTGGAGCAGCTCACCTAAGCACATTGTTTGATAATCTGAGTGTGTCTCCACTGCCTTGTGTTGCCCCAGTCATCCCACCTTTCTTTTTTGACTTCTCACTTTTGTATATCTTCAGAAACATTTCAGAATTCAATCAGCTGAACTATCAATCTATTAAAAAAACAAAAACAGAAGAAAAACAAACAACATTTTGAGATGTCCACAGCTGTTTTGTCAACTTGAAATGTTTTCAAAGCATATAAACATGTACTAAGCACAAATACATTATGCAATTCTCTTTTCTAATTATTTATGGCACTTTCATGATATTGCATGTCAGTTTAAATTTTCACTGCTGTTGAAAGCACTTGTGCTGAAGTTATCTGACAGTAAGTTATAATTCAGACATGCAGTTACAATGGTGTAAACAACATCTTGTCTTAATGGTTAAGAAAGCCAGACTTGGAGACTCCTCTGAAAGACCAACGTGATAGTAGGTGGGTGTATTTCCTGAGACTTGGACTTTTTCCTCCAAAGGCTTTTGATGGTTGCCATAATATTGTGTTTTTGTTGTCAGGTCTAAGTTACTGTGCTTGGTTGATGATGTTTCACAGGCTGACATTTGGTTCCTCTTTTGGATTAATGTGCTGAGCTAGAAGGGTTCCTGCTCATTCAGGGTACTGGTTTTCATTTCTCTATAGTAAGACTAAATGCTTTTTTTAGCCTTTTTGCACAATTACCTAGAAACCCAGGGCGGAGTTGCTCTTTTCACTCTTTTCCACTTCCTTCCTGATCCAGCTGTGTCAGAGGACGAGGTCACCATCCTCAAATGCTCTTTACTACCGCTCTGATGGAGAGCAGTTTGTGAAAGTGCTGCCTAATAGGCTTCTGACAGAGTCAACTGAGTAAGTTTAAACAGTTTTTAAATGGATAGTCTGAGCTCTCGCAGACAAATTTGCCTGAAGAACAGTAGGAGTGTTCCTGTAAATGTATTCAGTGGAGGTATCTCCACCAGGGAGTGGTGACAAGTGGCTGGCATTGACAGTCTCTCCCACAAAGACAGCTGGACGGGGAAATGATGCGTGTCTCCAGCCCGGTCCCCAGGCCAGCAGTGAGCGGCCCTGGCTGTATCTTCAGAGGGAGGCTGCCTGCGTGTGAATGTTTTATCAGTCATGCACTCTCTGTCCATGCTGACTTTCTCAGTTTAATGTTAACCTTTTACTAAACAGCCTAAACAAAAACAGTGGACCCTGTTAACCCTGCATGAGTTGTAGTTATAGCAGTGGGAATTTATACCTGAGTTTAGTCCAGCATAACTTTTTCTTGCGCCTTGTAACTTACCTAACATCAGCTGAATAACATTAACTTATCCTATGCATGCTCTTAGTCTGTGATAAACTTGGTGATGTCATCTCAGTCATGCAGCAATAAGTAAATATACCTGATTATTTAAAGACACTTTAAGTTTCCAAATGAATCCCCATCTATTGTTTGTAAGGAGATGACTTTGCTACTTGAACAAACACACTGAATTTGAAAATTGTAAGTGGGAGAAAGATGGGAAGAAGCGCTTAAAACTGTTGTTCTGATTATGCTAACAGCAAAAATGGATTAAGGTCCTAGTCCTAAGCTGATGGTGGTGACTGTGATTCATTCCAGACTTAAGATCCATGTGATGTGTAGTTTCATCACACTTAATTTTTAGTGAAATATTTTATTAATAAGGACATGCATGCCAAAAAAAATTAAATCATAATCTTAAATCATACTAGTGATGATAAAGAAAATGTGAAAGAAGAATGTGAAGTGCTGTATTACACATTTCACCTACGTGATCTGCTGGATCTTGGGCTTCTATCCTTGGAATGCTTTATTTGCATCTCAGACCTCATATGGTAGGATGGTTCATTTTGTCACCATCAGATCAGGTGGTACTTGAGGCTGCTTAAGCAGTGCAGTGATTACGTCCGGTGGGTGGCTTAACCTTTCTGAAGGTTATTCTGATGCTTACAACACTTGGTACTGCGCCCTGTGAAGCTGAAAAATTGTCTATGGTCATTCAGCAGGTTATTTTGCCATTTAAAGCAGCACAGTTACTCTATCTGGCTAACAAGTGCCCATGTTTTCATTCCATGTACCAAGTTAACATTGCTTAAGCAGCAAAGGTTACACTGCCTTCTTCAAAGAGACTTAAATTGGTTAAGGGCATTCAACATCCCTTGAGAGTCAGTGGCATTTGGACACCAGATTCACTTGTGCACCTTTAAATACTTTGGCCTTAATTAGGAATAAGCTTTACAATACTATTTAATCAACCAGTGTTTCTCCATCTTGTCTTTTTTTTTTCCATAATCTCTTACTCTGTGTGTGAAACAAATTGAACTAATATCAATAGACCTCTTAATCCGTTAATCTAGCTAGCTTTTGTGTTATGAATATGAGCCTGGCTTTTTCAGCTCCTTCTTGACATTTTGCCTAGGGTTCTAATATTTGTGCTTAAAGTCTTTGATGGATTAATGAATAAAACCAAGCCTGTTGTGTTATGCCTCTGAATCTATGTATATTACAACTTTTCCTTGTGGCAAAGATGGTTCATAGGGTTTTAGAGGCACAGAGAGCAATGAAATTATTTAATGTGTACTCAGCTAGAATCTGTGCTTCTTTGGAGGAGAACATGGCTTTTCTCCACAATATTAGCAAATCTGCTAGTATAGAGTAGGGAGAGGAACAAGGGTGCTAGCGAGCCATGGAGGACATAAGAAAAGTAAGTTGGATGTGAAACCCAGAAATATTGAAGGCTCAGAGCTTGCCACAATAGTACTTTTGGAGGAATGCTCACAAGCCAGGACACCGTGAATAGACAGGAGTCTTTTGCAGAGGACCAGGGTTAGAAGTTGTACAGCAATACGAGGTTAAGAGCTGATGACCCTAGAGTCAGACATGACAGTAGGTATGGTACAAGCCTGCAATCTCACTTGCGTTGGTGTAAGTCAGGAGCAAGCACAATGAAGTGCAAAGATGCACGCTGCTGTAAGAGCAGAGTCAGGCATCATCTCTCCATGCTGCAGGATTTATTTGCTCTTCAGGATTTACAGTCATCTCTGACAATTGCTTCTCGCAGCTACAAAACCAAGTACATCCTACACTGAAGCACAGCAATAACAAGATTTGAATGTCATTAGGGGCTGCTCCTACACATCTCGTATTAAAGCAGCTAAGTGTTTAACCCATGAATAGAGCTCCTATTATCTTTGCTTTTGAAACCTCAGTATAGATCACTTAACCACTCTGCAAGAAATCCCATGGGAGACCACAACAGCAGGGAACAAAGTAAAGTGAAAAGGAGTGTATCTGCTAGAGCTTCTTAAACACATTTTGCATATGAGCGCAGAGTCAACTTGAATATTACTCCTAATGTAGATTAACTTAAGACAGGTTTCTGCAGAGCATGAGGCTAAAAGAGAATTTGGTCAGATAATTGGCAGAGCTTTTCACTGAAAAACTATGTGCAGCACGAAGGAGAGACTAATGCATGAGATGCGTAATGCTGCCTCCTTCATAACGTGGGGCTTAAAAAAATGTTAGATCCCATTTGCATTTTCCATCTGTGCTCAGGTAAATCCAAGTCGGAGAGGGTAATCCATTTCAGTGTAGTTTATCTAGCAAGATGAGCTATCAAAATAGTGGGTTCAGTTTCAGGCAAGAATGTGGCCATTTGAGATGTTTCAGTACTGTATACAGTTAGATCACAGTCTCATCAGCAGTTGTGTAAATCTGGCAGTTTGGGGTTGAAGAGGTAATAGAAGCGTGAAATCTGCCTGTATAAAACTGATTGAGAAGAAACTAACCTATCTGCTGACTAACAAGTAAATTACCTTATTCGCTTAAATACATTTTATAAATAATAACTGATCGTTAACAAATGGATAATACATTTTTATTATATTTTAATGTTTAAAAAAAAGATGTCAGATTGACAGCACATCAAACAAATCTCTTTGTTTAGTCACAGAAAAATTATGTACTGAAAATGGTGAAAAAATCTGATTTTTCCCCAGCCTTTATCCAGTGACTGGGAAGGAGCGACTCGAAGAGGCCCCTTCCAAAGAGAGGCAGGGTCGGGCTCCAGCTGCACGTTCGGCATTCCTTCTGTGATTGCAAACAGGTAATTGTGGTGATGGAAGGTGTGCGCATAGTGAGCTGAAGGAATTAAGGCTAGGAAATGTAATCAACTTATGCTACCAGTCAACTGCAATCTACTCTTTATGAGTGTATTTGCAACAATGTTTTAGCAATAGTTTTACAAATTAAATTTAGGGCTGTATATTCCAACAAATAGGCTTGCACATGCATGCATAAAATCTGTGTTAAGAGCTGGCTGTAGCTTGCTTCCTGGTGCAGCAACAGGGATCATGCCATGCTGCGTACCTGCCCGCACAGAAATCAGAACACTTCCAGTACTCTCTGTGTGATCCGATAATGGACTACATGAGCTCAGTCTGGACATCACCACAGAACTGGGCTACAGAAACACCTTCCTTGTGAAATGGGAAGATGTTTACTGGTAGCCAAATGAGTTACAAAAGGTCATCTCCTAAGCAGAGGCTTAGCAAGACACTACTAAGCAAAGAAAAATGGGAATGCTGACTTCCCGTCTCTGTTTTGCTCCTCTAAGGATATCTTAGGTAGGTCTGCGATGGTAGAGAAATGCATTTCTCCTCAGGTACATTGGCTAAGCTTTTGCTGGGCTGGACAGTTTCTTAGTTCTGCCACAGGCAAAGTTCATTCAGAGACAACATCGTGTTTCGTATGAATTTTCAGGAATAAAAACCCTCACACTTCCTAGTGAACAGCAACCTGAAAAATGTTTCTGAATCTGCAGGTAGGAGGAAAATTTCAAAAACCTATGCAACTATTTTACAAATACATCAAAAAAAAAAAAAGAAATCACTGTTGATCAGTGGTTACATTCAGTTCGAAACCAAGTTCAGTTTCTGAATATTTTAAACTGATTTGCATAGCATTGTTCTCTAAGGCGTCAATTCAGCAAGGCATGTAAGTACATGCTTTATTTGGAGCCCTTGCATATGCCACCAAATTGAATGGGATCACACGTCATTAAGTGCTTTTCTGGGCTGAAACCTAATTCTTTGAATTTACAAGAATTTCTGGATGCTTATTTGGGTCATAAAAGAGCTAAAATATTTTATTGTAATAGTTCTTCAGGAAAAGAAAAACCTATTCAAAAACTTCACTTTCAGTAATCATCAAGAAAGGTGTGTCGCACTATTGCATGAAATTGCAACTGCATATTAGAATCCATTCTAGGGCAAAAGAGTGCCTTATATTGTAATAGTCACCTGACTGAGTACTTGGATTGTGTTGAATTAGACCACTTATGTGTTGTCAAAATTTATTACATGGTTTACAATTAATCAGAATTAAACTTCACTATAACAATATTTTGTTTGATCTTAAAGGTGGCTTGCATATTACATACAAGTAACTTGTTATATGAACTTCCTGAATAATTTATTTTATACTGTAATTTAGTGTCAAAGACTTAGAGACAACAAGAGTATGTTTGACTTGTTTTATGAGCACAGTGTAATCACTGTAGGGCCTACTTATTTATTTTCCCTTTCACTGAATAATATTTAGTTTCTTCTCTATATCTTCTCTGCCTTTACAAGAGAGGTAACACTTAGGAATGTCACTCCTGGGGGAAAGTATTGCAACTTAAATTCTATCCCCTAATCTGTATTCTGTGCGCTAAGGTGTTTTACTCATGGTATCTATTTGTCTATTCAAAAATGCCTATACATGTACGTGTCTGAATTTTGCACGTGTAAATATTTACATATTTGAGTAATTCTGTGATATAGGACATGCATCACACACCTGTGGTGGGTGATGGGGGAATGCATTCTGAGTTCTTACACAAAAGAGTGGATGTCTCCTGCACATCTTGTCACTGCCAGAAGAATTCTCCTTCGTGACAAACACTTCTTGGCCTCCCAGAGCAGAATGTTCTCCAGGCAAACAAGTTGTCAGACATGGGCCATAACCAAAACTTAGAATGGGTGGAAGGAACCAGTAATATCAGCACTGAGTTGTCATGGCAAGAACTTGTAGTATCCAAAAGGTAGAACTGCAGATATGTTATCTCTGTCTTATCAGGCAGACCTATAGGAAGTAGAAGCAGCAGGACTTAGTACCTCATGTATAATCTTGATTAGTGAGACCACAGAGAGCAAGCAAGCCTCTACCTCTCCTCTCACTCTCCTGTATGGACATGCAGTACCAGTCTCCACCTAGCACGTTGGTTTCTGTGGGACTGTACAATGTGGTCAAGGAACACAAGTGCATCAGTGGCACACAGATGAGCTGTTGCCAGTACTGGATGTGACATATATTGTAAAAAATGCTTCCTGATATTAAAAGTTGTATTAAATCAATTACCACAATACTGTCCTGTTCGTGAAGAACAGCTGCAGTATTTTATTAGTTTTTATAGCAAGCTTTTAGGCAAATGAACTAGTATCATATCAGAAGCTTAAGAATAGAACTTTGTCTTTGAAATACCGTAGTTTTCAGTTTTAGGCAAAATGAGAGAGTATTGGAATCTTCTTTAAAAAGCCTGTTTATTTTCTAACTATTCTTTCTGCAGCAAATGATAGTGATGTCTCAAACAAGAGATTACATACATGGAAAATATTGCAGGTGAGTAGCACATTGGCATGGCATTGTAGTAAATGTCCCAAAATCTCTCTGTTGGTGTTTTGAAAAACTGACTAATTATGCAAACACAATCTCCAGTGTTATTCTTCATGCAGAGGTCTCTTTTTTTTCTTCTTCCTTTTGATTTTCTTTTTTTGGGTACTGCCTGTCTTTTTCCATTAAGTGGGAAGACAAAAATAAAATTTAAAGAAAAAGCAAAACCCAGATTGAAAGCCCAAGCCGAAGAAACCAGTTCCTTCTGCATTGCAACAAAGTGCTATCTGCAGCCATCGATGGCTGGTTCTAACTTAGATAATCCAAAGTAGGTCACCTTCATGAGTCTTCCAGACTTTCCAACTTAATAACTCAGAAGGATAATAATACAATTTTTAGTTAATGAGAGAACATCAGAAAAAAAGAACTGCAGGAAGCTGTGAACTGCAATGTCTCCTTATTGAAGGCAGAATGCCACATGGCAAGAACAGATGGGTAATCCTTTCGTGATTATCCTGGACCACTGGCTGAAAGAAAAAGCTGTCACGGCACTGAAGGCTGTATATAAAGTACATATACATGACATTTCCCCTTACTGGTAGTAAAAGGTTATATATGCTAAAGGATTATACAGAAGAAGGGACAAATGAGTGTGATGGTGAAGGGAGTATTTCTTCCATTTTCCCTCAGTTCCTGAAGTGGAGCATATGCTAAGGTCCTGAACTAAGTAATCTCTCAGAACGAAGAAGTAATATATATTCCACATAGATACTACATATTTTATACAATTTGAACATAGAAAAGTACCTGCTTTTCTTCCCTTTGAGTACAATGGTCCAAAAATGAAAATAAGGACTATTTATGTTGCTAATTTAAAATATTGTTACTGGCATGAAATGTTGCTGTTAAACATTTGATTTCTGCATATATGTAGTGATGTGGGAATTTGTGTTTCCAAACTGTGAAGTAGTGAAAAAAAAAAACAACAGCATATTAAGAACAGCTTGCTGGAATCTCAGGCTTCACAAGATCACCAGACCTAGAGGTGTTTCTTGCACACACTGGTGACATCTCCTTGGACTTTAGTTCTGCCAATGCGTGCTGAGAGAGAACATGGCCTTTGTAACTCACTTGGAGAGGAGCTAGATGTAAAATGAGCACATAGAAACGAATCTTCAGGTTTTGTTTGTCTATGAAAAGAAAAGATGGAATAATATTTACTGGTACAGTCTACCTGAGTGGTAAAGAATGTAGATGTAAACCATAAAATGACTGAAGTGGAGAACATAGTGTAAGGTAATGACGGTGCTGTGGTTTCAATAAAATCAAGATAGATTTCCCCTACTTCTACACTATTGCAATATGCTAGCAATGTGTTGGTAACTTGCTGCAGAACAGGCACCAAACTGTATCCTGAGAAGGGGAAATTTTTATCAGCCTCTCAAAGAGTAACTCCTTAACCTGTTTTGCTCTTTCAAATTTGACACATAGACCAGTAACACTGTCAACCTCTCAAGGAAAAGGTTCTCATCCATGTGCACAATGCTTTGTTGAAATGACTGGGGTGGTATGTTGTTCCTGCTGGTGACAGAAGTCAGGGGGGGATGAAATTGCCACTTCAGGGGAGGATGCCCCATCTCAGGGAGAGACCTCTACTGCTGACTACTCATAAAACACTGCTTGTGCTCATGGCCTATTTTGAATCTTTTCCATTCCTTAGGTGTTAAGATTTTTTTGAAATCATAGGGATATATACAAATTTGCTGAATATTCTAGATTGTTCAAAAATCTTGTTTTGTGATGGAGTATGTTAGAGATACCTATCCTTAGAAAAAATCAGTTCGTTCCAGATATGCCTTTTCCCCCTTCACCATGATAACATATATCTGCAATCTAAATTTTGATGCAATAGGGACATGGCTGTTTTTAAGAAAAATGCAAATCTTCACTCTGAAATAACTTAGTCTTTCACTGAATACAGAATGTGCTTCTAAACCATCTATGAGTCAGCCTGTGAGTTGGAGTTCAGATAAGCTGGTAGTGTTCGTTCACCAGATGGACCGTAAGCTCTTCAAAGTAGAGGAAAGGATATTGCTTATTAACACTGCTCTAAACTTCATTTATTTCCTTGTACTTGATTCAATTTCAGACTGTGCCTATGTTGTAAGGAGGAAGAAGGGTGTATTTTCATAACAGGATAGGTAGATCTGGAGTAAAAATTTTACTGGAACAGCATCTGGTTATTTGTTTACATTACTCTGGGTAGCTCAGGTTGATACTCACCTCCCCTCACACCCACCCAGGCTGAATTTATGTATCTATGAAGAGGTAAAAAATGGTTAAGCCAATTATCTGTTAGGATTTTACAGCAAATTAGCCAAGTCACATTAGTTATCCTTGCTTAAAACATCACCTCTTTGACTGCTAAATGCAACCACGATAATACTTTTCTATTAAAAATCAAATCTATTTTCTCTCTTGTACTTTGTGCTAGATACTAATAGTCTCATGGAACATGAGCAGCATCTGAAATTTTCAGTGGTAACTTTCTCAAATGTGCTCCATGTAGCCCGATTAAGTCTTCTCTGATGCAACATAGCTCACTTGAGCTGCCATTATTCATGAATGTGATCATAAGGAAAGTCTATTTTTATGTTTTTAACTTTTATGTCATTTCTGATTTGAGTTTATTCTTAGGATTTGTGCAGTTTAGTTTTTCCACTTCTGTGGTTTTTTTTTTCCATCTCCAAATTCTCAAGAATCTCAGTCTTGCCTTTTTTACTTTCTAGTTTGAACCATTACAGAACAGGAAAAAATAATTAGTTAAATTATGCTGCTACTTACTTCTATTTGGCTGTTTTCTTTGGCAACAGAGGAAGGATGTTACGAGCAGTTAGCGGTCATTGGTCATAGTATGGTTTTAAAAATGAATGCTGTACCTCCCGCATTCTCCTTTCCAGATTTTACATAATCTCTGTAAATACAGGGGAGAGGAGGGTGTTGTCGATGAGGAAGCCTGCTCCCCTCCCCGCTCAGTGCAGAAGTGTCACTTGCTGGGGCTCCCTTCCATACACCGAAGGCTCGGAACTTTATGGCCTATAAATTAATGTGGTTTGGAGACAAACCTTTCCAAACATGCTTTCAGTAGCACACATGAAACTGAGCATGCACAGCTACTCCTCACTGCCTTAATTAGTCACGGTGATTATATACAGAAATTAGGACAATCCACGGATATTCTCCTGTATAAAAATTGCCTGAAAATCTCAAGGAAATTTCCCAATAGGTCATAAAAATTTTAAGGAAAGATGGATCAAAATTTGGTCACAATTACTGCTGTGTTCCCTTTATAGAGAGCAGCATCACCCTCTGCTAAAATGTTGCCTGGCTTTCTGTGGTTTTATCATCACATCATGACCTTCACTGGTGAGCTTGTCAGCCCGAGATTAACAGGAAGGAATCTGCTCTGCCGTCACACTGGAGAGCTATGGCAGGGGCGTGGATAAAAAAAAAAATGGAAATGAGTAGTGTTGCTAGTGGCTGTAACCAGGAAAGAGATTTATAACCCTCTGAGCAAAAGAGCTTCTGTTGAAAATCCTACTAGTAATGTGATGCTTCTGGGGAAGATCTTGAAGCAGCAGTGGAAACACAGAATGTCCTGTTGCTGCTTAATGAAGAGGTAGTGCCCCTGCACAGCATGCAGCATCTCACGGAAGCAAGCACGGTCTGTACTTCAGGTGTCAAAGTTCATGGTGTTTTTCTTAGAGACTCTGAACCTGTGTTCACCAAATAGTTGAATTCTGCTTTTTAGCACTTCTCTGGCATCATTTTGAATGTGTCTCCCATTTCAGAAAGAGGCGAACAGGATCGGAATCAGGCCCTGAGGTCTACAGCTCTTCAAAGCTCGCAGTGGTTCTGCTCAAAGTCTGCCTGTTCAGAGTCTGTCTTTCCTGGCTCCTTGAGCCCCTGCCCTCTCCAAGCCCAAGGGAAGGCTGCATGGGGCAGCCACATGCCAAGACCTTAGCTCCTCTCACTGCTTTTGAAAAGGTACGTACTTTTAATCCCAAATGGAAGGCACTTCTATCTGATATTTGTCAGCAGATTTCCTTAAGTGCATTTATAATGCACAGTTATTTGATAGTTTTCAATAAAAATTATCATTCAATTTCCCGAGCTGTGTAGACTGTCCATCAAAAATATTCAAGAATCCTTTGAATCTCTGTAGTTTTTTGTTCAAACAATTCACTTTGTTGTACTGTGTGGCCAGCAAATCTGATGTGTGTGCAACTGGTGCAGAAGCCTGGGCCTGCCAAAATCCATTATCCCAGGCTCTCTGCCCATAAAGAGCAGTTTGCCATCACCACAGATGGCAACAGTGGACGCTGTGGCATTGCATGAACTGGAGGTGAGCCAGACAGTGCCCAGCCTTCACATGATCATGGGGTTTTGTGTTGTCTTACCTGGAAGTTACTAACGGCGTATTTTGACCTCTCCATTTAGAGATACCTTGAAGTCAAGGATACTCTGGCTGTGACCCTCTTTGAAACCGCGCGTTGTATTTGGGCCCAATTCAGATCTCTCTGCTCTGCGCATGAGGAGTGACTGCACTGGCGTCGATGGTTTCACACCAGGATGGAGCACCATGAGGTGAGTACCCAGCTGTGCCAGCGGCCAGTACGGGACCCCAGGGCCCAGGAACTGCCAGGGATGGAGCAATACCTTGCTAGTTTTTTTTTTTAAAGGATAGTTTCCCACTGGAGACTTAAAACCCACGTGTTAGGAACGATAGATTATTTGCTCCTAAATGTGATTCATCTGTCTGATCATGAGATTGTTATTAGAAGTTAATTGTAAAGTTAATTGTAACATTAGAAAGTCTTTGTCCAGTCATGCACAACTGTATAAAGGCAAACACTTGAGCAATGCTTCTTACCTCTAACCTGCCTCAGGCTTCATCCTCTTCTGTAACACTGCGACAAAAGACACAGCCTGTTTGTAGCCTCACTGGACCATGAGGAATGCCTCTGAATTTTACTACTTGTTTCATTATTCTTCAGAACAGAAACTAAAGTACTTCCAATGCAAACAAAATCCTACTGGTCTGTGCAAATTCTATTTTTCTGTCATTTAGAAAAAAAAGCACTTGTCCTTATCAGAAGATAATATTTTTCACCTTCGGATTTGGCTTGTAAAGCAGAATTGGGCTTACAGAAAGAGGCACTGTGTGGGCAGATTAGAAAACTCCCTACTTCACTACTCTCATCAGATAATGAGATCCTTCAGATTAGAAAGCCAATACCAGTACGGGAGGAAAAGGGAACTGAAGTAATCCATTAAGTACAGTTTTTCAGACAGCGGGCAGTTAATTACAGTCACCCTGTGCCCATGCGTGGTACCTGCAGCCAGCCGGCCAGCCAAGCTGTGGGGTGTCGCACCTCGACCTTCTCAAACAATCCATTTGCTTCAGGAGAAGCTCCCGAACCACTTTCTCCCATGGAGGGGTTTGCCCCTGAACCCGGTGCCGGACGTGGGGCGCGGGGCTGGGCGCCAGGCGGGGCCGTGGCCGCGGGGGGCCCGGGGGCGGTAGGACGGGGCCAGGGGACTCAGTGGGTGCACGTGGCGTCCCTGATGAGCTGTGGAACTTCGACTGTTTGTTCGCTATTTTAGTTTGTTAAGGAGCGGAAATCGCACTGCTTTTTGCCTCGGGCGGTTTTAATGTTCGGTTCAGCACGAATTGGCCCGGCGCGGCCGGCTAAAGAAGTAAAAATAACCGGAGAAGGGCCAGGTGGCGACTTGCCGGGGGTCCGCGGGGCAGAAGCGCGGCCGGGCGCGGGAGCCGCGCTCGAGCCCGCCCCGGCCCGCCG
>VXAA01001303.1:0-112613 GCA_013399115.1 Anseranas semipalmata | reverse complement strand
GTGGGCGCCTCCCGCCGCCGCCGCGCAGGTGCCGCGGAGCCCCAGGCGCGGAGCCCCGTCCTCGCCTCTGGCAGTTCCCGCCGAGGGGAGTCCCGGCGCGGCCCCGGCAGGCTGCCCGCCGCTCCCAGCGGCTGTCCCCCGGACGGGGCGCTGCCTGCGCCCGCTGAACTTGGCTCGGGGTGCGCTTACCCGCCGTGTTCTTAGGTGTTCGGTGTTCACCTGCGTGCTCGCCTCCCGAAAGCCCCGCAGACGCTGCTCCCTCTTGCACGGCTCTGGCAGGCCGGGTCGGTGACAAGCGATGCGATTTAATGCACCGATTTTATTGCTAACTGAAAACTCGGGGATGCTGCAGACGTTCCCCCTCTGCCTATCTTTTCTCATTTTCTTCTTCTGTAAACTCCTCCAGTTTTCGTTTAACTGGCTTAGGCCTGGGTGTGCAGGGGGTGGAAAGCTGGCCCTGTCTCCAGTTGCGTTTCTGAATTTTCTGCTGGACATGTGAAAAAGGAGCTGAGCGGTGCTCGAGGGCAGCTAACGCAAACCTCAGGAGCACACGGTGGTGCCTACTGCTGGTGCGTGTCCTTCAGCTCAGGAGAAGCTGCCTTTGCTTTTCATGTAATTGTTTCACTGTTAGGCTTAGGTTGGATAAGTTTTGTGTTGTCCCTTAAAGCATGCACGCACTTCTGTCTGTTTTTGCATTCCTGTTTACACCTTGAGAGAGAAAGCAGGGGCTGGGGGTCAGGGATGACTTAGCCTGCTGAATGACCGTGGGAAGGTGCACGGAGCCCTGCCCGAGCTCGCGGGCTCTGTCCCCAGTGCTCAGAACAACTTTTCTGAAAGGTAGCACGTACCCGTGCTGCGTGTGCAGGTCCTCATGTGCCTTCTGGGTGGGAAAATTAAGATCCTTGCCTAATGAATTCAATTTTTGTCTCTATACATCATCTAATGTTGGTAGTTACTGCATTCATAAGTGAGTTATTCAAACTCCGTGATTTTCCTCTAACACTGGCATCTGTCTTTTCTATATAGTCTTTCTCTGTAGTCTTTTGTTCATCCTCCTTTCATTCTCCATGAGCTTTCTTCTTTCTGTCTCTGTGTGGGTTAACGAAGGCTGGGATGCAGCAGGGGTCCGGTACCAGGGCCAGGAGGGTCCAGCTGCTGGGCTCCAGCCCTGTGCCTCGCCTCGCGGGGCTTTCTAGGAAATAATCCTCCTCTGTGGGCTCGGTGATGGCGTCAGGACGGGCGCTGCTTACAGCTGTCCTACGGACATCCTGGCCCTGCGGTCCCCTTTGCGCCCGGTGTGCTGAGACAGGCGCTGCGCTCGGGGCCGGGCGTGTTGGCAAATTGTTTCCGTGCTGGGGCCGTGCGGCCGGCTGGATGCTGGCAGCTGTGAATCACTGCTTCATGCACACAGATTCGAGCAAAGACCTAAAGATGGAGCACTGGGGCTCCTGGTAGAAAATGTGTTTTAAAACACATGCTGAGCCTACCAGTTTTCCCCTCGTTCTCTCCTTAACCGGTGTGGATCACACCTGGCTGTCCCCCAGCTGGCATTGCTACAAGAGAACCGTGCTCAGGATGAGTGCTTTGTCAAGAGGCGATTGGGCAATTCTTCTTCAAGATGCCTTTCTGGTACTTGCGGCTTTGCTCAGCCTGTGCGCTGGGAAGTGGCTGCCGGCCTTAAAACTGCTTGGTCAGAATGTAAAAGCCCACGCTTAAACACCTTGCTATTGATTACAGCGCGCGCCTGGTGCAATGGCAGTTGGGAAGGTGGGTTTGTGCAGGTGTCTGCCTTAACGACCTGGCGGCTCACTCAAGTTGGTAGGTTCAGCTCCCAGGTGCCCCTGACACGCACACGTGCGTTTATCCAACCCTACGTGTGTTGTCTGTCCCTGAGGCAGGCCCAATTCTGATTTCAGACTCAGTTCATGAGGAAAATCTCTGTTTAATGGAATTACACGATATAGAATCAGTGTGAAAGAAGATTTTTTTTTTCTTTCTGCTGCTTTGTTTCCACATTAAAATTTAATTTATGTAATGCGTGAGCAGAGTTGTTACCCTTTTCAACCCAAGGTTCCCATAGTTTGTGCATATCGAATTGTTTTGCAACACTTGGAGGAGCTGGCTGGTGCGAGTACAGTGTTGCCATTCTATCCAGATGTCTTTGGGTTAAGCATAGCTGAGAGCATCTCCAAGTATTTTTCAGATTTCTCTTGCATTTCAACCAAAAAAGAGTATTAATTTTAATGTTTCTCTGTTAATGGACTGGTGTGTTTTAAAATATCTTTGGGGAGTATTTTCTTAAAAAGCTGCTAAACGTTTGATCACTGTTCTCACTCCAAAGAGAGCCTTTAACACAGTGAAGCCCTGCTAGCTGCTTTTACAAGAACCTTTATGCTAAATAAAGTTACACAGACCAGGTTTTTCACACTTTGTGGAAAATAGCTCTTCTCAAGCCTCCGTCTGAAAGTTGCTGTATGAAGTTAGGGTATTTTTATTTATTTTGTTTTTTTTTTTCTGTCTCTGACCTACATACAAGACTGAAATTGAGGAGGTATATCTTTTACTTCAGGGAGTCAGACGTAAGTAAGTAGCGCGAGGATTGGATAATTTGTGTCTGTGGGAGAAGAAACAATTCTTTGAAGCAAGAGTTTAAGAGGTATTTAGATTTTTATTAAATCCTGTCAGATATATGTAATAAGCAATTTCATTTGAAAAATGGAATAACATCGTACTGTAGTAAAAACAACAAAAAAAAAATGGCCACTGTACCTGTGCCTAATTGAATGTGAGCTGTCAAGTTGGCAGGAAGAAACAGTTTTGAATTGAGCTGTTCTGCAACTGAAAACATTTACTGTGCTAGATCCCCTGGCCAGCTGCATCTGGAGCTTTCATTACCCATAAGCAGTTTCCTGCAGTTGTTCCCATTTAATTAAACCAAGTTATAGATATCTTTAAAGATGTATGAATTGTATCAGTAGCAGTGACTTCAGTGCTTGCAACCATGTGCAATTTTTACAGCTATTAAGCACCCTTTGCACAAGCTTTATTTGTTCTGCAGAACTCAAGCATTAAAAGCAAGCAAGAATTAAGCAACAGCATGTTGTGAAAACACTGTAAGCACGCTGCTTGGTCTCAGGCTTTTTTCATGCAGCCTGTTCGGGACGGTGGAGGAGGCTTGTTGGTGGGTGCTCTGCGCTGGGAGCCCGAAGGAGAGGAGGAGGAATGCAAATCCCGGCTCCGGGGCTGCTGGTGACGAGAGGGAGGTGACAGCAGAGCATCTGCCGTAGCCTTCGCTCGCGCTGCAAGGCAGCCGTGCGTCGCGGGGCTGTGCTCGCTTGCCCAGCTGCGGCCTCTGCCGTAGGATCCTTTGCTGAAGGCGGCGGCTGGGGGCCGCGTACCTGCTTTGTGGTGCCTACGCCCTGTGGCACCACTGGCTTTCTACTGCTGCCTGCTTCACTGTAAAGCAGAAATGCCAGCGCGTTGCCGCTGTGTCAGCCCAGTGAAATGCAGCTGTTGCCTGCTGGTGTAGGATCGAAGCGTTTCTGTAGTCTGAAATGTTGTATATTCACTTTAAAGAAATTGCATGTTTCTTTCAGCATGAGGCTGTCCAGGGCACCGAATATAACTATCAATAGCTGGAAATGTTCAGAATTGGGAAATACAAAGAAGAAAGCACGTTTGGGGATGGTGAGGAACATCTGCTTTAGCTCCAGGCAAAAGTTGAGCTGTGGTGGGCAGTCCTGAGGATCACTGGTGCCTCTCCCCCTCATTTTCTTCTCCATACGGGAAATGTGGTATTTCTTCTCCTGGGAATGTGGAGTGTTAGGCTGGGTCCATTGCTACTCCATGGATGGGTCAGGTGAATAAGCTCAAGCAGGTTTTATTTCTTCTTGCTTGTTCCCCCTGGCTTGCATGTGTGCTGCATGCTCAACACCAGCAGGTTCTGTGGTTCTCTGATTTTCACCCAGAGGGTGGTCGGGCACTGGCACAGGCTCCCCAGGGCAGCGGTCCCGGCACTGAGCCTGCCGGAGTTCACGAAGTGTTTGAACAATTCTCTCAGACATAGGGTCTGATTTTTGGGTGGTGCTGTGTGGAGCCAGGAGTTGGACTCGATCCTTGTTGGTCCCATCCAACTTGGGATATTCTGTGATTCTGTGATAGGTTAAAAGTGCAAGAGCCAAATGTCACTATAATGTTTACCTAAATCCTGTGATACTGGTGGGTTACTGAGAATAGGGAAGGCATCCAGCTACAACTTTACCCAGCACTAGCAGCTACAAGAACTGTAATCAGTAACTGAATGGAAAGTAACAGCAACCCCATAACATTGGAGAACATGAAGTGGATCCTACAGCAAAGAAAACCCAGGAAGCCTTACTCCGCTCTCTAAAGCCCCGCCATCAAACGTTTTCCCCCTCCCCAAATGCTTCCGCAGAGCACAGATGTAGCAGATCTCGCCCCGCATAGCGAGCTGCAGCTTGGTGTTCTTTCAGGCTCTGAGAGCGTTTGCCCCCGTGCTGCGTGGGCCCTGCAGGTGGGCTCCCGCCGTTCTGCCAGAAGCAGATCTGTGCCTTGCGTGCTTGCGAGGCGCTCGAGTGCGTTCCCGCACGGCACATGGGTCCCGGTGCAGCGCCGGGACGTGGAGCGTGGCTTGGGGCCGCGTGGGCACAGGGGGAGGGCCAACTTGGTGGGGCCGGAGCCTCGCTGGGCTCGCTGCAAGTTCACCACGCAATGTTGCACTTAGGCATTAAATGATTTGTTGAGCTCCAGAGGATGAAGGAGATTTCAAGGAAAAAAAAAGTTTTTTTTCACCCCTAAGTTAGCCTTTTTGTTTACATCAGTGAATTGGTTCCATATGTTATAACACAGCCAGGTGGCACCTATCTAAACATCTTCCCCTTGTTGATACAGACATGTGGCCTCACTAATGTTAGCTCTGAACACAAGAAATGAGGGGGGGAAGAAGGTTCAGGAAAAATTTCCAGACCTAAAAGGTGCAAGGGAGCTTAATGTGAGCTCATCATTAATGTGAGCCTTCAGTCTAGAGTGCATCAAGCTCTGGAGCCTGGGTCCATTACTGGTGTTAGCCCACCTGTGGGTGTCAGTGGAACAGCTGCGTTAAGGGACCTTAGGCTGAGAGTAAAATTAATGGCATCGAGCTATTAGGTGGCTAAAAATGATACATTTTTTAGAGAATGGGTCCATAGTACTGACTTGGCCATTAAGTACAGTTCTGCTTGTTAACGGGAGCTTAATCACGCAGCAGTATGGCTTTAATAACAACGGAAAAGGAGAATGGAGACAACTAATTATTTTGTAATGGGAAGTGGGGGTAACGATACATCTGGAGCTAGAAGCTGCATAATGATTTCTACAAAGTCTTAGCACTTAACAAGGCACATTTTAGTACAACAAATCTTTTCAGTAACAGAGAACTAATATTTGTGTTATTTAAGAAGTGTGTTAGAACCAGATTAGATTGATGGACTCCTGCAGCAGTTACCTCATTAAGCGTCTTTTCTGTGGGGATGTGGGAAGGTATTATATGAAGTGGATCTGTGTTAATTGGTTATGCCATCTGAAGTCTTTTTCAGGCCACTGGTGTGCTTTTTGTTGTTTTTTTTTCTTTAATTCTTTACTGTATGATGGGTTTTTGCAGATGTTCCCTTTGAAATAGAAGCATATTCATTCTCCTTTTTTTGGCAAGAGAAGACCAGCTGTTGTACAGGAGACATGCAAATTACATTTACTTACCGTCAGGTATTGCAAAGTGGTTACTCTTTAGTATAAAAAGGCCCTCATTACCTGCCATATCTCTCAGCTGTCTTGAGAATTATTTTTCAAAATATTTTTCCGTTCTGTATTGAAAGTCCATGATATGTGCTACAGTGTCTTATTAGTGCTTGATGAAGAGACAGGAGTACAATGAAAGCAAGAAATCAGCTTGATTTGCAAGAGTTGTCAAATTATATAACTTCAAGGATTAATTTGAATCAAATACTTCCCAATTTTTCTTTACAGTGTTAAGATTAGGTCTGGCACTTCACTGGATTTAACAAGAGCTTTTCCACTGACTCTTGACATGGGCTCAGATGTCCTGTATTTTTTCTTCTGATCTAGCCTGATGGGGTGTCTGATTCTGGCAGATGCAGGAGTGGAGCAGGGTGCTTGCATGCTAACTGATGTAGATACCTCTGAGAAAGCCATAGCTTGTGTGCTGAGTTTCCTTCTTTCCCGCTCCAGCCTCCTTGTTGGAAATAATGGGTAAGAAACGTGTTTCAGGTGTAAAACTCGCTGTTTAAACTGCCCCAGTGCTAGGTTTGGGCCTGTATGAGCGCAGTTCACGATAGGTAGTGTTTTCAAGTGTTTGAGTCTGACTTCTAGACTTGGGAGGCCCAGTCCTCCTGCATTGTTTTTAGCAACCGTGTGCCTCTGAGGCTGTGCCGCAGAGCGTTTGGTGGCCAGGAGGGCCCTGTGCTGGAGCAGGGAGCAGAACTCGGAGTCCTGGTTGCGTTCTCCTGTCAGTAACCTCCAGCCATCTGTAGCAAAGCCCTTAGAACCGTGTATCTAAAACAGCCTCCAGTTTTGGGGTTTCTGGTTCTTGGTGTCCAGACTTAGTCCTCTTTGGTTTCATAATTGAGTGGATTTTTTCCTTCAGAGAAGCCAAGCACTGGCAAGCTCTGACTTTGTCCCTTCCATGTTTGGTGCCAGTGATCACAGCTGTCCCATTTTGAGCACTTAGGCTTGGGCTGAAGCTCACAAACACCAGGCTGCTAATGAATGGCGGGAGATGAGTGCCTCCAGAAGGCAATTCAGCTCACTTGAGACCTGAATCTCTGCAAATGAGCCAGGGAGACCATGGCAGTTCTGCTCAGAGACCTGCCGTGCCTTGCAGGAGTCCATCCCTTCCCATACCAGATCTGCTGCTTCTGCTCCCCAATCCGCAAAACGTGTTCAATTAACTTCCCATTTTTCACGGAAGCGCTGTGGTTTTGAAGTAATCGGCCCTCGTGAAATAGTCTGAGATGTTCAGTAAAGACTGGGACCAGCTTGTCAGCTGCCATTTATTGGCATGGCTCCACTGAAGTCAGTGCACCAGCTGAGGATTCTGGACCCACAAATGTAATTATCGTTGTAATAATAGCGTCAAACAAGTAATCATTATTTTTACTCTCTCTTTTCATTTCAAAATGAGAAAATGATTTCCTCTTGGATCAGTGAAAGTAATTTACATTAGGCACAATAATGGTCTACATGGAAATATAATTATTATTCATCTGTATGGCACCATCTGGGCACTAGAAGCTTTACAGACGTATGTGAGGAAAGGTCCCTGCCTGGAAGAGCTTACAGGCTGAACAGCAAGTATAGACAATAACACTTAAAATGGGTCACGAGAGTCACTTCCACAGTACTGCCATCACCTACCTGCTCAGCACGGGGCTTCCACAAACCCTTACTCAGTGATTTCCACTCGCTGCCCAGAGTTCCTCTGTGATTGGCATTACACAGTGTAAGGGTAGGATGAGTCAGAGGATTATCACTGTGCATGAACCAAGAAAGAAGTCAGCCGGCAGCTCGTATTATGCATTGGCTGCCCAGCTGTGGCCAGGCAGGTGAAGGAGATTTCCAGGCTTTGCTTTGAAGCACAACGTTGTGTCGTTGCCTCGTGGACCTCTGACTGCTGTGGAGTTACTCCTCAGCCTTGCGTTAGAAAGAGGGCTGAATGCTTTGCTAAGTTTGAGTATGATCCAGAAGTGAAGACACCAGGCTTTAGAATCTGGTGGATATAAGAACTGAGCAACAAGTGCCGATGCCTTAATTTATGTATGGTGTAACCTTGCCAAGTTCAGTCTTTAGTGTGGGGTACCAGAAGGGTCAGTACAGGACACTTAATCTTGTGACTCCTTATTTTTAAAGATGATTAGAGGATTCCTCCAAGGGACGAACTATTTATAGCATGTCTATAATTGGCTTTTTTTTTTTGTGGTAATGAAATTAAACTTCACAATAAATTAGTATCAGTTTAGTATTAAAAAAAAAAAGCTAAAAAAGCTCTCACACTAGTATGTGGTTGACTCTGAGGTCAGATCTTGAATGCTTCCCACATATATTTTGTTTTCAAGCTACTGCCTCCCTTGCTGCTCAGTTATATTATTAGAGAGTATTAGTAAGTGGAATGTTTATTTAAAACAATTCTACAAAGCTGAATGAGACTGCAGAGTTCAATTTAACTTGGCTTTGGTTGGATGAGTCATGGGCACTCATTTTTACTTCATACTGCAGCCTTTGCTTGTCCTTCAGATGTACTTACTGGTTCAGTTATGTTGATGCACTCCGAGTATTTTTCTTACAGTTGATGGTATTCACTGACTTTTCTTAATGCTGAGTTTTGGATTTCATGCTCTCTGAATTTCTGAACGGTCTTTGGTTTTGTTCTTAACTCAGCCTGTTTGTAGTTAGCTTTGTTCTTTATAATTGCACTCTTTGATTGAGGAGGACATATGGCTCAGTTAAAACATGTTGGCTTTTTTAGAGAAAAAGCAATGAAGGTCATGACTGTATTGACTACAGTGAAGTGAGTTCCCTGAAATTACATCCAGCTCATTGACCCTTACTTGAGAAATGAACAGACAAACCTGCAAAATGACATTTCCATGGCAAGTTTGCTTTTCTTGAGAAATGAGCAACTGCGTGTCATAGATGCAAGCCCAGTCCTTTTGTCATGTGTCCTATCTGAGAACTTGTCAGGGTGACAACTGGCCACACTTGATGAAGAGCCCCACGGCTGCCGGGGTTGTTGGTTACCTTTTTAATTGAGGAATTTTTTCCTCAGTCTGGTGGAGTACCTGGAGCCATAACTAGCTAAATGACCATCTGCTAATTATGAACATTTAAACTGAACCTCTGTGTGGAGATGGAGTGTTGCCAGGGAGCTGCATCTGGGTCATCTTGAACAGGCACATGAAGAAAAGAATGTGTTAGCAAGCTAGGATATACCTGGTAGTAACGCTGCGCTCATGAAAAATAGCAACTCGTTGCCTGCAGAGGTCCAGGTTTGGGTAGGTGGAGGTAAATCTGTATGTAGGCCCCTAACTATATTGACTTGGATGCCTACAGGCTTGTTTATGCCCATAAAACTTTCTATGGGTGCCTGACACAGATGTTTAAGTACATAAATATGGGCTCAGGTGGCTACCTTAAGGCATCTAAGTTCAGCAACTTGGCCTACAGTATGTAAAACCCGAGCACACAAGCTGAGGAGCAGTCAGTGTAGTAAACAAAGCTGTTAGTGTGTATACCAGAAGAGTAATAATACTTTGCGCAGCTACTGTGCCTCAAATTGCTTACATTTTGGCATTCACTTGAGTTGAGTTTAGTCACTCAGCTGCATAAATAGAAACTTTGAGGTGCTGTCTGCTCGAGGCGTACATGGAGCCGTACATCAGCAATGAACTGGCTTGTTCCTTTTTGGCAGCCTTACAAGAAAAGACATGCAAGCCTTCAGCGCAATATTTTGATAAGTCATTGGTTCTTATTAAAATAATAATTATGACGATAATTATAACTGTAGTTGGCTCTCAGATGGAGCTGCCGAGTGGAGGGTGAGGGGAGCGGGGTTGCGAAATACCCTCCGAAAGCAGCTCGAATCCTGCCCGGTGTGCTCGTGCGCGTGCTGGCTGGGGACGCCCTACCTGGGCTGCTCCCTGTCCCCGTCCCAGCTGCTCAGAGCGCAGGTGTGAACAAAACAGGTGACGGTGGTTTACAGCATTACACTGATAAAATGCCGTAATAAGCTCACGACTGTCTGGCTTTCTGTTGTTACCACTGTGTGGTTTGTTGTGTCTGCGGCTTCATAGCAAGATTATGGCTTCGTGCTCCAAAAAGCCCAGGTCAGGCCCTGGAAATATTGCAGCCAAAAGGAAGGTTCCGTTAGCAGGTAGGAAAGTGCCATCATAGCTGCAGTGCTGAGCCTCTCTAAGCTAATTCCGTGTTAAACGTTTACGCTAGCCGGGCTGCCACTGCATGACCACCTGTGCAAAGTGACTGCAAGTGATTAACGACTATTTATTAGAAAAAGACGGTCTCAAATCTGCTCATTTTCCAGACTGTAAACAGAGATCCCCTGCCCCGAAGCCCCACAGGTACAAAATATGATATTTTTCTGTTTGGTTTCTTGTGAAGTTGATTTTTCTTATCCCTGGTCACCCAAGAAAAGCAAATGGCCTTGCTCATTGCCTGGCACTCTTGTGTGAAGCTGCAGCAGGAACCTGGAGCGCGAGAGTGTTGGGGTGCTTGCTCCCCTCGCTGGGGGCTTCAGCTGCGTGTCTGATGCAACGAGCAGGAGAGTCCAAGCCTTAGGTTGTAGGGCAAGCTTCTGTATGGGGCAGTACAGAAGGTAACAGCTGTAATGCTCTGTGGGACCTCTGGGAGCACAACCAGTTTAAAAATTGGATAAATCTAAATGCGTTTATCATGCTTTCAGAGTGCAGGAATTTTCTGGAAGTGCATCTCATAATGAGCCCCTCTAACTGACACAGAGAAAGATTAAGATTCATTTTGCCTTTTGGGCGTGTTCACATAGCCCAGAACTTTGGTTCCGGACTTGCTGTGGGATCCATGGGTTTTTGCACATATTCTACACAGCAGAATTTGACCCAGATATATTTTATGTGAAAGGTAGATTATGGGCTTTGTCTTTATATAGCCAAATATGCAAGCAAAAAGTACTTTACTAGAGGTTTAAACAAGTTTGACGCAGTTATTTAAAAATCCAGCCTTAGACTTTACCCCCATGGTGTGTATTCATTGCTGCAGGCTAAGGTAAGCCTACAAATTGTAGCAGCAACAAATTTGCATTGAAAAGTTAAAGCAGTTATTCTTTTGTCCATTTTATTACCATCGCTAATCTATCAGAATGAACAACTGTCTCGTGCTGTCCAAGTGTTATCGTTAGGATATTTCATTTTGTAGTTCAAGTCCTTCAGGGGATCTTCACTTCCTAGTTCAGGATGTAAACTTGGAGGTGTATGTGAATTTGGAGCAATTCTGATATCAAGGGCTTGAGGAGGGAAATAAAGGTCTTGCAGGTCAAATGGTTCTTCAAGGACTCTGTGGACAGCATGGACATCTCAACAGCTGCTAGAGACGTCGGCTGCTTTTGAAGTGTCACCGAGTTTGTAATGAGTGTTCAACGGTCACGTACGGTGCTGTAGTTGCTTTCAGTTTGTGGAGCGTGTGGCATGTGGGTAGGGGAAAGGAAGCCCTCGACTTTCGTGCTGTCCTGGATTTAATTGAACTTCTGGGTTCTGTTTCCAGTTGAATTATGAGGCCTAAGCAGACTTTGATCTGAACTCTGCCACGTAAACAAACCTGTTTGGTGGTTTGAAGCCATTTGCAGTCAAGGAGCAAGGCGGCGTTACTTGTTTTGCTCATTAGCAAACTTTTATCTTATGTTGTAATTTTTAACATCGTCTTGGGTACTTACTTATTCCTCCTGCCTGAACAATTCACTCTTATTTCTGGAGCTTTTCTCAGTGGCTGCAGAGGTGGCTCGAGGTCCAGTTTGAAGGCGTTGGGCATTACAGCATTGACCTCAGTAGCTCAGCTTGGACTGTGTTGATAGCATAGTTGCTTAGGAGGTGGATTAATGTAATTGGAAATAAAGTACTGCAGGTCTCTGTTAGCTCCTTGGTAAACAGTAGCCCCTTTATGGAAGGATGTTTGTCTGTTGAATGAATTTGTGCATTTTACTTTTCCTTGCTTGCTGCCATCAGTGAGCTGTTTTCGTCCTGACTTGTAGTTGCCTGGTTTGACTGCTTCCTGTTTGTTTAAAATAGACGCCTCTGCAGCGTTTGTGTATCCCCAAATGTTTAAACTTGTTGCTATGGTTAGGACGGTAGAGATGCTGCAGTGGTTTGAAAAATCTCGTTAGTAAGGAGTTGTTGTTTAGTGTTTTTTTTTTTTTTTTTTTTTCCTGCATTTAGTGGGGTAAAATGTATTCAGGGCTTGACACTGCTACTCTTACATGAGCGGAGACATGCATGCCCATATATACCTATATTCCGTTGTGGTCAAGTATTTGTGACTCTCAGTGGCAACTAATAAGCAAAAGTTGTCTGTTTGGGTGATTGGGATTTTCCAGACTGAGTATTACTTTGCAGTACTTTGCTTTGCAGTATCCGATTTAAATGAGACTAGGACTTGGCAAGTCAACACTTGATCAAGTTTGGGCTCTTCTAATAGGTAGTCACTTCTGAAAATCTTCACTTTGCTATTTAATGTTGTTTCAGACCTCGATCGTTATCCTGCATAAGCATGATATCTGAGAGGTTGTTGTACAGGACTAATTTTTGGACACCTTTACCAGCTGAATTTCAGCTTTTTCAGTGTAGTCTGATGTTTGCTATAGGCTGAAGACAGGTCTGCAAGAGCTTGAGTAATAGAGTGCACTGAGAGTAAGCTGTGGTTCTGCAGAGCCACTGACTGTCTTCAGTAGGAGCTGGAGTGCTGACTCGGATGTAAAATGATGCAAGAACAGTTATATGAATGTGATCATGTTAAGGATTTTTATGTATGTATGTTAGGGGTTTTTGTATGTTCGTTTAAGTTGAACTCAAATGGATTTTAAACCAAAGGTTTTTCTGTTGTCCTAAAGTGTTCTGTAATATTAAAAAAAGGAAAAAAAAAATTTGGTAGAAATTCTTTCTTATGTGGGTTTTATAAGTACTGGTTCTGTAAAGCCTAAAACCAGTATCAGTCTGATGTGATTCATTGTGTTAGGCAGTAACTGAAAATCAAAATAATATGTAAAATTCTTTCAGCTTCCCATTCCTTACCTGCTCTGTTCTGAACAGAGGCTGACTGTGACAAGAGACCGACCTGGCTGGGAGGGGACCGCTGGAGTCCCTGCCTGTTCCTCTTGGCTGCAGAGGAATTCTTCAACAGTCGCTTTCCATTTTTAGTATTTTTAGGAGTGCTGAAACTTGTAATTCACGATTTTTCTTGAAGGCTTTTAGTATTCTGGCGGCCTTGTTGGGTCTCTTTCTAAATCATGATATGTTAATGACTTCATCTCATGCTGAATTGCTGAAGATGCTCACGCAGGAGGAATGCACTCTGAGTTGTGCATTATGCTTGATGCAAGGAAGTATTATTTTGATAGAAGGTATGTTAAATCCGTCTGTGTTGCATTATACTTTACATCTAATAGTTTCAGGCAGCTTTTAAGAAGTCCTATACTTCAGTAACTGTTTGCTGGGGACTTCTTTGAAAGGAGTGGGTAGGGTTTCTGAATGGGTTTAAAATGCCTGCTTTGTCTTTAAGTTAAACCTGTGTTAGAGATTAATTGAAATGCATCGATCCCTGCTTAAGGAGATATCCAGATTACTCATACATGGTGGTCAGGGTTAGGGTAAACCACAAATGTTTATGTTGAAGGTCTGTGCTGTAGCTGATCAGCCTGTATGGCGCTTTGGTGAAAAGCAAAACAATCCCTCGAGCTGCAGAAGGAAGGTGGTGTGCCTCGGGCTGGGCAGCAGCAGCTGGCTGTGAATTGGCTTTGCAGGATGCTGCTCGTGGGGCTGCCTTGTGGAGGAGGAGAATACGAGGCTGCCCTTGTTTCCTCTTAGTAAAGCAGGACCAGCTCTCTGGGCGGTGGGTTCGGGCTGGTTCTGCCAGTTCCCAGTGGGCGACAAACGTGGGGGCTGAAGCGGCAC
Source organism: Anseranas semipalmata (assembly GCA_013399115.1). Taxonomy (NCBI): domain Eukaryota; kingdom Metazoa; phylum Chordata; class Aves; order Anseriformes; family Anseranatidae; genus Anseranas; species Anseranas semipalmata. Next base: position 98,895 of record VXAA01001303.1, on the reverse strand, counting down.
CAGGAGGTGACATTTGCCAAACATCCCGGTCTGATTTTTCGGGAGGATGACAGTCCTGGGAAGAGCAGTCAGTCAAAGGACTTGGAGGGTTTGAAAGGCATTGATCACCTTCTCCAGTGAGTGAACTATCAGCTTTACCTGAAGAAAAACACGACAAGAGGTTATTTTGGCAAAACACCTGTTGGGGATTGCTGTGACCAAGGAGACTGCGTTAAGTGTAGTTCAGAGTGATGAAGTCTAACTGCAACACCAGTGCAGAACCCGCCTGGTTGATACAGCTTCTGCGTGCAAGGCGTGTGCCCACGGCCGCCTCGCGCCGGTCTCCCACAAGCAGACAAGTTCTTCTCTTTGTTTCAGTTTGCGGTCTTGAATTTGAGCCCCAAATAAAGATGGCTGCTGACAAAACAACTGCCAGCCCTCGTCCCACCCAGGTGGGTTGTGTGAGCACCTCGTCTGCTGCAGCAGCAAGGGCTGGAGCCGAGGCACCTCCTGCGCCTGGTGCCTGATGAAGGCCCAGGCGGCTGCTGCAGAGCAGTTGGTGGGAGGGAACCTGCTTCATCTTCCTTCTGCTTGGCTGTAATCAGGATAATTCTTCTGTGAGCTGCACGCATCTGTGGCCTGGAACCTGTGCTCAGCCTGCAGGTAAGCAGTGGAAAGTACTGTTTCCTGCAGCCTGGCATTTGCTTGCCGTTAGCGAAAGCTTGTGTGGCTTTGCTCTTGCACTTTTATTTTTAAGGATTTAACATTGATATTTACGAAGTCCTTTGGTTTGCACATATCAACATAATTATCAGTATCTTCTGAACATATCAAATGTATTGCAAGCCTAATATTTCTTGTAGGATTGCCAATCTCCTTAAGTAGTCCTTTTGTGTATGTATGAGAGGGAAAAAACAAAAACCTTTGGCCATTATAGCTGCTGAATTGTGGGCACTAAGTCCTTGACAAGAAGCTTTTCTATTATCCCTAATGCTCTAAAGCTAGCTGAATAAACAAAATAAACACAGATGTTTCCTTGCTGGTGATACAGTTCATAAGACTACACTGCTAAAGGCATTAGTCACTGCGAGTTCGACTGCAGAAAGCTGTTGACCAAGTGATTCAGGCATTACTCAAGAAAACTTCCTGCTGGGTTGAACAGCCTTGCTGAAGAATACTTTTTGAGTTCACAATTTAACCATTTAACAAATTACCAAGATATTAGTTAACCAAAAAGCTGCTTTCTTACCAGGTGTAAAATCGGTGAAGGATGCTGCAATGCCATGCTGAGGTTGTGCCCAGGTACTGGAGGGTTGCTCTGGGCCATGCCGGTGGGCATCTGCCTGTTGTCCTGTGGAGCTGCTGCCTGGTTGATACTGAGCAAAAGAAGAATCCGAATCAGTGCTAGACAGGGGCCCTGAGCAGGTGGTTTAATTCTGGCTAAACTCTGATAATGCCAATTTAAGCAGTTTTGTAAGAACATTTCTTCATGCATCCAAACAAAAGAGCAGTAGCTGAGAGTTAGTTACGATTTGTATTTAGTGACAAAGCAGCCCATTGCTACTAATCTGGTCAGTCTGCCTCCCTGTCTGCTCTGTTCAGCTGTTCTGTTTTCCTTGTTTGGGTGATTTGCTGCAAGATTAAGATCTTTAGGTTTACGGAATTGAGTTTGATGGTGCAGGTGGGAAGAGGAAAAGGGAAGCAGTACTGAGTTCTTTGGGGGATCTGAGGCACAGCGGAGGCTGTGCGCTGGGAGGAAAGGCTGCTTCCGAGATACCCAGATCCTAAACCGCTTTCACAGCTGACATTAAGATGGGGGAATGGTTTGCCTGGTACAACAGGTATATATCAGGGCTTTAAGGCAAGCTTGAGAAATCTGGCCACTTGTGCCTTTCCTATCAGCGCAGGATTTGCTATTGTGTTTAAAAAAAAAAAAAGTTTAGAAGACTGTTATTTTTGTATGTGTATGGAAAGATTATGTTTTAGTAATTATTTGAGACTGTATGTTTTAGACTGAAATGTTTTCAGGATTTTAGATCTATAAGTTGCTGTTGGAAGATAACTTCAGTCACCTAGCTCATGAATAGTTAGAAGCGAAGCGTGTGGGATGTTACCGTCACAGAGCTGCTGATTTCTGTTACTGCTCTCTTAACTCCTAGCTCTTCTTGGTAACTCCTGTTGCTCTCTTCCCCAGCTCCCTTTTGATGAAAACTTCCTCCTTGATTCCCACATCAGGCTGAGCTTGCTGTTGCCGTTTCTGCTAGCCCAAGGCAATGACACATGGAAGTACTCATCAGCGTGTTCAATGGCTGCGCTGTGGCACGGCTGCTCCCCAGGGCCCACATATGTGAGCAATTGTACGGTGCTGTCGAGCACATTGCCAGAGCTGTATCAGAAATGCTGGAGGCTGGAACTTTGGCCACCCCGCTCCCACCCGACGTGTCCGATGCACCTGCGGGCAGCCCATGGCTTGTGCAGGGATGAGCTTTCAGTTCAGGTTCTCCCTCAGCCATGGAACGTGTTCTCACGCCCATAGCTGTGCTCTCTCGCTACTGGCACCTTTTTGCTTTCCAAAGATGAGGTTTTTCTGCTCTCCCTTTAACCCTTTATCCTCAGTGATGGGCAGAACATTCCTTGTTCTAAGTGTTTGAGCAGCACAGTTCGGTTTGCTCTTTGCAGAGGCAGACCAACTTTGATCAGTAGAAAAAGCCAAAGGTTATAGAAATAGGCATTGTGCACTTTTTGCATACTTTGTTCAGTGTCTTTGTAACCGGTACGTAGCGTATTGCCTCTGGCAGCATGTTTCTGGCATGCAGCTTTTATTTGTGCAACCTTAGCAAACACTTCACCTTTGATAGGAACCTGCGGTCCTTTTAGTACTGAACGATGTAAATAAGGACTTCTCAACATGGGAAAGCAATGACAAAGTAAGTGAAGGTGTGAGTTTGACGTGGTTTATTTGATACTGAGTTCCCACGTGGGCACTTCGATCCTACATGCAAGGTGATGTTGTGTGGCTTCGCCTGAGCCGTTCCCAAAGCTGGCTGAGTTTGGTTTATCGGCACGCTGACTGCGCTTGGAATCGAGCGTGTGGGCAGCAGGGGAGGACTAGTTCTTCTGGGCTAGACCCCAAACCCTATGTGTATGACTTGTTTCAAAAGATTGATATTTTTGATCATTTATTCTTCATATAGATACAGAGTGATGCGAAGGAGTTAGGTATTTATCTCGTTCTTCAAAGAAGTTGCTATTTTTAATTATGTTCTTCAGGAGCCCTTTCAAACTAGTATTTACAATAAGTTATGTTATCCATGAGGTAAACTTTGCTTGATTTTTTTTTTTTATTTTTACACCAAATCTAAGTAAAAATGTCATTTTTCTATCTCTGTCTGATGCGTTACTGTAGTTTTCTCTTTGGATGGCAACGGGAGGGGTCAGAGCTGATAGGAACCAATAAAACTCGTACTGGGAGACACTTCATGGCGTATGCTGCGTTAACATGGGGTTATTTCGCTAGCTGCTCTGTAGTGCTGCCTTTGCTTGCTGTGGCTGAATTGTAATGTCTGACTCCTCATTTGCATCCCATTCTGCGTTGATGACATTTTTGTGCCATGGCTGACATTTATTTCTGTGCAGAAAGTCAGTGTAGATCCTGTGCAGAACTTACTCAGAGGCTCTCATCAAACCAAGGGATGGGATAAAAGCATAGCAAATAGTGTAAAGGAATTTGTCACGGCTTTCCATTTCAAGGTGGATTTTTATCCTAAAGTAGAAAGTACATTGGAAAGTTTGCTTGAAGCCACTGTAAGCAGAAGCGGAAATGTGAATAATGGGGGGGGGCAAATCTTTTTTGATCAGTTAGAAAATTTATATTTGATAATAACTGTGGCTGGAGGAAAATGTATTGAAGTGGCTATGTCCAAAGTCTTGGTGTCCTAAATAATACACTTTAGGAAATAGCTGCTGAGTTTATATTCTTTTACTCAATCAGAAAGCCAGATTGGAAGGGATGATCATGCTTCTGAGGCTATAAAATGTGCAAGTGAACTCTCTGAAGTAGCAGGATAAAATACACACTTACTTTTCTTTTCCCATTTCCCTGGAAATTACTTCTTTGCTATGTGAATGTTCTTTATGATACTAGCTGTTTTATGAGAAGCATCTTTCTATGTTGCTTTTCAATACTAGCAACAGGAACAGGCTGATAGTTATTTATGTGGATGTTAAAGGAGCCCATGGAAGCAGCGTATAACGCGTTTGTTATATTTTATAAGTAGGGTGGTAAAAAAAATAAATTTCAGCTTCGTATGAGTGTGTATCTTCTCAAAGAGCATTGTGGTTTGTGTCCTGCAAATGTGGTCTAACACAGTACAATATAATGGAAAGTGCCAAACTGTATTTGAAATAGCCATTATAGGGGATATACATTCTTAACCATAAAATAATTAAATGTGGAAGCAGTCGTCTTCGCAAGGTGGTGGATTTTCCGTTGTTGAAACCTCTTAAATGAAGGCTGTAGGGTGCCCAGAAGTTCTTCTGGTACAGGTACTGCAGGGTGATCTGTGACCTCTGCCAGACGGGTCTTTGGCCCTTCCAGGCACGTAGCTGTGAGCATGGTGTGTTGGAAGATTGAAGAGGAGACTGAGGCCATGGAGTCGGAGCTTCAGGTGAAATTCTGTCCGTGGATACATCTGCGTAGGACTCATCAACATCAGCATGCGGGAGCTTTACCTGGCGTTAATGGTTTTATTAACTAGGCTCAAGGACATGGTGCTACTTGATATTTCTGATTTTTACCTTCCCAGTGTCACTTACAGTTGAATTAACATTAGGAGTTTCACTGCCCTTTAGTATGTAGCGTGCAGAGTGAATTCTCTACTTTCTGGCACTGGTGGCAGAATTCCCACTTACTTCAGAGAAGTTAAGTTTTCACCGTAGGGCTCGAAACGGTTGCTCCAACTTTTACCTTCTGAGATAGGAACTCCTGGCACGGCTGTAAGACCCAGAATATTTGGTAATGGTCAGTAGTGACTGGCTGTGTTCAGTCACCTGCAGCATTTCACCACTTTGACATTTGTTTTCTAAGCTTAGGTTGATGTTTCCTCTAACATTTCATATTGAAAACCAAGTTCAGTTTTGATTCACGTTGCCAAAGAGGCATTACAATTTCTGCCCTTATTTAAAGCAGTGTGGCATGATGTGACATTTATATGATGGCAGATAAAAAGACATTCTGAGCTAATGTTTAGGGTTCTTCTGTCAATGTGAAACATTTGTTTTTTTTTTTCCTCCCTGCTTATGAAATGCACTTGTCCCAAATATGCCATAAGTAAATACATCTAGAAAAAATAGCTTTCCCTATGCCACGTTTACAGAGAAACCAGCCAGCCTGAAATGTACATATGTACCTATGTATGTATGTGTGTGTGTATATATATACATATATATATATATATATATATATGTATATATATACACACACACACACGCATATATGTGCACGTTCCCCATGGCCTGTTCAGAAGCCTGGGGGAGCACACGTCTTGCAGCGTGGAAGCTGAAGGCCGAGGGGTCAAAGCCCTCCCCAGAAGGCAGCCGGGTGCCAGCCCCCCAGGGACTGTCCCTTGCGTGCAGGATTGCTGCAGGGCTCTCATGCTGGGGGAAACCGCTTGGGGCTCCCGGTGAACACTGGCTTTTGTTGCACAGGGGAAGATGAGGACACTAGATCAGTCCAGAGCAAATCTCAAGGAAAAAGAACTTGGATAACAAGGTGAGATTTGTATTCATACAAAGCTCAGCTATTTGGAGAGCATAGGCTGTGTACTGTGTTGTGCACAGACTGGCTTTTTGATTCTTAACAAGATTGTTGCTGTTAGTCTTTTGCAGCACATCCAAAAGCTCTTGTCACGTTGGATTTCAGGTTAAAGCTCTGCAAAACCTTCAGTTGTTTTGTGTTGCTTTTGTTTGTTTTTTAAATAAATATACTTAAATTCTCCTGCTCTTCCAGATGAGAAGTGGTCTACTACTATTTTTTTTCTTGTTGTAGCTATTTTTTCTGGTGTTTGTAGCAAAAACTACCAACTAAATTTTTGTTTCATAGTCGCAACATGGCAAAGTACATCCTTGGCACAAATTCTGTATAGCTGGATCAAAAGGCACAATAAGAGAAACATTTGGAAAGTAGCCTGTCTCTATCTAAAAGAAGGGTTGATAATCTAGTGACCTTTTTAACAGCATAAAGTGGGCTATTTTGTTACTTATTTGCAGTCTTCTCCACTATTGAGGTTGTCAATGGAATCCTACCCATCTCTCGCCAGTTTCTGTATTTATTTTCTTCCCAGTGTTTATGTATGTGCCATCAGAAGTTTGGAAGATAAACAGTTGAGTTTCTGCAAAAGAAAAAAGTCTTGCTAATCTTCTCGAAGTCATCAGCAAAACAGATGATCAAGAGGCATGGAATGACCAGTGCAGCGTAGCAATGAGCAGCTCCAGGGGGCCGCTGACAGACCACAAGAGAGTCGCTGTTGGGCGCGAGAAGCCGAGTCCTGCCATGATTCGGCACTGCCCGAAAGGTTTTAAGTAAAGATGAGAAATTACCCATTTTTTTTCACTATTGCTAACTGTATTTTGAGGGTTTTCTGAGGTCCAAAACCATGGAATAGTTTGGTGGTGCTACTGAGAGAGGGGTTGCATGCACCTTGGTCCTCATAACAACCGCTCTGCTCCATGTGCGTGAGCCCGCTCCAGGATGTGGCCCTGAAAGGTCTCGTCTGGGCTGTGCTCGCAGTGCTGCAGACTCGGAACAAGCAGGAGCCTCCCCTGACCTCTGCTTTGAAGCGAAGTGAGCTGTTCCTTTCTTCCCGAGGAGCTGTTCTCGTAACGCAGACCAGCAGTTCTGTGCATCACTGAGATCACTTAGTGACGCACAGTATTTAAAAAAGCCTTCATAGAAGAAATAACCGGTCCTCCTTTCTTGGCTTACGCTTTTTTTTTCCCCCCACTTTTATTACAGGAAGCTGAAAGAGATCTCGGGAAGTGTTTTCCCCCTGTGTTTGAGTTGTTTCTCAGTACTGGGCAGGGCACGTCATCATGGAGCTTGGGCTTGAGCGTCCTCTCTGTAAGGAGTGCTTGGAACGTGTTACGGTCTAGGATATGTGCTGTATGGTAGAACTTGAGAACCTCAGCTGGGGTAACAGCAGAAGTACTGCCTCGGATGTAGGGATGTGATGCCAGTTAAAACTTCACAGGAACTGGTTCACACTGGCAAGGTTCGCTGGTTTGCTCTTTGTTTTATGTGCGTGCATTTCTGGTTGCCTCTTGGTGTCTTTCTAGCTTGAAAAAATGGCAAGTGCAAATATGATAGTAAGACATAAGATACCAGGCTGGCTCTCAGAGCCTTGTCTTAGAAAGTAAAATGTGCTTGCAGTTGGATGAGTGTACTATAGTAAGCCCGAATTAGGTCCTGTAGTAAACTTGGAGGAATACAAGATGACATAGGCACTGAGGTGCTGTCCTTGTTAGTTTAGCTTTGCTGTCTGGCAGTTTTTCAGAAACTACCAGTGGACACATTATATATTCACTGTTTTAATAGTTCTTGCTGCCAGCTTACAGCTGGTAGTGTCTGTTATGGATTTCTAAATCATATAAAATGTTGTATCTCAGGGTAGGACTATGTACTGAATTGGTTAGTACTCATGATAAAGTAGGACAGCTAGTTTTATAATTTCAAATTAATTCATAGCTCGAATTATCATTTGATTTATAAAGTATCAATAATATATATACCTTAAATGTTGATGTTCTAGCAATGATTTCAAATTCAAGTTAGAGGCTGCAGTTCAGGCCTTCGAGTGAAGTGTTCCAGCACCTCTGCAGTAACTTCACCCCAGTGAAATTCCACACAGAGGGATCTCCATGCTGGATTCCTTGCAGAGAAGAGAACTTTGCACTTAATCCTTGTGAGGAAGACTACGTGCAGATGACTTTTGTCCTGCACGATGCAAGTAGCTTCTCTCATTGTCTTGTCCCGTGTCTCCTGAGTTCAGAGGATGATACGTTTTGTTGCTGGGAGAGGGAGGAAGGATCAGACCATGCTGGGAGACCTCTCGACTCTGCAGGAGACTACAGGATACTGGGGGACAGGAGTCGTAAGTTTTACTTGTCTTGACCTTTTTTGTGGCCTCAGCTGGCCTCTGTGCCTCTGCTGCTTTCTGCATTCAGTCTTTTGTCTCTGTGGATCTTGTTAGTTTTCTTTGAAGCAGGAATGCTATTTCTCTGTTTAGCACAGAGAGGCCCTACTTGCAGCAGAGGCATTCAGGGGCTTTTGTGTTACATGTAATGATGGGTCCGTGTTATAAATAAACCAAAGTAAACAAACCAAAACACGACTGGGGATGTGCTTCGGGTTTGAAGGCAGGTTTGTGCATAAGTTTCTGTTCAACTTCAGGAAACTCAAGTGTGTTACGAAAGAAATGCTTAGCTTTCTGCAAATTTAAAGGGTTTTTTTTTTTTGGCTTTTTTTTGCCCCTGTGTCCAAGCTGTTGAACAAAATGTCTCTCCCAAACTCCCATTTTTCTAGTTTAACATACATAATTGGTCCCAGGACGTTTATGAAGCTATCATCAGAGGCAAACTGCTTTCTCTTTATTGAAATTATTTTTCAACTTTCTGCAAGATTTTCTGGAAACTTCACTGCTGTCTCCTGAAGTTGTTCTTTGTGTATTTTACCTTTGTACACTTCTGTCAGATTCTCTTCAGAGCTCTATTTCATTGTATTTGTATCCATTTTTATAGAAAAATTCTACAATGCACTGTTTCCTAGCTTTACTGGGAATTTTGATTTATCTAGCACTTCTTGTCTCCAGGCAGGCTGATGTACAGACACTTACTGGTACGTGCTGCTGCACGCCGCTGTCAGAAGCACACAGTCACATCTCAAAGCGCGCGGCATCGCGCTGCGTAGCGGTGATAGTTACATCAGCCCCTGGGCTTCAGTGGTGGCAAACAGTAAAAATGGAATTGTCTCATAGGGCTGTTACTCTGTGGGGAAAATAAAGTAACTTCTATGTGATATTTTTATGCTAAGATGTTCTTCCTTTGGCTTTCTGATTATTCATTGGCTTGCCAAACTCTTCCTATTACTGTTTATCCTTTTGTTTTAAATATCTTGTAAGTTCTGATTGATTTGCCAGAGGTCTTCCTAGTTTGGAAGATAAAAAGTTTAGGAGCTCTGAATCAGTTGCTACAATACCAACCTATAAGAAATTTTGTGTTTTTGAACAGTAATTCCAAGAAAAATTGGTTGGAAGCATTGTTTTTCTGTTAAATTGCTGTTGTATAAAATTCTCAGATTGGGATCTCACAAACAATTAATGCCTTCAGACAAAGCCCCAAGCAGATGCTTTGTCTAACTCTTTCAAAGTTACAAAAAGAATTAGTGCTGTCTCTGGAGTAAACCTGCAGGAGTTTGGAAAGTCACCCTGTTAATGTGATTGATTTTACATCAAGGATAAATCTTCCCTTCAACGCCCAAGTGCAAAGGGTCACACGCTTGCATGGAATAACTAAGTGTGCGAGTGACTCCCAGACCTGCAGGAGAGAAAGGAAGGAGCAGTTCCAAACAAAAATGCCTGGTTTGTTTCTCTGGACAACGAGGGGCCTGGTGAGGACTCTCTCAAGGAAAAACTTGCAGTAGGCTTTATGTCAAGGCTTCATCAGATGGGCGGAGGCGCGCAGCGTTGCCTTCTCTAGGGGCTGCCACCGCAGCGGGTTGATAGGCTCAGGCAAAAAGCTGGCTGAGCGCAACTTTGAATACGACACTCGAGCCATCCTGTAAAATTGTGATGGTAAATACTGACTCATCCGGAGCACCGTCAGACCCGCCCCGTGACAGAGCCCAGCGGAGGAGGCGTGTGGTGCCCGTCAGCACCCGTGCGGCCCCGTCTGGGACAGGCCCCGCTCCGGTGGCAGGGCAGCCGGGGTAGCGGGCGCCCTGCAGAACAAACTGCTTCTGTCTGCCAAAGCGTTTGGGGTGTAGCTGGTGGAGAAAATAAATTAACTGTGCTTTTGCTTAAGTGCACGCTTAGCCTCTCTTGCCATCTGTACCTTTGTATTTATGGAGCATCTTACAGGTTTTGCTTGGCTCGTCCAAGGTAACTGGGTTGTGCGTCCTGCACACCTGCGGGTTTCCTGTGTGCTCCTCTGCGCCTGTACTCGGATGCCGTGAGCAGCTTCTGCGTTAATTAGTTGTTACGGGCTGTCACTGTGTTGGCACTGAGTTCTCAGTTGCAACAGGCTTGTGTGTAAGGTGACGGCCCAGAGCCCCGAATTCGGATGCCCTACTCCCACTCCTTACCGTGCTGGAAATACCTGCAGGATTGCTTACCTGCCTGAGGTCGCCATTTCACGCTGTACGGGTGGGGGTAGCAGGAGCCCTCCGTGCTGCTGCTTGGGTAATAAGGTGAGCGCTTAAATGGGAGTGAATGACAGACCAGGAGTTTTGTCAGGCGCAGGGGAGCCCCTCTGTGCTGGATCGCTGTCGTTTCACCTGCCCGCTGAGAAAAGGATGGTGTTGTCATGCAGGCTTGCACTGCAGGTCTCATTCATGTGTGGCTGAAGGCCTTGTGTAAAGGGGTTGTAAGTGTTACGCAGAGATTCCCTGAACAAGTTCATGACAAAGCTGCAGTGTAGGTTATTGGATGTTTGTTACGTGTTTGCAGGCCTCTTTTAAAAGGGAATTTTAGATGTGTCACACGATTGCGGATTTTGAAATTGTAATCCTTTGGATAAGGTGGCAGGAGCATTGCTGACGAAAACGATGCTGGAAACACCAGGAGTGTGCGCTTCCTAGCACTTGAAACAATTGATGGAAGGAGAAGAGCAGGAAAGCAGACAGTAGACAATTGTTTCAGAGCAGAGCTTAAGCTTTTGGGAAGAGGAAGATTTGATTTTTGCTGAAGTTCTTTTTGTGGGGATGACTTCAGGGTACGTGTTTGGTGCATCGCTATGCTCTGCTGGCCCCTGCCAAACAGGTGGGTGCTCAAGAAGCTGAGCTCACGTCCTTGGTGCCTGTAAGGACCTTTCTCAGCTTCCCACCTCTAAATGTGCGTGGTGTTCTCCCCTCACTACCCGCTCCCATTTTCCTAGCGGCTGCCCGGGTTCTATCCCTGTTCTCCATCCCGTGACTGCTCAGTTCCATGAATCCTTCCGGCACACGGGCTGTGCTCTCGCCGCGGTCGCGCTTCCTGCTGAGGGTTCCTGCATGAGCCCCGGCCGGCTCCGCTGGCTGCTCGCGGCAGCTCCGCCAGTTCCTGTTTTCTGTCTGTCGTGCATGGCAGCCGTGAATTGGTGCGGGCACGCTCAGCGGCCCCTTGCTGGGGGAGGCTTGGACCAGCAGCAGGACGCAGACCTGGGGGCATTAAGGTGTGCTGGGTCAGGCAAGTCGTGGGCTCCGGAAAGCTGGCTTTCGAAAGCCTTGCGTCCCGTTCTTGGGGCGCAGCATTTTCTAGGGGAAGTTTCCTAACTGTTGTTGGCAAAGAGAGTGGATTTTTGAAAGTAGTAATTCTTGCATAAAGTAACTGCCTGTGTTTTCAGAGGCAATAAAACTAACCATCCGCAGTCTGTCTCAACCAGCATCTCTTACAAGAGTTTCACAGGTAGAGCAGGCACTTGGTGCACGAGATGTTTTTAAGCAGAGCAGTTGACACTGGAAACACCGCTTCTCTGCGAGCAGCACACCTGGCATGTGTCAATGTGTGAAAACTCAGTGTGGGATTTTACATGACTGGGGACCAGAAGAGGCACTGCTTCACTGTCACATTTTGGCATCGTTGTCGTCTTTCATTTTATCCCATTGGTTACGATACAGCCTGAGCGTACTGTACCTAGTAATAGCCATACATGAATAATGGGTGCACTGGATCAATACAGTAGGATTTGTCACATCCTAAAAACAAAAAGCAAAGAAAACACTTAAGAAACTTTATCTAGAAACTCGATATAGAGTTAAATTTAAGATTTTCAACTCCTGGTCCTTATTCAGAATTCAGGTGAACTCCAGCTTCTCAGACTTGCTCTGTGCTGGAAGGACCGGTTTCTGTCCAGCTCTGCAAACAGTGGTTGAGCAGATCCATAGTTCAACTCTAACAGGACCATCTGGAGTTCTGTTTTATTGTTTTGTTGTGTAGAAAGGTGTAAGACAATGTCTGTGTTCTTACCAAATGGAAAGAATTTCATCAGGAAATGTCTCCACTCCAAACACGCTCAGGTTTTCTTTACTGCAATCAATACAGTTATTCATGGATTTCTGCTCCCAGCTCACTTGTGGCTATATTTAACATATGTCATTGTGCTAGGCTACAGCGCTTTAAGAGCGCTTTTTATTGTTGTACAGATGTGTGCTGCAATGAGAGCAGTGTTGTATACAGCCGCTGCACGCTGTATAAATCTGTCCGCTGCTCCCGTAAACACGAGCAGGGTTGCTGCGTGGCGTTGGGTTTTGCTGATGGTTGATGTCTGTTTTAAATTCCCGTAGTGGCTGAAGCCAGCTCAGCAGATCATCCTTGGTGTGTGCTCAGCAGCACTGCAGCTTTGCATAAATAATTGCTCAGATCATCTGCATAGCTTGTACGGTGCTGAAAGTAATTTGCATTAGCCGATGATGAGGCCTACAGCATATATCCGCTTGTTGTGATGGCATGGCCTCTGTTGACAGAACAGATCGCTTTTTCAGGAATTTTCAGTGTTCTGGAAGGAGATGATTGTTTCATTTTCAGTGACTACTTTCTTTTAAGGGTCGTTGGTTACATAGGCACAATTGGGAGCATCTCTACTGCTTTTATTGATGAGGATGAACCAACATCATATATGAAAAGCAAATTGCATCTATTCTTTTTCTCTCCTCTAGAAAACCAGATAGTTTTTGGTTGAAATATGATGCTAAGCTTGAAAGTCATGGGATTTAAAGCAAAGACTGCTCTGAAGCTGAGCATTGGGATTTTGGGGTAGATGCATGTATCCCAATTATTATGGGGTTTGACTAGCCATGGTTGTCAGAAACTCGAGTAAAGATTGCAGATCTCTGGCACCATCCAGAGGGCATTTGGCACTTTTTCGTTAGGTCCCAGCTGAACATTTGTTAACACCTGTAATTATGGAGATGATATGGCGCTTAGGCATACAGATCCCAGTGTTTTTGAGTGAAGGAGGCTCCTTTGGAAAATCTCAACTGTGTCCCCTTCAGTGCTAACATTGGGACCTCCTGTTACTTCTCACTTAGGCCGTGTTGGATCCCCTGGTTTCTTGTGGGCATTTTCCCCCGTGTTAGTCTGCCAGTACTGTGTGGTGGCAGAATTGGCACGAAGTCTTGTTAATCCATTCTGCAAAAAGGGCATTTGAACTGAAAATTCTCTGTTTTATCGCACGTTAACTCAAAAATGCTGTAATGCATGGGATCTAGGATCAATGCCTAATTTACTTGCTTTAGGTTTTGGATAAGTGTCTCCAAGTATTGTAGCACCCTATACTATGTGCTTGGGTCTGAACGTTGGCCAGCTACAGCTTAGCTGTTGTGATGCGCTCAAAGGGCATGCTTTAAGAAATGTCTTTAGAGTTGCAGCCATGTTTGTGGTTTTACAAACACAGTTATCTTTGGGGTATGAACATCAGTTACAGAAAGATGGGGCCGACAGGCATTTGACATGCAGCAGCGATGCAGTGTAGTTTGTTTTACCGCGCTGCTTTAATAGCATGCAGCGTACTGAGGTAGAGGGCACAGGTGGCTGAAAGCCAACCTCAGCCAATAAAGGGAAATTTCCACCCAGCTGTAGGTAGATATTAAGTTAATTTTTTAATATTAGCTGGTATTCCTTTGCAGATATGACATTAATAGGCCAATGTGGAGTTGTGTTTATATTAATTTCAGGTGTCATTCCTGTAGGGTAGAGCCAGATCATATGATTTCCAAAAAGAAGATAAGTGCAGACTTCTGAGATTATCACAAAAGAAAGATTTATCGTGTCAGCTGCTCTGTTGCATACTGCAGATTGCAACTTGAGGGGAAAAAATGGGGTTGCAACCTTTTTTGAAATGCTGTCCCACCTGTTTCTGTGGTAAGCCTTTGAACTGGGAGAGGCGGGGGCCCTGGGGTGACGGAGCTGCCTTTTTGGTCCCGCGGTATTCTGCTGCGATTGCCTTGCGGTGTGCATTTGAAGCGCCTCTGTTTTTCTCTATCACATTGTTTTAGATTGGATTAGGTTAGGTAAGCTGTTTTGTATTAATGCTGGAAATCTGGTAAAATAACAGATCGTAATTTGATCATTTGTTCTGTCAAGAGTGTGCAGCTCTGCCAAAATAATATCAGCGGCAGCAACAACAAATACTTTGGAGACTGCGAGAGCAATAACCCTTTTCTTTGCTTCATTGCATTCAGAGCTTGCAATAAACGTTGTGGACTCCTGCTTTCCTTTGACCTGGGTACACGCGTAATGCCTTGTAAATGTGCACGAGCATGTTGCCACGTCGCTGGGGAAGCTGCTGCAGCAAGGTGCTGCGAGGTGGCAGGCCCAGAGGGAGGAACCGAGACCTCTCGGCTTCCTGAATCTGCTCTCGTTTGTCTGGGTCCGCGCTCTTTTTCCATCAGAGAAGACGTGTCTCCACGCCATCCACAGCTACCATTGCCTTCAGCCGCTGGAGGAAGGCTCCACAGCTTTAAAAAATGACTTCTCAGTTATTCACCAGGGGAGTGAAAAATGTGCTGGAGCTGGTGGCTGTTTGTTAGCATTGCAGTGCAAGGGTGTGGCTGCATGTTAGAGGGGATGCTGTCAAAAGCTGGTGCAGCGTGCATGCGTGCATCATTCAGCTTAACCAAAACCCAGCCTTCTTTCATTTTCTGCATGGCCGGGGCGCGTGTCCCAGCCGTGCTCCGATCAGCCCAGCGGCTCGGGCGGCCGAGCTCCTGACACGAGCGTGCTGGATACAGCTGCAAGGGGAGCAGGCCTCTTGTGTAGGAACGGCTTAATTCCTCCTGTGTCTCTGTCACCTAAATACTAAGGCTTTAGCCCCCCCCCTCCGCCCCCCCCTTTTTTTAAATAAGCAGACCAGGTCTGAAAGTGAAGTATGACTTAATGGCTGAAGTGATGCAGTTGTCGCAATAAGGATCTCATTTTATTCAAATCACAGCTAGCCACGGTTTGCATAGTGGGCATAAAATAAGCTCTGCAGACAGCGGCGTGTTACCTCTCAGCTGTAAAAGGGTACGTGAAGCAGAAATGTTGACGTACACCCTGAAAAAATCTAAAACAAGCCCTCTCCTGCTAAGTGCTCTGTGTGGGTTGGCTTCACTTATTAATAAAATTGCTTATCCTTGTTTGTCACTTAGTGATGTGTAGCCAGGCAATTGTTACAATCTTGTGAGCTACAGGATCAAAATCGTTCTTGACCACAGATTTTAGCAGCAGTGCATGAAAGGTTTTCAGGAACATCTGCATGACTTCGAGCTGACTTCGTGGCTAGGAGCGCCGTGGCAAGTGGTGCAGCCGGCTTCAAGCTGTTGGGTGGCGTTGGGAGAGTGTGAACATGCAGTGTTAATTGATAGCCTGTGGGAAATCAGCATAGCCCTGGTATGCTTGTACGAGGCAGACTAAAAAGCTTTTGTGTTGCATATTCAACTGCAGAAGGGTTTTGCTTCTTTTTACCTGGAGACCCTTTACCAGTTGTTACTTTCAGAAAACCCTATGGTAGCATGTTTCAAACTTCAGCTCTTTATGATATTCTCACCCAGGGATTAAAAAGACTTGTAGTTCATGTAGCATGCCAAATATCATTGTCTTCTCTTTTGCATCTGATTAAATGTGTTAACCACCAGCCCAAGCAGGATGGGGTAACTCAGGTCTGCTGCCGGCACTGGGTTTGCCCTCAGTCCCTATGGGAGTTGAGCCATGGGGCGATACAGAGCGCTGCTCGCAGCTGCTGTGAGCTTTTTTTCCAAGGTGGTCCTGTTTCTGGGCTCATCTGCACTTGTATGTTGGAAGTTTAACTTCCTGGCTGCATGGAAGAATATAACATCCAACATCAGGATATGCAGCTGGGTTCCTGGGCACGGAGGGGAAGCAGCACAGCGGTGCGTTGCCCACTCCAGCTGTTTTCCCCCTGTGGATTGCAGAAGTGTTGTCCTGTCGGCGTGGTGTTACCGGGTGGTGGAGCTTTGTTCAGTTTGCAGCATGAGCAAAGCTGTATGGTTGGCTTACCTAGGAGTTAAATGGTGCAGCCACTGAGCTTTCTTTCTGCAAACAGAATGTTTGTTGCAGGAGGTCTTGAAACTCACGCTTAAATATTTGCATTTATCGACTTTGCATTTTGCTTGGTATCTAGGCAGGGTGTTTTAGGATAGAACCATATTATTTGCTGGCAATTGAGAAGATGAGTTTTGTAAATGACTAGCAGAATAAATAAGCTAAACCAAAAAAACACATCAAATGTATTCACTGCAATCGATCTGTTATCTGGATGAAATTATAGCACTGGCCGAGGCTATCAAAATTTCAGGTCTGTTATACGTTGAATATGCATTTATTTCATATTGTGAACTTGAACAGATCTGGCTGTTTGTGTCTGTGTCCATTAGAAAGTACTTGGAAAGCACTGTAGAACATCTTATGGATACACTAGAGCTGTCCACGGCCTCCTAAAAATTGAAAAGCGGACACCTAGGTTGTTTTACGAAAGATAGCCAAAGGAAGAGAATTTTGGCTAGTATTGTGGAAGAAATACAGAGTAAATGGTGTGTAGACATGCTAAGACAATGTGCCAGATCTTCAGCTGCTGTCTCAGGTGTAGCTCCTCTGTCCTGGCTACATTGTGAGCAGCTGGAGGCTGGGCCTCTGTATACCGGCTGACTTCCAGTCGGTCCTTTGCACAGCGGGCGTTACTGCAGGGGTTTCAGTGAAGTCATTTTTTTGTCCAAGAAAAAGAAGATCGAGGCCACAGAGCTTTTGTAACTACTTCAATTAAAGCCTCGTTATTCATTTAATTTGGCCACCCCACCTTTTTAACGCTCCCCAGCGTGAACGTGTCGCACCGGGCTCTCCCAGCTCGACAAGGAGCCCTCTCTGCATCCCGTGTCCCGGAGAAGCTGCACAGCCCGTCTGCGGCGCGCTCAATGGGTTCTTTCACCTACGTGTAAAACTTGGCTGCAAGGTAGGTTTGGAATGACACACTGCCTTGCTGTTGCACAAAGAAAATTGTTGCTCCTCGGGGAAATAACAAAGTTCGAGCTCTGGTGCCAAATGTTATAGGATGCCGGCGCGGAGCATGTTTGCATTCGGAGAGATCTCTGCCTTGCTGCTAACAGGGACTGATTGTGCAGGAGGAAAGCATTTGCTTTGCCTTCAAGACCTGTGCAGTGATGAGTAGTACTGCCATTAGAGTTTATTCATTGCCTGAATCTTTTTTTTTCTTAGACACCATCAGCTGGCATATTCTGTTTTAAACTGGAGGAATCTGTCTGTAATGGATTGCTGTAAAATGATAGAATTATCTCCCTGTTCAGTGAAAGTCTGATTTTATGGCATTGTTTCCGTACCAAAATGTACATAGGAAAAAAAGAGCATGCTAATTTCTCCTGTATCCCAAGCAATAAGAAGGTGGATTTTGGAAAAGTTAAAAGCTAAAAGCAAAGTTGCTGAGTAGTTAAAGGTAATTATGAAGTGCTAATCATTTTACAAAATATCCTTTTTGGCTCCTGACCAAGTGATTGACTCATGGTTTATTGCATATAGAGCTTTCTGTTTAAAAATTGCATTTTTTTTTTTTTCATCAGAAATCAAGCTTAAGTTTTTCTTATCTGCCTTAAACAGAATTTTTGGAAGACACAAAGGAAGTCTTGGTGAACTCAGAGAAAGGTTTCCACTGCTGTTGTAGTGAAGGATAGGAATTAAAATCCAGTCCATTGGAAGTTTTGTGAGAGCATTGGTTAGGAAAGCATCAGGGTGTATCTCCAGGTAGAACAGGTGGGAACATCTCAAATACTCGGTTATTACGGAGTAATTCTCTGAAGTGGAGATTTCCATACCTGTGGATATGGATGGAGCCAAGGGCTGGAACTTGCTAACAGTAAAAAGGCGTCTGGGGCTTGTGGGGAGCAGTGCCGCAGCACGTCACTGCATCGGTGTTCGAGTGCTCGGAGGAATAATGCTTCCCTTCTTCTGTAGTGCCTGTCTCTCCCTCTCTTGCTGAAGCATATCTCAGTGAAATACTCATCAATTACGGCTTTCAAAACGTTCTTAATGGTATTTTTTTCCTCATCAGTAATGTTTTCTTGTCCTGTCTAGTTATGTGCAGATTGGCACTGTAATGGGCAAGTGAAACTTTCCAAGTTCTCTAATAACTTCTATTATCAGCTCATATGGGAGCCTGTGATCAAATTAATGTCAGGTGTTACTTGCTAGAATTGTACCCAGGATTAATGGAGGTCATTAATTCAGCTGATCTTACAACTGCAGTGTCTGCTTTAGAATAAAGCATAGAGATTGGAGAGTAGAGGTACTTCCCATTTTCTAGCAGCAGCTGAGAGAACCATACATGTTAAAAGTGGAGCAACTTTATTGTCTGAGTAGAATTACATCTGCACATACTAGCGTTGACTAAAGTACTTAATAAATCAATGTTACGAACTACAATGTGGAGTTCATAGACTGTAGTGTCCAGCACTCTGCTTGAATGATTTTTGGTGTGTTTAATGACTCACTTTGACTCCTCTATAGATTGTGTTTCACATGAGTAGATTTAGCATATGTACATCCCAGCCTGTAAACCAAGTGGGCTGTAATTCCACTTCCTAGCAGAGAAATTCCCAGGATGACGTGGGAGGTTTGTTCCATTTCTTTTTTTCTTTGACTATAGTGACATGAATTCACACTTTCTTTTGCCCCCATTTCCAAGTTAGAACAGTTCCTGCATACGTTTCTTTGCAATCTGCCTCTCTCACAAAGGATCTGCCTGCTAGGGGTAAATAAACTGTAAGAACACGACTTTCCCTCTTATAAACTGCTGCACCATCTGTTTGTTGGTTATGTGGTGGGAGCAACTCGGTGGCTTCAGGTTATTCAGGAAGGTTAGCTGAGGTTATTGAGAAGACTTTTTCCCTCGTATTTTCTCAGAACTCTGAGCTTTTTGAGTAAACCCAACCCAGCGTCTAAGCTCGTGCTTTAATTTTGTGTGTGTAATATGTATGTGTAGTTCTGCAGCTAATTTTGCTGGGAACACACACACGGAGCTCCTATCTGTTGCCCAGGGCAGGTTTTCTCCTCGTCATTAAAGACTGAATGAACTCTCAGCCTACGTTCTCTTGCCTTCAAAGACCTCTTAAAAAAGCTAATGACTTCTGTGCTGAAATTCAGACCTGGTGACCTGCTCTTTTTTTTTTTCCAAATCAAACACATACCCTACTCAGCTGTTCAAATTCTTGGGTGATCTGGCATCCTATATAGAGCAATGTTTAGCTCTTGAGGAAGTACAGTTTACTTCCTATGAAATTTTCAACTTCTTTTTGAACAAAATAGTAAGAATACATTGTTTTCTTAAAAAGAAATGTGTATTAGTAGTCTCTTCAAAAGAAAAAAGCCATCTCCTTAGAAAATCCTGAACACCACTGATTTGTTTGACAGATTTTGCTGGGAAAGTTTTGTATTTCAAGTCATTCAGAAGAAGAAACTTAATCGTTACCTCTGTGAAAATACAATTACTCTGGGTGTGAGATAGGTTGAAAAATTGCATTATGTTTCGCATGTAGAAATCTTGTCAGATGGTTTGAGAGGAGTTTGATATATGTTACCTTAAAGGAATTGTTGCTCACGGAAGCTACCAACAGAATGAGTTGAGGTATGTTTCCTCTTAGATAAAACTGAATTTCCTATCTACAGCTTGGCAGTCACCTGTTGGTTACAGAATATTTAGAATGAGAAACGCCTTCCTGTGACTTTTTTCTTCCTGAACACTTGCTTCTTGGTTATTATTGCCATTAGCAACGTAAGGCTCAGAAAATTATCTGCCCCTGACAGAGCAACAGTGTGTGTTTATGCTTTAGATCAGTGATGGTATCTTCAAGAAGAGATTTTGCCTGTGTAGCAATTTTGATTTTTTTTTTAACTAGGATAATCAGTCTGCACTGATCTCCAAAAGTGCTGGTTTTGTTATAGCAAGTGGGAAGCTTTTCCTTATGCTTGGATGAGAGCCTGCATACAACATCCCACTAGTTTACAGTTTCCATGTTGGTTTACTTGAATACATCATATCAGAAACTGAAGTACATACTCCTCTGATTTATTTAAAAAAAAAAAAAAATAGTGCTACCTTCCCCTAGTCCAGGCTGCCAGGAGGACATCAGGCTTGTGTTCACATTCCTGCCAGTTAGCTTCAGTTGTATTTTAAAGGCAATTCATGGATCCCAGTATAGTAAAACCAAAAAAAAAAAACCCACACGTTTTTCTCAGTGAGCCTCTCATGACAATTATGTGTGACTTGAACAGTGAAAATCTAGCGTATGATAGCTAAGGATAAATTGTGCTGCATGCGTATACGTGTAGGGAAGCCCCTCAGAAAGGACTCATCGCAATCATAACTCACATGACCCTTTTATTCCTTACCTTCTGCTAGCTCCCAGCCTCTCAAATCCATAAAACTATAGAAGTAACCCCACTGAAATTGAAACTTGGCCCTGAAAAGGGTTAGATGCTAGGTGCTGCGTGGAGTCCGCTGGGAAGTTTGCTCTTGCTTGTTTGTTCTGGGGAGGGTGCTCAAATACAGATAAGCATTGGTACAAATCTTCTTCGATGGCCTTATGCAATGATTTCCTGCTTCCAGGAGGTACCCATAAAATATGTGAATGTATTTTTTTTTTCCTTTGTACTGTATCCAGAAGGGTGGCAGTCTAGGTAGCACGGGCAGTTATCTTTTCACCTGTTGGTGTGTCAGAAAGGACGACAAGCAGTGTGTTAGCCTCTTCTCTTGCCAGAACTAATGCTCGGTCTGGAGTTGGTGGAATACAAGGCTACGAAACTGTGCTGCATTGGTTTGGGATGAACTGGCTTCATCCATCCCGCCTGTACTTCCAGCTGTGCTTCCATGTGGCTAAGGCAGGCAGTGGGAATGCCGGGAGCTGCTCCGGGCCCTACTGTCCCATCTGTCACTCGCACTGCAGGACGTCGCTGGCTGCTGCCAGGAGGGGTGCAGGGGCCGTCAATGAGGCCCGAGGGCTGCCCGTGCCCAGGCAGCCAGGGCTGTGTGATGTCGTGTTTGGCGACAGCATCCCAGCGGATTTCTCGCTCCTGAAGGAGTTCCCCTGTGAAACATCGATGTGCCGGCTGCGTCCCCGCAGCTTGGGCGTTATGAACGCTGAGTGCTTTCTCCCACAAAGTAAAAAAGTAAGAGCAGGTTGTAGTTTCGCAGGGAGCAACTTGCCTTTCGTTCCATAAGGAAGAAGATGGAATTCGCTTTCTTTTTTTTTCCCCTCTCTATACTAGGTCAGCAGTTATATCTTAAAAAGGAAATGCCTGCAGTGATTAGATACCTTAGCCAAAAGGTTTATCAAACTACTAAAGCCATAAAATCATGTCTTTAGTGGTGAAGTGGTAACAGCAAATTGGCCTTTCATCTCTGAATGAAAAATCTGTGCAGTATTGAGAAGTAGCATAAAGAGTCAAATTCTTGACTGTAGGTATAACTCTACAACAAAAACCTCGGGTGACCGATGCATTTCTAAAGGTGTGTATCTGCATGAGCACATTTCCTAAATGTGGGTAGTGGAATACTACTACTGTTTGCTTTGAGAGGTAATTATGGAAACTGAGTTGCATGCTGCACGGTTATAATTGTGTGCACAAATGAGCACTCTCTAGACTCGGTAACTTACACTGGAGTGCTCAGCCCAAGACAGGCTTACAAAGGAGCTTTTTCATGGGGGATGCTCAGCTGTCATTGTGTTCGTATTATTCCACAAGAATGCAAGCCTTAAAAAGGCAGTGGGTCAGTAGGAGAGCAATGGGTTCAATTTCAGATAGGAATCTGAAGCCTTTGAAATGCTTCTGCCCCGGTGGTATCTGGCTGTCTCTTGTAGCATGTATGTATTGCAAGAGCTTTGCATCTTAAAGCAGGGTGCTATGAAGTTTGATTATGGTAGTTTCAGGCCAAAGGATGAGCCTTTAGGGCTAAACGAAATACCCATTTTTGTAGCAGGCATGACTCTGTTACTTGAAGGTAATATGCCTCAGTGTCTTTGTCAAAGTACGATATCCTCATGGCAAGTTTTCTGCTCTCAGCACATCTTGAGAATATTGTAGCTTTGATTTACTTAAGCAGCTATTCTAGTTATATAGATATGCTATTATGGGATTTATACAGAGCCTGCATTAGCCCATAAACTCAGCCTTCATCCTCCCCCAAGTAAGATGATACGGAGGAAGACCTCTCAGAAGTGGATCCTGGATGCAATGGTAACATACTTGTTTATACGGATTTTCAGGCTGCATTCAGAGATGCTAAAAACATAGACAGATTTCAAATGATGATTTAATTGTTTACAAGTGAGTGTTTTCTGCAGCATACAAAAGAGGAACTAATCCCAGAAGGCTTTTTGATATTACTTGAACAGATGATTTCCTGACATTGTTATATATCCTGGTTTAAGGCGATGAATAATTAGCTGTTTAAGTTTAAAAAAAAAAATACCTTGAGAACTAGATGTCAGCTGAAAAGCTGTCAGTAAATTTGGAACAGCTTTGCATGTCAAGTTGATTATAGCAATGAATAAAAGGAATTACCAGGAAAATGAACCGTGCAGTGTGCAGTTCTTAACTTCAGTTTCCCCACAGTTTCTCCTGTCTCATTCTCCAGATTCCTAGGGTGCTTGTGATATTATCAAGCTGTGGAGTTCCCTTTCACAAACTCCTTTACTGTGGGCAGCTCTTTCTTACTATTTACTCCACTTCATCAATGTGCAGTCACTTGAAACTTCACATTCAAGGATTTCCCCCCTCCAGCCCCAAATGCGTTAATAGCATCTTTTGTCTGGCTTCCTGAAATATGGAAAGCCACTTAGCACACAGCTTCAGGTCTGGATGATGCCCGGAGCCAGGCAGCTCTGCTGAGGACATCAGGTTCTCCTGTCCTCTGCATCCAGCAAGCTGCTGGTTTATCCTCCAGTAACAGTGGCTATCTTGTTTTCCAGAGTGGATCAGAAACAAAGCAGTTGGCAGTTCTGTGGACCGTACGGTTTGCAGGTTTAGTGGGATGGTACCGAGTGAATTGCAGTAAAGAGTTCTGGAGCCTTTCTAACAAGAGCATTAAGTTGGTTTTGAAAATGTGATCTCTGCATGTGGCTGTGCATAACAGGGCACTATGGAAATGCGAGCTATTCGGGGTCTTAAAAGTTCATTTAAGCAGGTGGGACTAAATTAATGTTCTTTGAAACACTCAACTTGAAAATAAAATCATGCACCTGTATTATTAAAGTTGGGAATTCAGTTGGGCTGAATCTCCTGATACCTACAAGCGTGGAAGACTGACTGATGCCCATGAAGTGAGTGGGAATGGAGGAATGAAGTTAAAAACTCCTGATATCCAAGTTGTTGCGCGGGCAGCATCACGGCACGTCTGGAGGCCTGCAGCGGAGCTGCTGGAGGGCCATCTCGCGTCCGGGTGGCAGTCGCTGTGCAGCACAGAATGCCCGTCCTGGTGTCCTGGAGTGGCAGGCATCAGATTTCTCCCATCGTCACGACTAGTGAGTCAAAGCAGTGCTGGGAACCTGGGTTAGAACAGGGGGAGAGGTTCACTGTCAGAGGCGGCTGGGCGTTTTATGAGGAGGAAGCTTGTAGAAAATAGATCGTGCATGGGCCAACAGCAGTGGTGCGCAGAAGAAAGGAAAAAGCTGGAAATTGAGGATGGGGATGAGAGGTTCCTCCCTGACAGCGTCTCCGTTCAGGCACTGAGTAGCAGCAAGGCCACTTTGTACTGGGTATTACTGCAGCCTCTTCTGCATGCGCCTGTTTCTTGCCATACCATTTAAATTGCTGCCTGATGTGCAACAAGGCTTGTTCAAGCATGCTTAAAATCAGTGCTACTGGGCACTGATAAACCTTGTGTCCCATTTTGATATAATCACGTTGTCTTCAGCTAGTCAGCCTATCGTGTGCATGTTCCGTGTATGTCCAAAATAATGATCGTTTTTGGCTGAAGTAATTTTCACACTGATATGGCATAAATACAATAGAAGTGCATGCCAGCACGGTGATACCGCGACGAAACTCAACTCCTACGGTGTGTTCCTAAGTACTTGGCTGTTTATGAGGGGCTTAATGGCATCACATGAATGGATTGGTAGCTAAATGAAGGATTGACTAAGCTAATCTCTGTAAGAATCCTCTTTAATGAGTTAATGAGGTGTTCTTAGGGCTCCACACACACAGATGCTAACGAGAGTTTTTCCAATATACCAAGTGGTGAACTTGGATCTGCATCCAAGCTGATAACAAAAATGATGGATAAGTTCTGTTATTTGGGGAAAGATGTCTTAGTTCTGGCATTAACACTGCAGAGGGGAGCCAAAAATGCTGCCCTACCTGCATATTCCATACCTTTTCATGTAGCATATGGAGTAAACCCAAAGTGTGGTGCTCAACTTCACTCAGTACCTCCAAAGTCTGAAAAGCAGCAGCTGTGCTTAAAACATGTCTGTTTCATTAAAACATAATTTATCTGTTGCATCCTTTAAAGATCGGTGTTACCAAACTATGTGTTCAGAAATTTCCTAGGAAGACACAAAATGATGTTTTGGTTTTTATTTTCCTTCTCTGTTAAAGCTTGAATGTAGTAAGTTTAAGCTGAGGAAATGTCTTCTCCTAAATCGATTCATCAAGGACGTTACTCCATAAAATCACGATTTTTTCAGCTAAACCAGGGAAATGTGGAAAATGAATCTTGGTGGAATTTTGGGCATTGCGGTGTTTGTTGGTGGGATTGTTTGTTTTCCAGCCGTGTCCGAGTGGGAGGTCGCACCCTGTCTCCTGTAGGTAGACCGCTGCCTGCCTGCCATCTGCAAAGGGAGTTTCTGTGTTGCATCTCACTCGGTTATCGGGAAGCAGAAAGCTGTGTTTGTCGCAGGGCGGGCGGCGAGGGGCGAGATGCTGTGCGGTGTGTGATCCGTGCGAGCGGGCTGGCGGCCGAGCCGCCCTGGCAGCAGCCCGGCTCCTCTGGACGCTTCCCCTCCACCTGAAGGCAGCCTTGCATCCATCAGGCACAATCTGGCTTTAATGTAATCTTCAGATTTCATTAGCCTGCTCTTTACTCCCCGTTCCAGGTCATTAATGAATTTGTTCAGTAAGACCTCCCCTCAGCTCAATACAATGCCATTTATCATTATCGTTTGTTTACAGTGCTGCAGCCAGTTCTCAATTCCAGGGCTGTGCACTGGTCCTTTCCAAGTCTTTTTGAATTAAATTCTCAATTAGGATTTTGTGAGACACAGTATCAGATGCTGTCCTAAACTCCAAAAATATGACCTCCGCCGTGTTCCTTTTATCTGTGCTGTCTTTAACTCTATCAAAGAACAACTAAAGCAATTAAATTTGTCTGGCAGGCTTTATAAAGCTGTACAAGCTGCTGATCCTCATTCTGTTACTCTCAAGATTTTTAGCTGGATTTTCTTAACAAAGATGACTTCCCCTTGCCTTTCTTTCTTTTTTTTTTTTTTTCTTCTTTTCCATTTCCCTCTGAAAGACCTCGGGCTGTGTGTCTTGCCACATGCTGCCATCATTTTATTTTTTGAAAGATCCTGCGCATGATGATAGCGGGATGGAAACGCTGCCTGCATGACCCAAGCTCTGCTAGGATGCGCCCCTATAAGTTTCCATTTAATTTTTTTCTTTAACATGTTTCTTAGTGCAGGCTGTAATTTTCTTCTGGTAACTTATTTGTCTGGAAAATTTAGATGAGCCTGCTCTTTGAAACCATTCACTGCTGATTTTCTGCCCCGTTTCAGACCATATTTGAGCAGAGCAGTTTAGGATCGTTCCTGTAAGAGGCGACAGCAGCAGTTGTCAGATAGGACCCTGCTTTTTGTCTTTACACACTGTGCTTAATACTGAATTGAGTTAGTGTCTCCCTCCATGCTTTTTTATGTAGCTTTTTGTAATGCTTGGTTCCTCTCTAAATACAGATTCCTCTAATTCTATTAAAGTTGCAAAAATGTTGCACGAGGGCATGCATCTTTTTTCTTTTTTTGCATTTCTGTCACTATAGCTACTGCTAGCCAACATCCATGTGCTGGCATGTGGTTGTACCTGGGATCATAGCCAGGCTGTCCCTCCTGGGTGTCCTCTTGGAGGCAGCCGTGGCAGCACCTTCTGGAGATGTGGCCACACAACTGCATTGCCTGGGGGTGAGGAACTGGGGCTTTCAGAGAAGAGCTGGGGAATGGGGTAGAAACATCCTTTTTAGTGTCATCTGACCCTGTTGTCCTGATCCGCCCGATTAGTATTCCATGTCTTCTTACACATTTGCATTTCACACTGGAATTTGTCCGCGGCCTGAACCTAGGAGAGACTTTGCAGTCTGTCAGGACAGCTGAACAGCACGGCAAAGCTGCTGCTCCTGCCAGCTCTTAATAAATTATTAAGGAACGCAGGACTATTGACCCTTGCTCTGAATTGGGTAGGTTACATCATTCTTAAGCACAGATTCGAGAAGGTAGTGTCGGAGCAGCTATCCTGTATTACGTGTCAGGGCTGAAAGATAAGCCTGCCCCGAGTTAATAAATTAAAACTTGAACTGTCCTTCTGCCCGTACCTGTGAGACAGCACGTGTGGCATGGGTTGCTAACAGATTCAAAATGTCGAAGCAGCGCGTGGACAGATGTCCCGCAGGCACGGGGAAGGCATCTCGGATGCTGTGCTCCAGTCCTGGGCAGCTTCTTGCCATTGAAGGAGCTACACTGGTTTACTGTACCAGCCAAGAATTAGGGCCATTTTTGCTGCAGCCACTACCTATTTATTAAACAGGCTGCAATTGTTTCTGGAGGTGAAATTTCCAGAGGCGTCGGGTACATCTGTTTTTCAACCAGAATGTTGTGTGCTACAGGTTGATACGTACCTCGGCACAGAGGGATTTAATCTTCACCAATGTGTATAAAGCTGCTCAGGACTAAGGAGCTGTGAACTGATGTCTCTATTAAATAGTCTCAAGTCCTGCTGACTGGCTTCAAGTTAAGAAAGCATAAAAGTGCTTTGCTTTCCTACAGCTGCCCTGTGCCTGAGTAAAAATGACCTGGCAGCCCAGGCTTCTTCACGTTTCCAATACCGTTTCCAGAGGCTTAGTATCTGAATGCTTTCTAAAGCCCTTTCTGTCACATGGAGGAGCTGTCCTGGCGAGGCGGGGGTGGGTAAGCCTTTGCCACACCTCAGGTATGAGGTGATGAAATTATTTGCTGTTGGGCTGTTTTTGTTCGCTTTAACTTGGGTTATCCTAACCTCTCTGTAATCCAGGCAGACCCCCATGCACTCTGAAACTGAGTGGAGAGGAGAGCAGTAAGCGTCTGGGGTCTCAGTCTCAGATTCTGGTATTTTTTCTTGAATTTTTGTGTTGCAAATGGTATCTTGGCAGAGTTCCTCCTCTCCATGGTTTTACTGCATGTGCACCTTTCCCCTTTCAGTAGGTGCCTTTTTATGGTTTGTTTCTTCCTGCCTGCACTCCAAACTTGCTCAATATCCTTTTATTGTGAAGGTAGATTACAGGTGATTTCAGTGCATTTATATTCTGGTGTTCGTTTCTCCACAGTATTTTCTACCCGGGGCTCTCTGGGTAGGCTATGGCCGCAGCCAGGGCAGCGGGCTCAGAGCTTGCCGAGCAGGGCCTGCATCAAGTGCCGCTGTCGTGTGCGTAAGGCTCCTGGCCAGGGTGGTGCCTCTGTGGGGCTGATGATGAACTCTCTCACATTTTAGTGGGTGTCCTGGCTTGAGCTGCTCTCCCAGTCTTCGCAGTAAACTAGATGAAGAGATGATGTCGCTTAACAGTATTTTCCCCCAATGGTTTATTGTTAGTTAGGATCAGTTCTCCGATTTGGTTCACCACATGGCCACACACACCCTTCATTTGTCAGAGTTAGGGGCTGGCACAGGCCACGTGGGCTGCCGTTGCCGCTGGAGAACAGGCTCGTTAAGCTGAAGCCTTCCTTCAACGTGATAAGTGTGCGCGGCTCTTGGTCATATGAAAATTTGGGTACGTGGCTTGCAGCGCAGGAAGGCTGGCTGCCCCTTCTCTGCACCGTTGGCTCGGGTAACGGGAAGCTGCACGCGCTGCGGGCTCGCCGTCTGCCGGCCCTTGGCCGGCTGCAAGCCCTGTCCTCAGCAGGCGTTTGCTTCCAGGCCCCGCGGTTGTGGTGAGCGGCGGGAAGATGGCTGTACTGATAACGCGGTAATTTCTTCCTGAGAAACGCTATTCATGCAAACAATGCTCCTGGGAAAAAAAGGGGGCAAATGTGTGAGTTTCCGGTCTTGGTATTTCAAGACGAGTCTTTCATTGAATAATTGTTCTTACGCATAGTAGTCTTTTTCCTTTTTCTTAGCTAACTTCTGTGTGTGGGGGGGAGTCAGGTAATGGCTTTTACACCCGTGTGCCAGAGCCTCCAGGATGTGAGTTAAGGTGTCCAACAGAAGTAATAAAATTAGGATTAAGGTGGCCTATGATTACCAGCTGAGATTTTTATAGAATTGGTGTATTTGCTTGAAAAGATCCTTTGCAGAGCAGTTAGGTACGTGTTGCAGAGGCTCTGGGTACATTAGTGCTAGTGTGGCCTTCATGTCTGTTCCTCTTTATGCAAACACTCTTAGGGAGCCTGTGAAAGGATACTAAGGGGAGGGAAGGGGGGTAAACCAAAAAACTAAAAAAATCCAAACTTACAGAGCACCCTGGTGGTGCTCACCCTTCTTCCCCTTCCCCTCAAGTCATTGCTTGCTGACACTGGTGCTGTTCCTGGCAGTGGCAAAAAGCAGATCTGGAGGCCTGTTTTCAGGTTTTGACTCCTTTGTCTCCAGATGCCATCCTGTTGCTCAAGCCCTGCCCTTCAGAAAGCATCTCAGCATGTTGGCGATGCTGCTGCCATGACCTCCTTGCCTCGTCATGGGAGGATGCTAGTGGGGTGACCTCGGGATTGCTCCGGTCCAGGCTGCAGCTGCCTGCAGGTCCCTTCGTCCACAAGTAATCTGGCGTGTCTGCAGGCTGGCCGGGGCGCAGGGGAGGCTCTTGGTGTTGGTGTACCTGAGGGTTACAATTCAGGTTGCCGAATGCTTCACTTAGGAAGATGCTGGTCTTGGTGGCACGTGACATGTCACACCCCCTCCGTTTGCACCCTGCAGGGTGCTCCTGCCACCCTTCCTTGTGCCAACCATGCGCCTGCCTGGCTTCTGCTCCTCCCCTTAGCAGAGAGAAGGGCAGAAACTTGGGGAAATAGCAGTCCAGGAGGTCCCTTCCAATCCTGTGTTTTACTTTCTGTGAATATCTAAAGGTTTTGAGCCAAATTTCAGCACAGGGTAAAAACCACAGGCTGGCAGGCTAACAAAACACGGGGTTGCAAAATGAGTCAGCAGAAGAGCCGGAGCTGCGGTGCCCTGGCACGGCTGGAGCCCGAAGCTGCAATTTGTAGAAGCAGCGCTGCCCACACACGGCGATGCTGCTGTGTGCAGGGGACGTGTTAAGTGTCACTTCTGGGCGAATGCTTTGTGTCTTTGTCTGAAACCGTGGCGTCACGGGAAGGGGCACTGGGTGGTGGTGCTGGCGGTCCTTCCTGCTCCTTGTCCCCCTGCCCCGTCCCCAGCTGCTGGGTCCTGCTTCGTGTCCTCCCCCCATTGTCTCGCTGGTCATCCTGCATCTCGCGCCTGTGTCCTGAGCTGGTGAAGGGACTGATTGAGCTGTAAAATAACATGAGAATAAATCAAGGAAACAGAATAAAATTAAGAGCCTTTTAGGCTGGTTCAGGTCCCCTGTGTGGCACTGCTGGGGAGGGCACTGCGTTGTGGTTTTGGGGCAAGGGCACCTTCCCCAGCATCACAGCCGCCTGGGGTGCCAAAACCACGCGCAGGTCGCTGCTGCCTGCAGGGATGGAGAGGAGTGACAAAGCCCTTGTAAATGGAGTGGAAATCGGCACATCAGGCAATAAAGCTTTTCTGCTGGCTGCCACGTGGGAACCGAAAGCATCCAGGCCAGCGGGCACAGCAGGGGCATGGCAGCGTTCTGTCGAGTCCGAGCTCTGGGCTTGCCCGGAGTCAGCCTTGGCCCATCACCAAAAATGTGTGTGAGTAGGCTGAGGCATGGCTTGAGTTATCGCGTGCAAACCCCGTGTCTCTTGGACCAGTGCAAGAACGACATTTTTTTGTGGCGTGGGAGAGAGGCTTGTCTTGTGGTTAAGGTCCTAGACGGTGACTTGGGGATTTCTGTCCTATTTCCGACGTGACCTTGGAGTATTTGGTTTATTGGTCTGTACCCCAATTCCTCTGGCTCTTCCCACCCTTTACTTTTGTTTTGGGAAGGTTGCAGTGTCTGTGAAAGCAGATCTCTCTTTCCTGTGTAAGACATTGCGCCCTGTGAAACATGCGGTAACCAAAGCCAAGACCCATGCTGATGTACGTGGTGTCACCTTCCAGCAGGAAATCTGGTCGTGCCCTGATCGGTCTTTAAACATAAATGAGTTGTGCTATCTATACAGCAATGTCATATTGTTTACACTCCAGCGACAGCTTTATTTTCATCGCTAGCACTAGAGACGAGCGACTCGTAGCACTTGGAAAATGGCACCCTGAAATTTGGAGTGGGATGGTTGCTGAAGTCCCGGGGTTTGGTTGTACCAGCTCTTGCGAGACTGTGGCTGGCTGCTGAGGTGGGGTGGGGTTAAACAGGACATACACAGACCAAGCAAAACTTGGTCAGAATGATGCCGGTTATTTTGTGGTTTGTTCCATAGACTTGGACAAGCGATAAGAAAGAGGAACATTGCTCCCTGACGCAGAGACTTTTCATTAACAGCCATTAGCTATCAGTGAGAGCAGGTAAGTTGGGCAAAGCAGAGGCAGTAACTTAGGAAAAAGTGTTGCAGAAGGCAAATCAGACATTTCCAGCGTGGGTGAAGGAGCTTATTATCTTGATGCTTTTTTTCCTCTCTTTTTGTTTGTTTTACTGCAGTCATAACCTATAAACTGGTAACATAGACTGCACAGGAATCAAGCACAGATAGGATATCTGGACTTACCTAAGCTGTAATAGCTACTACAATGTCACTAAATGTATGTCGGTACTTACCATAAGCTGTAACCTGTGTTACTCAGGTACTGCTCTTCCTCTTATTTTTATCTGATGACCTTTCTGTTGCCGTTTCTGAGTGGTAATAAGTCATAGTATCAGCAATTAAATATTTACCTTTAGGAAAAGACAAGCAATCACCAGATTTTTCATGCAGCATCACTGCAGTGCCATCCTGCCGTGCCCTGGTGCAGGTGAAGCGTTGCTTTACCTGACTCGTCCTGGTGTTGCTCTCTGCTTAGGGCACGCTTCTCTTCCTGACGTAGATGCTGCGATCCTGCCTGCTCTGAGCGAGCAGGAGCCTTTTGCCTGTGCTGGGTAACTGGTTGAGTTGGGCTACGGTCAGAGACAGTGTGCTAAGTAACAGAGAAACTTCAGCCTGAATTTTCAGCGGGTTTGTGAATTTGTGGATCGCTGTCATTTCTGGAAAGTCTGGCCTTTGCTATTTGAGCCAGATTCTTTTAGAAAATGTTTTATGACATCTCCATATTGCCAGTTTTTCCCAACAAGCACCAGACTTCCTACAATAACGCTTCTGTGCTGGGAGATAGCCAGAAAGTAAAAACTGAATTGTTTGCTTCGGCATTCAGTTTTGCTATTACCAGCCTTGCAGGTAGACTGAGAATCTCTCACATAGTTGGCAAATATTTGGTGTACATAGCCTTTGACATTGATTTCTTATTTCTTGGGAGCAAAACACCCACAAGTATAGTACAGGCAAAATTTACTACATATTAATGAAAGGAGCTCTTTGTTTTGGGATAAGTATTCTTTTCCAGCTCCTGCTTTACAATGGCCTCGTGGGATGTTATACTCCAAAATGCTTTTATTTTAACACCCCCCTCCGTCTGCAACTAGAAGGAAGCCTCTTTGTTTACAGTGAATGGTATCATCTTAGCAACCGTTACAGCGCTCAAATCTTCTGTTCTGTTTGCTCCAAGTGATGAGATAACTTCCTGCCCGGTAGGCAAATGGTGCCAGCACAGGGCAATCTCACCACGCTGCTGTGCCCTGGGCAGGAAGCGAGCTGTTGGCGGTGGGGCTGTCTCTAATGGTTTCACCACAAATGGCAATTTCGAGTTGGAAGGCACTGGTCCATACAGTGAGTGGAGTGTGCGCGTTCTGGTTAGTTTCTTTCAATTATCATTGTTATTTTAATTCAGTTGAAAACAGATTTGGTGTCTGACCTGCAGGTTTGGCTCTAAAAAGCCCAGTGCATAATTCTGTGTATTGAACCATGATTTATGCAGCTCACCCGATCGTTATTTCTATACATTATTTAGAATTTGCAAGCGGTAGGGTGCTGTTTCAAGGGGCACTTTCAAAGCATAGGCTATGCAATCTTTTTTCCTCTGTTCTTGATACTTGTGAGCAGGAAAAAAAAAGTCTGAAAACTTTCACCTATTCCCAGTATTGCCATATATTCGTTCATTCATCTTACTGATAGTTTCTTGCATTATTATGGGAGAAGTAATTTTGAAAATGAAGTCTGCCTTTTCATCCTACATTGCCCAATGCTTACTAGGGGAGGGAGTTCTGTTTTGGGTGATGAAACACTGTCTGAAGTCCCTTACGCTTGTTAGTAGCAAATTTCACATAATTAGGCTCTTTGCTCTGAAATGTGTGGATTGCAAATACAGCAAGGTTAATTGCCTGTCACACAGCACGCATTAGAATATAGATAAACTTTAAAGCTGGTAGTCTTGGTTTGTTGTAATGGTAAAGCTTGTATTGCTAAAGTCTAAAAGTTAGAGGCACCATTGAGCGCGCCCTTCTGTTGTCGTTTCTTTTGTTCTCATAGCTGTCTGCTTTTCAACTACATATTTTTTTGTTTGACACCTTCAGGTGGTTGCATCTATTGTTGGAGCCATGCTGAATCGTAATTACCGAAGATTGAGCCCTAAAATTTCTCCTTTTGATGAAACCAATCATTTCAGTGTCAATACTCTCGTTTCACCTCTTTCTGGTCCTGCCGCCTGACATCTCAGGTCACCATAGTGCTCCAGCGCATCAGGCCGCATCCGTGATGCCCGAGGGATGAGGGAGGTGTGCTGCAAAGAGCATCCATCCCCTGAGGCACAGAGGCTGGGAGGCCTGTGGGAGGTCTGGCCCGCTGCCAGGCGCGGGCTGAGGTCCTTCTCACCTCGTCCTCCGTGCTCGGCTGCTCTCCGCCCGTCGTGCTGCTTCCCACTTCCTCGCGTTGCGGTCGCGGGGCCGGGGCCAGCACGTGGCCTTGCATCGTAGTGCGAGCTGACGGTGGTGGGCAAGCCTTCCCGCGGCGCTTGTCGTCCTCTCATGGGATCAATCATCTGCTTTCCCTCGAATTACTTAGCTTCACAACTTGCATTTTGGCTAAAAGATTTGTTTTGCTTGTATTTCACTCCACCTGCTCAGTTCCTATGCTTTGAGGAGTAGTTTTCTTTCAAACACTACCAACCCATTTCATTATTATGAAAACATTTTTGTCGTACCACTTAATAAATTGCCCAGTGTTTTTTTCAATTCCTCACAGCTTTCTGTTTAGAAAAAAAAAAGTATTTAGCTATCTATTTTTCAATCACCAGTACTGGAAAGTAGTAAAGCTGCATTATTCTCTCATGACAGTGCTAGAAAAGAAAAATACATGTCACATAGATTAAAGTAAATGCCTGCCTTGAAAGGAATGGTTTGCAATGTTTCACGTGTGAGGGAACGCATGAGTTAACGAGTGATTTGTGTTCAGCATTCATCTGCTTCAATCAGAACGCTTCTCTTTTCATTTTCTTTGTTTTACTGAGCAGGCTGCTGTAAATAGCTATGGCTTATCCAAGTGGGAGAGCAGGCAAACCGACCAGAATCTCATGGAGTGTGTATGGTGCTATAAGCAGAGTTCTTCAGTTGAAATCAACTTTATAGTGGAAAGCAGAACATGGTACCAAGTCCTCATGGAGGTGATCTTTGGCTTCAAACCGAGAATCTTGCAGATGTTGGAGCGCTCCTTTCGGGGGCAGCGGATGGCTAGTGGTCTGCTAGGCTGCCGGAGGAGGCGGTTTGGTGTCAATTAATACTCGTGCAGTTGGTTAAGTTTCTTTTGTAACTTCTATTGCATAACAGTAATAAGTGCTGAATGCACTTTGTGTTTCTGAAATGTATATGAATTCAGTTGTGTGATGAAGTATTTTTCTGCAAAAGCAAAGACCTTTTGGAGGCATCTATTACGGACATGCAAGCCTGTGAGCTAGCTGGTGTTTATTTCTCTCTTGCATTTTTAGCTATTTTCAAACACACGCTCTTAGTTTCCGTAGGTACAGGTGGGCAGTGCTGCTGCATCGCGAAGCACATATCTGCTCGCTTGCAGAGGCAAAGCTCTGGTTTTCTACTCTCGTGCGTCTGGCCAAGCTGAGGAGCTGGAGGAGAGTCGGATTTACCCAAATGGAGCATATCCATTTGCCACTGGTGTTGTGTGTTCAATTTTAAGAACATGCTTCCTCCTGCAGTAAAAACTTTTCAGTTGCTGACATTAAGCTCAAATTTTAAATTTATTTTTTGCAATTGAAAGCTGAATTTTACTATCACCTGTCCTCCCTCCTCCACCCTCCTCAGCTTCCTTATTGCCTCTCTTAAAGATGCAACGGGATGCATGGATGCATTCTTCATGGTTGTGTTTTGGAGAGCTCTGGGTCAGCTATGGGCTACTTTTGCCCATAAGAGCCAAGCTTCTCCTACTTTTATTTTTTCTGATAATTCAGAACAGCATGTCATGTATGAGCAATGTGGATTCCCAATGATGGGGGGAGACAGGTCCCCTCGTGGTTGTGCGTAACAGCTATGGTACAGGTTAATACAAACAACAGCCAAAATTAGGAGGAGGAAAATAAACAGCAAAAATTTGTATCATCGCAGTTTAATTGGCTCATGCTGATGCACCGTGTTCTACGTGGTGAAATAATGTCATTAAAAACCTGTCTTTTGTTTACAATTTTCTTTTTCAAGAAGGCTTTTGAAATTAATAATTTTCAAAAGAAATCTGTTCAGCAAACATTGGACTTTGTTTTTCTGGCTTGTAAATAGTCTGAAGCCTTATCTGTTAGACGAATCTCCTGATCTTTCCAGGATGTTTTATATATACAGTAGCTGCTTCCTCTTATAGAAATAACACCATTTGGAAATGAACAGTACATGCTGAAAGAGCTTTTGTCTGCAGTCAAATTGGCAGCGACTGAGAAAATCCAGATGATCTCCCAAAGGGGAGTCTGTGCAGCTGGGCCGTTCTTTGTTAAGGTAGTATTTTGCCCTTACTATTTAAGCACATTTTGTATTCTATCTGCCATATGCACCTGCTGGTATTGTGATCTTCCTGCTATGATATCAATGTGAGGGGGACAATGCAGAGCAATGTTATGACCAAACCCACATCGCTTAGAGGCCAGCTGCAGAATGAATGAGTTTATCCCTGCTATGTCTCTAAGAGGAGAGCTGTGAGTGCTGACATCATTTATCTTTAGAAATGTAAAGCCATCCAAAGACAAGATTCCTCTCACCTCTTCTCTCACCTTCAGATGATTTTTTTTTCCCTAGCTTAGCTGATAACACGATATTTGGATTTTGCTGAGGTTTCTCAGTCTCCCGATCTTGATACCATTTGGCCAGTTGTCAAATCATATCCACTACATGTGTATAATAATGGTACTCTAGTGTTAGAACACGTCGATGAAAGTTTGAATGTAAGTTAGAGATATGACAGCTGTGATTATGGAATTTTTTCAGCTGGGAACAGTTTGTGCTGCCTGGCCCATCCCGTGCTGCATGGAGGAACGGTGTATGGAGGCTTTCAAAGCCTGTTTCTTCCTTGAGTTTCTTTTCTGGGCTGATAGCTTGTTTATTCGTTAGTGTATTTACAGTGAATATTAAACCAAAAGCTGCTTTGTAGGCACAAATAAAAGTAAAAGAGAATATATACTTTCTTGGAGGAAAGCCAGATTTTTTTCCTTCTATTCTGTGATTTAGGCAAAGTGAGAATCGCAACAGCCTGAGTATCTGGGGATATTAAAACCCAAAATTAATCTCAGGAGTCTGACAATCTGACAGTTGAGAATTTACTCTACTAAACTAAAGCTAATTTCAACAGATGTGATGGATTAAAGAGAAAGCATCATTGACCTTGCTTCACTTTGTTAGGCATTCCAATTAAGCAGGATGCTGTAGAAACTGAGACCTTGCAGTAATACCTTGGACCAGCAGGACTAAGGTTTTAAATGTCCCTTTTGCTTTAAAAGATGTTCCTGTTAAAGATTTCATTTGAGCACTAATCCCAGAACACTAATGATTGAGTCTCCTGTAGGGATGTTATCTCTTTCTAACCTCTTAATTAACTGGCTAAATAGACAATTTTTGTACTTTTGTGTTTAGAAGCTCTTTAACGAGGTTTGAATCCTCTGGCCGAGCCAAGTTAAGGGTTCAGATTTTGACACCAAGGAAGATGCTAGACTACAGAAAATGCACAGTGCAGTTGTGTATAATGTGCAGAGCTGGAGCGAGACTTCCATCAGGATGACATTTTAATGGGGAACAAAACAGCAGTGTAACTGCAGCTGTTGGGAGGAAAAGTTTTGCCAAGATCAAAAGTTTCACCATTATCAAATAGCAATCAACTTTCTGAAAAAGTTCTAATGCCTTAAAATAGAGAAGACCAGTCAATTGCAATCTAATAAAGAAATGAAACAGGGATTAAATCAAAGATGCAAGGGCCTGCGTGTGGCCTTGAGTTGCTCGGTAGCTAGCAAGTCTCTGATCTGCGCCAGTTACTGCAGCTTCCTTCGCTCATCCGAATATTGTAGAGAACCTGCAATTTCTGTGTGATGGTAGGATGTCTGGAAAAGGATAACCTCTACGAAAGAAACCTCTGCCATCCTTGTTCAAGCGTGTGCGTTTGTTCCCAGCATCGCCACTTTGGACCAGTAATGCTTCTGAACGCCGCCTTTTCCACGATTCCAGAGTAATGGCTCTTTGTCAACTCCTTTTGTAGATGCAGCCTCCTAGTCCCTACGCCAGTTTGGAGACTTAGGTTAGTACTGTTCCCCCCCCCTCCTTATAAGACGTCCTCTGAAAGATACAGATAGATCTGCTGTTGCCTTGTGGCTGGCCCTGGAGAAGCTGGGGCTGTGGCAGCAGCAGCTGAAGCTCCCAGCAGGAGTTCCTGGGCAAGAAGAGAAGCAGAGTCTGTACAGAAAACAGTGAGGGCCGGTGGTGAGGCAGGCAAGGACTTGGTCTGCAGCTGGACAACAGCAGAAGTGATCTTATTTGTTAGAAGAGGGGACACAAGGCAGAGCAGGCATCTGTTCATGGGATTTTCATTTCTTCTCGCATCCTCAGCTTCCTTGTGTATGTTAGGATCCCAGCTGCTTGTGTGCTACTCTAAAATAACATTGTGCTGCAGATTTCCTCTTTGGACAATACAGTGAATGGTATTGAATCTGTGGAGATGCCTGGCATGAGAAGGTCAGAGTGACAGAAGGGATTTTACAAAGTCACTGGTGCTTTGACT
Source organism: Anseranas semipalmata (assembly GCA_013399115.1). NCBI lineage: Eukaryota > Metazoa > Chordata > Aves > Anseriformes > Anseranatidae > Anseranas > Anseranas semipalmata. Next base: position 61,061 of record VXAA01001303.1, on the reverse strand, counting down.
TGTGTTTTCTGACAAGGTAGCACCATTGATTTCCATTCTCGCTGATCTTTGGGAGACAGCAAAGGCAGTGGTACTTGCATACTGACGATGCGTGTTTATTTGGAACACATATTTCCAGTGTCACATAATGGCTGCATAAGTGTTTCTACCTTTGTCTTCTGATGGCCTTTTCCTGGGGAAAACTTCTGACTGTTTTGTATTTGTTTCAGCAAGCCTGTTACATCTTTTATGGACCTGACGTCGGAGCCATGCATTTGAGTCAAAACTGGCAAGGAAGGATCACATAACTATTGTGATGCACAGTGTAATTATAAAGTGGTATCAAAGCACAGAGCATGTAATAAAATACAAATCTGAGCGAGATGTAGAACTGGAAATGCACAGTAACAATCAAGACTATTTTATTACTGACTTGAAATAGTGTAAGCACAGAAGTTTGAGTCAGTGAAAGTGATGCAGGGGGGTGCGAGAAGAGAATTTCACACTTGGAGGAGGAGGAAACAAAAGGGAGATGAGCAGCTCCAGCAGGTTACATCTGAGGCCGTGCCCTCAGCCTCAGCACGGCGCTGCCTCATCCTGCCCCTGCCTGCCTGCCGCACGCAGCTCGCTCCTCAGCGCTGCCCCCGTGCCGGGCCGTCAGCAGCGGTGCTGGGTGACTCCAGAAACCGCTGTGCTTGCGGGGGGCTTCAGCACCTTTGGGAGGATGGAGGGCATAAACACATCGTTTAACTAGAAATTAAGCATGTTCCTATGAGCGTTGATATTTCTTTCAGCGTCACTGAAAGCTACGCCCACTTCTGCATCCATTTTCTGTAGACCTTGAAATGGATGAGGAGAGCCAATGACAGCATCTTGCAGGCAACGCGTTCGTGCCCCTGAGCGTTCCAGGCTGCTAGGGCAGCTCAGAGGTATGCACTGAGACCCCACAGCATCCTTGGGATGCAGAGAGGAGGGCTCTGCCTCTCTCGGTGAGGTGGAAGTAAACCTGGGTGTCCTTGCTGGAGGTCAAAGCACAATTCTGGTTTCTAGCAGTATATTTCTCTGTAGGTTTAGGTGATGTGGTCAAAAGCGTTCCGATCAGCAGTGCATGTTGTTTTACATCCATACCCCCAAGCCAGCGATTCAAGGTTAGGCCTTAGCTGCAAGCGTCTCCGCTTTGCTATGAAAAGCGTTGTGTGAAAAATAACCTCAGCAGCCTTAATGTTTTGCCGACTCAAACAGGATGTTAACAATGCGGTTAGCAAAGAATCCCCAAATTTGCAGAAGTATCTCCACGTGTTTTATTCTCTTCCTTTTTCTTTGGGGACGGAGGGGAGAGGAGCACAGCGCTGTGTGTTTGAGGCGTGCTGGGAGGGCTGCTGAGCGGTTTCTCTGCTCTGGTGGTTTTCTGCTCGGTGTTGGGATGAATCAGCTCGTTAGAGAGTTTGTCTCCACTGCCCGTGGGTTTCCTGTCTCAGCTCTGGTTTGGCTGGTATTTTCAGTGTTGACATTTGAAGCCCATGCTGTATGTTCAAAGGGGACAGTATTCTGGAGGTCTTCTCATGAATTTTCATCATTTCCCCTTTTTTCCCTAGTTTTCCAATCAGCTGTACAACCGTTGAAAATTTTGCAAGTATGGCTGCAAGCGATCTTCTGAAAGAGAGAAAGGGTACTCTCGCAGCCCGCTCGGCTTCAGCAGGTCTCCGTAAGTTCTCCTGTGAAGATACGCTCTGGCTTGTGTAAGTGAGCAGAGCGAAATTATTCGAGAGCTGAGCAAGCATTTTTCTCTGATATTTCTCCAAGGATAAGACAGGTTCTGCAAGCTCAAAATGATTTTTGCACAGTTCCCTCACTTCTCTCTTTTAGAGATATAGCAAAATATTTTATTCAGATTGGACCTACTGAATCACACTGTTCAAACAGCAGCATATCAGGGATCAGTCGGATTCATTTAGACCTACCTGTGCGGGGTCGCTGTGCCAAAAGATGGTGCAGTCAGGCCATTCCTGTTCTCCCTGTTCGCTTTTTTTGTAAGTGGGATTACATAGCCCCCAAACAACTGTTCTTTAGCTCCGCATTTTTCTCGTGTTAAATTACACGTAGCAAGCATGAACTGTGTAATATATTGATCTGATGCAGAAGATTAACAACTTTTTGATCAGCTGTATTCCAGGGAGTAGGACATGGCAAATTTATTTGCGCTGTGCTGAAAAATGATACTTACCTAGGGTGAAACCCAGAAACTTGGTCTTAACTGTATTGGAAAAAATATTTTGATAGCAAACCTCACATTTCCTATCTCTAGATCTCACTGTGAGCCAGTGACCAAAGAAAACACCCCTGAGCATCCCGGAGGTGTTTGATAAGGTGCCGTTGGCAGAATTCTTTTGAAGGGTTCAGGTGTATTTATCTGAACTAAAATGTAAAGAAATCTGAGCATAAGTGGGAGAGAAGGAAGAAAAGAGAGGATGAAAGCTGATTTCAGCAGCTGAGGCAGTTGTACATTACCTCTGAAAGAGCTGTGACTCTGTTTGCGACTCCTTTTTTCATGGTTTCAGAAGTTATCTCCGTCAACGAGCGTGTGGCTGTTTGCATTTCGCACGTCCCATCTCTCATCTCACAGAAATACCAGAAGCCAAATGAAATGGCTTCAGCAGCGGTTAGCCCAGAGGGAAATTTTGGCCCAGTTTTCATTCCCTTGGAGCAATGGAGTTTATCATCTCTGGGTTGGAGAGATCATCACTGGTCTCCTTCAAAGCTGCTGTTTTGTGGCTGTTGGATGTTGTGTGACCAGGTGCCGGGCATCCCTGAAGAGCTTAGTGCTGTCAGGAGCGCGGCATATTGCAAACGCTGCCGTGTACGTTCCTTTTGCCAGTGAAAGACCTCTTGAGTGCCTTCAAAGACCTTTTTAGTGCAGTGCTTTAGGATTATTTTCTTGGTAGTGCATTTTTCACCCTAAAGATGAAATTTTCAACTAAGCTTGAGGTGAGGGGAGTAAATGTAAGCCTGAAACTAAATGCCGTGTCGCATTGCCCCTTCATGTAGGGGAGTGGTTCTGGCTCCGTTCGCATGCCTCACACAGAGTCTGCCTTGCAGTAGGGAAGGCTGCTTTTTATAAATGTTATTTTTATTTTTATTTTAAGTTACAAATGAGTTCAAAGGAAAGAGCCTGGGTGGGCCCATGCTGTCCATAGCATCAGCGCTTGCACAAGAGCCCCCTTCTGAGGGGCGCGGGGCTGAACCCGTGGCAAGCAGAGGTGCACGCACGTGTCTGCACAAAAAAAGAAGCAAAAGCCAGGAGGGTTGCGCTTGGAAAGTTACCTTAGCTGGGGAGGGTTGGGCGGTGCAGAAGGGCATTGCACACTGGCAAAGAATCAGTCTGGAAGATGCTTTGACGACCTCTTCCTGTGAATACAAGTGCTGTCCCACATTGCTGAAGTAAATGTTGATGGCTGAAGGCGTGCAGCAATATGCGTGCTGTGAAGTAGCAAAACCAGATTCCTTTTTTACTTCCTTCTGCAGTTAGGGCACATCCTGCTCGCAGGGTCAGCCTCTCTTCTCCGGGGAGGGCAGCTCAGGCGCTGAGCACTCCCGGGCAAAATGTCTATTTTAACAGTAGTGACCTCAACGAGACCAGGGGAAGAGGACTGCTTGTTATTGTCCTGTCTACCATTTAATTTTTATTTTAAGAGGTAGCACTTTTAAGAGCAAAAAATCTCCTATCCTGGAGAGCCTTGTGTAAGGAAAAAAATACTGTCATATTAAAAGGTATTTATTATCCCATGATTCTTTTCTCTGCAGTGTTCTGGCTTAATTCAATAAAAGACTCGGAAGGGAAGGTTCACAGCGTGCCGCTTGTTTGTGGGTGTTGCACTTCACAATGAAGTGGCCGCCTTGAACAGCAGAAACAAACTCCTGGCGCATTTCTTGCCAGTGCCCGGCAAGCTGCCTTTGTCCTCAGGTACGAGAGAAACAACTTCCGTGCATATAGGGCTAAAAATAATTGTGTGCTCGCTTGTTTGGCCTTTAATTATTTTTTCTGGTAAACCCAGAGCTTTAAGAACTTAACCCTCAGCTCCGGATGCCAGGAGGAGCTGTGGTCTGCAGCCTGCCTGTAGTGGGGAGGTGGGCGCTGGGGGCAGGCTCGGTGCCCTGTGCCCTTCTCGTGGGGCAGCCACGTGCGCTCAGCCCTGCCCGGAGCCGGCAGTGTGCCAGCGGCAGCCTCGCAAGTAGCCCTGCGTTACTCCAAACCGAGCCCGGGGTGACCGCCTTTGCTCATCGGTGCGGGGCTTCGCCAGCTTCTGCTGCACTGGGGGCTGCGCGGCGTTCCTGAGCGAGACCGATAAGAAATGCAGACTTACAGGTGCTGCATCCATGAGTGAAAACCAGCAGAAACGCTCTGCGCTTTATTTGCTGGAATATCGTATGGAAAAGGATCCTTAAATAAGCAGGAAACTTTTAAAAAAGAATACGGCTAAAAATAGTACTCTGAATCTTTTCTGTCTGGTTTTGGGTGTGTTTGGTAACTGTGTTACAGTTACCTCACAAGTTAGAAAATTGGGGATTTTTCTGGTGTTGGTCAATGTTCATGAAAAAACACAAGTCTGGGAGCCTTGGAGCCTATAGAAAAACAGCACCTTGGGGTTTTTGTGACAAGGTGATTGGGACTGGCAACACTATAAACATCGGGTCTTTTATGAAACAAAAATATGCTGTAAAGATAATATAAGCTTCCAGGGTACTTGTGTTTCAGGATGTTGATAAATATTTTTCTTTTAACTCTTCTTTTTTTTGGGGGGGGGGGATGCCAACAATTTCATGTGGTTCTGGAGTGAGGTGCTGAAATGCCCGTGGAATATATGGCCCTGGTGAAAATTTTGCAATTTCTTGCAGTGACTGTGCTCACTTTAATTGAGGATTTCTCATTCTTCTGTCAAAGTAAAGAGGGAACAGCATGTTTTGCTGCCTGCTGAGAAGCACGAAAATACAAGTGGATTTGCATGGGCTTACCATGGAAATCTTCACAATGAGGTCCCTACAGAAACATCCAATGCAATCAAATTGCTGAGCTGTTATTGTCTACTAATCAGATACACTGATGTGGGCAAAGATAAACTGAGAAACACAGCGGCTAGAAATGTCTCCATGATTAAATCACACAAGACAGAATTTAGGCCTTTTTAGGAGAATGTGTTTTTCAAATTTATCTGCTGAGCAGGCCTGGTTGGGTATAGGTGGGAAAAACTCTGCAGCGTTAGCTGGATGAGGTGTGTGAGTTGCATGGAAGATGCCTAGGTACAGTCTCATTCAGCATTTGGGGAAGTTTTGTTACACACACATTGGATGTGATCCAGTCGCGTGCATTTGGAGAGAGAGAGAGGGAGAGAGAGTATAGCTTTGAACCTGTGTCTCTAGCCCTTGTTCTCTGCATTATTTCTATGAACAAAGTTTGGCTTTGAAGGCTGGTGGAGTCCCTTGAACCATGGAGAGAGCGCTGCTCTGCGATACGAAGAGGGTACGCACCGTGTGTCGCTCAGATTCCTTCCTGCCGATGCTGTGAAACTTGAATTTTATTTAAAAAAAATGCCTTGAGAAAAAGAGAAAACAAAGCCATGTATAGAGCCTTCTGACTTAGTAGGAAAAAAGCACCTACCCATCAGCTCACAGTGGCCTGGGTGCTTTGTTAAATATTAATAAATATAACTGCTTTCTCTCATGTTCTTTGGAGAACATTTGATATTTTTACCATCTCGTAAGTCTGCTTGGGGCTTGTAAAAGCTGTCCCCCGGACAGCAGCAAGAATGAACTCTCCCAAGTTAAGGCCCTGAGAAGTGGGAATTGAGGTATTTCCCAGCAGAAAGTGACTTGCCAGTACACATTGAATTTGCAAAGAATTCAAAATGCTTGCCTGCAATAGTTAAAGCTTTTAACCTCTGAGGGAAAAAGAATTGTAAGATTTATTTCAGTGCTTGCCCTTTTTTCTTATATAGGGTAACTGGCAGAAGGGAAGATACATAAATTAATTATAATCAATTACCATCAGTACCAAACATTTAATTATGACCCTGTCTCTGCTGCACAGTAAAGCTACTGTACGCTGTCATGTTCTGCACTCCAAATGACACTGCAGAACAGACAAATTCTTGAATGTTGCAGAATAATGGTAACTGGGCTAAAGGATAAACAATTAATATTTGATGGCATTAGGTCTGGCTGATTGCTTAAATAAAGAGCTAATGCAGAACTGTTCTGACTGCAAATAAAGAATTTTGCCAGCAAGCTGAAATACTCTGAGACTAACTGAATACGTGGGTATCTGTTGCCATTCTTTAAGCTAAATACATGTAGGAGTGGTTCTGATAAATATATCTAGAAATAAATAAATACTCCACAGCATCTCACAGACTGCCAATACAATATATATTATATATGGGGCAATTGCAGTACTGAAGTGAGGGGCTGCTAGATGTTTACAGCTAGTTCCCTTCTCCTGTGCATCCCTCCATGACCAAGCGGCAAGGCGGGAGGAATTCCCAGGTTCTTTTCCAGGTGAATGTTACGGAGCTGCTCGCCCGGGACAGCCGTTAGGATGTCCTGTGAGAGCACGCCTAATGGCAAGCGTCCTCAGCGCGGCTATTTCAGGGAGACTTCTCCTCGAGTGCCGCTGTGCATCACACCTGCGTTTCTCACCCCAAACCAAAATTCCTTCGCAATACTTTGTTTTAATTTCTGGAAGCCTTTTATGTACAGCAGCCCGGGTCCTGCTGAGCGATTCAGGGGCTCTCCTGGCCTGCCTGGAGCGGCAGGGCTCGTGCTGCAGAGGAGCTGGCTCCTCGCGTTACGGGGAGCAGTGAGCCAGGTGCGTGTGGACGCGGTGGGGTGCCCGAGGTGACCGCTGGCTGCTGCTGCCGCTTGTGCAGCGCCCTGCGCGCAGCCGTCCGAGGGGTGCGTTCCGCCTGGGGAGTTGTTTGAGGCAATACCATAGCACGAGCTCTGTTCCTGTTTTATTTTGCTTTCTGTAAGGCTGTGGGTAAATGGAGTTGGGAAGGCTGTTGTGATGCTTTTTTTTTTTTTTGCTACAGTTTTCTGTTTCTCTGGTTACTCTGGGATTAGACCTGAATGGCATTAATGGCTGTTGTGTAGCAAAGCGGTTTAAAGTGATAATTGCATTTTTAGGGTGGTGAATCATGTCACAGAAAATAAGAACAATCACAATATGCACAAATAATCTCTTAATAATAGATAATAATTGGATAAATATAGACATTCATGGTTGTGTTTTACACGCAGCATTTTCCAGATCCACTTAAAAAAAAAAAAAAAAATTGTAGCCAGGGCAACTTCGAAGTGGCTACGTCCACTTTCATCTAACACACAGGGAATGTTGTCTCTTTTCATAATTAACCAGCCCTTCAAGTACTGGAGACCACAGTACAAGGAGAACCTACTTCTAACCCGGTTGCTCTCGATTTATAAAAGTAGGACTAATTGTGAGTAAGGTTATTTTGCTGGCAGGCCTAAGCTGCTGCAAAAACCACGTGTACTTTTTCACATTCACCTTCCTTCTGGTTTTGCAGACTTGTTGACAAAGCTTTGCAGTCACTGTAATTTTGCCTCAATTTCAGAATTTGTTGGCCTCGCTTGCAGAGGGAAGCAGGGGGCCACGGGCTGGCAATAAAAGCCTGTTAGTAGCTGGTCAATCCGGTGGGGCTGTGGAGGTGCCGTCTGCTCTGTGTTCTGGTTAGAAGAACGACGGCGACGGGACAGGCTGCGGTGCTGAAGCCAAGGCAAGGTTTAAAAGAAGACGACAGATACGCGTTGCTGTTCTGACGCACAGCAGGGTGTAGTGCCACGGTTGATGACGGTGTTGAGGCAGGGGCTGGTGAGCGGCGCAGTCAGTTGTCACAACCCAGCTGAGCATCCTGGTAAGTGGTGGAATTTGTCAGAAAACACTTTTCCGTGGGAAATTAGGAAGTAAGCTAGTAACGTTTGATTACCCCAAATACTCCCTATATTTGCTCTTCAATAGAACCCAAAATTGTGGGTTGCCTGTCTGGACCCCTGTTAACGCCGGTGGGAACGTCGTGGTTCAGCGTCGTTTCCATGACCCAGACGCCGCGGCCTGGCGGGACCAGGCGGTGCTCTGGCCACAGAGGTGTGAGCCCCATGCCCGCGGCCGCTGGCCTCCCGCTGGGTGCTGTCCTGCCACGGCCCTGGCCACGGGCCGCTGTCTGGGAGGCAGCCCGTGCTTCTCGGCCAGGTGCGTTTTGACCGGATCCAGCCACAGCCAGCTACGCGTTAGGAAATGTTTCCTGGGGAGTCCGAGCGTTTGGAGGCTGCGTCCAGTCCTCAGCAGAGCATCCGAATTTCAGGCTTGCCTTTCCAAGCCAAAGCCAGACCCGGTATTATTGCCTAAGCTCCTTATACTGTGTGCGTGGACAGAGCTGACAGCCTCAGAACAGGATTAGTGAAATCTGTCACGCTGTGAAAATACCGAGGGTGAGAGGTTTCCACATCTCACGCCGCCAGAGCCCGCTGGCAGAGCTGCGACGTGCACGCTCTCTGCGGGTGGCATTCGCAGCCCATCGCCCCAAGGCAGCGCTCCTGTCCTTCCTCGGGGGACACGGAAGCAAAGCAGCCACCCCCCAAGGCTTGCTTCCTTCTGGGACATGGGTGGGGTTTGCGGGAGGTGGGAGCCCCAAGGGACCCCCCGTGCCACCCCTTGGGGACAGGACATAGGAGAGCATGAGCGCATCGGTTAAGTGGGTTCCCTTGCTGCAGGACTGTTCATAAGCAATACAGTTGTTATACATACTATTGCATGACTTCACGGGAACCGGGAAGAATATTTATTCTTATTCCTTTGTCTCTGTGGTTTTTGGCATTTGATTGTGCTTTCTCCTGCGCAGTAAATGTTAGCTACCATTTGCAATTGTTTGTGATCTGACTGTCTTCTAATGTTTGAGATTTTAGCCAGCAAACATAACAATGTTAATAAACTCTAAAAATAAATTCATGATACTAGAAGAGCAAGCACTTAGTACCTACAAAATGACACTAAGTTAATTAGTTATGAATTATTACCTAGATGCTAATTTGGTTGTGGCCTTCCAATGGCGTTTTGTTTGTTGGTAGGCAGGAAGCACGCGCCGTGCGCGCTCCTTTCTGGCGGCTGAGTTTTGGGCTTTTGTTGGCACTTCTGTTGCAATGCTTTGTAGCTGGACAAAAGTGGCTTACAATGGTCAAAAAGTTAGTCTTGATTAATAGTTTAAAAAAAAAAAAGGAAGAAAAAAGAAACAAAGCATAAGAATTTAAATAACAAATCAATGAAGCTTTATCAGTACGTGCCAGATCCAGCTCGTGGTAACCTTTCTCAAAGCCTGCTGCCTGTGCTGTTGACTGTGAAAACACCGAAATGTGGTGTTTCAGAGCTGGGGTAAATGGAAGTCATTGCCTTTTTATTTTAGGTATCAAACTGATGACTGCCTTACTTTTCTTACGCATTTTTTTTCTCCAGTTTGAGCACATAATGTATTCTTTGTAGCCCAACCTTTTAAAACCGGCACAGAGACATAAAACCCTTGAGGTTTTGATCTTATTTTTAAATCCCGATGATGACCAGAAGTTAAAACACACCCAGCCTCTACTCCATGCTTGTTTGTGTCACCCTGTGCAGGACTCTTTTTTTGCCAAGCACAAGGTGTAGCTCGTGGTATTTCGTTCTCTTCGGTTTGGTGGCCTGGCCCAGAAGGTGCTGGCGATGTGCAAGTGCCGTTGCCACCAGTGATCTGGTTCTGCAAGGAAGCTTTTGCACGTGTATCACTTGGTCATTCATAAGGAAGCAATTTATTTCAGCGTAGTGGGGTTTATTTAAAAGATACCCAATAGATTTTCCTAGGTTGCAGGTTGTGCCATGGAGGAGGAGTTGCCCAGCCCGCAGCTTGGGGGGGTTGCAGGTTTGGGGGACGATGATTTATTTATCCTCAGGCTTCGGTATCCCTGAGAGTCACGCTCCCGCTGAGCTGAGGCAAACTGGCTGGTTTACAAAGGGTGGCTTTGAAAGTCTGAAAACGTCAGAGAAACCTAAACTCAAAGGAAACTCTTGTTTGGAGCAACAGCCAGCCAAGCTGGAGCATCGAAGCGCTCCCATCCACGCTTGCGCTCTGGCCCGGCTGCAGCGATAACAGCATCATCCGACAGCTCTCCTGCGGGAGGCTGCGTTAGTTGGCCACGTGGGAGGGGAGCAGCTGGCCCCGGTCGCTGTGGGAAGCAGAGGGCTCTGGTGTGCGGCCGGTTCCCGCGACACGGGAAGGTGGAAGGCTGTGTCGTGGCCGTCGCCTGCGCTGGTCACTTCTGCAGTTAAGTCTGGGGGGTGCAGAGACCTAGTTCATGCTCCAGGCATTTGTAAATTCTGTCTACACATTTACTATATACAAAAATCTTAATCTAAACTTCCTTCTCTTTTGCCTTGTCCCACCATCAATAGTTTCCATAAATTCTGGTTCTGACTTAAAAAAAAAAAAAAAAAAAAAAAAATTCTTGTACGTAGTGCAGGCATACCACGGCGCGCACAGCGGTTTGGAAGCCGTTCCTTTGCTGTGCTGTAAAAGAAGTTATTAATGACCTGTTTAGTTTTGCTTTTACACAAAGTGACATTATCAGGAATGTTCCTTGGGTCTGTGCCATTTCTGACCACTACCTGAAAATTCACTCTGAAGGCTATGACATTAAATTATGAGAGCCTTATTTCACATTACATTTACTCCAGAGTGAACTGGGAGACTTTGGAATAGCATCTAGTTTACACTAGGCGTGCCAACAGAGGAAGTTAATCAAGAATTGTTGGTCCAAGGTGAATTCTTGCTCTGTTTTAGCTTAAATGACTTCCCAAATGAGAGTCCCACATCTTGAGCAAATCTGTTTGACTCCAGGATTAGGCTGTGTATTTTCAAAAGCCTGATTTCCTTGAAGATGCTCCCAAAACAGCCAGCTGAGCCTTCCTGCTCCCTTCTTCCCAGCTGTGTTGCTGGGTGCAGCCCCAAACTCAGGCACCAAATATTGGCATCAGTTGGTAAGTGCCGTCTGTTATCTGTGCTGCAGTGGTTTCAGGGCAGGCGGTGGGAGCAGTGTGGGAGAGGGAGTCCGAGCATCACCAGTGGAGCGAGCGTGCGTTGCAAAGAGTTTTTTATTGGGATCATCAAAACCCTCCAGTTCTTTAGCTGGCCATGAAAATACAGTGTTAGCAAGCTGTGGAAGGTCGGCCTGGGAAGCTGTAGAGGGTCAGCCAAGAGGGAGGTTTGCTATCTGGTGGAGATGCTCTTTTCCCGAAATACTATTTCGCTAATGTCCTTGTTGCTCTTCCTTTAGTCCTGCCTGCCCTCCCTTGTTGTCTCCCAGCGTAAACGTTGTGGCTCTGATAGTATATGCTTTGTCTCCTCGGTTTCATAATCTTAATTTGGTTTTAACTTTTTGATGCTTTCCATTATCTGAGGGCTTTTTAAACTGAGATTTTTGCTTAATGTTTGTCTTCCCTCTGTGGCAGCATATTTTGTTCCCTATAGATAACAAAATGCTGGCTGCACTAGAACACTTTCCTGATGTCCTCATTTCTATTATTGTCTGTCTTTGTGATATGGTACGTGTCTGAAAAACTAAGTATTTTAACGTCTGAAAAAATACAGTGAGGGCTAAGTTCTGTGCATGCTATTTTCTTGGAGAATGCAGTGTTTTTCTATTCAGATTCAAAATTTTAGGACTTGAGCTGAAGTTAGACCTGTGACTTGTCTTCCAAGTTACAAAACTGTTGTTTTTACTAGATAGTTTGAAATCTTCAATAACTGTGTTTCCACACGGGAAAACACCTTGCAGAGCTGGCTAATAGCCCTCGCTCAGTACAACACAGTGGGGCTTGCAAGGTGGGCAGCTGCCTCGGTGTGCTTGGAATTGAAGATGTCACTTGAGTGTTTCCCTGACTCTGGCCCTTGATGCAAAAACATTTGCTTATGATTTCAGTGAAATGGCTTTTGCTGTCTTAACAGGCATTTAAATTAATTATTTATCAGCAGTAACGCTGAAAGGGACTGAATTTCAAAGATGTGTGCACTTTGACTCAACACATGGAAACAAGTGCACTTAAAATGCCCGCTTCGGCCTGCAGTACGGAGGCAGGACCCATCAGGCCAGTCGCAATCACTGGCGTGCAGAAGCCGCACAGAGATGTGCAGTGAGATTTCTGAAAACGCTGAGCTGTGTTTGCCAGAGCCCTCGCAGGCGTGCGCCTCTTGTTGGCTCTGGTTGAGACCTGTAGAGCTGAGTAGGAAAAGCTGCTTTTGCCAGTTACAGGTTTTAGAGATTTGAGGTGTTTTTTCACTTCAGTTTAAAACAAAATCAAATCTTTGGATAATTTCATAAAAGATGAGCAGAAGATCCTCCTTAAACCCAGTGCTGTGTTATGCATACATGTGCCAGCAAGTCCTGGAGGCTCAGCCTTTCTCGCTGCTGTGGACCAGGAGGTTGTGTGGGTAGTGACAGTCACCAGGTCATGCACGTTTTGGAGAGCCCCTTCTATCCCGGCCTTTGGAGCATGGTAGACATACACCCGCTTATCAGAGAAGTGGCATGTGTGCTGCAGACTCCTGGTCTTAAGCATCGATATACACCCTCCCGCCCCCAAATTATTTTTTGGGGGGGGAAAAAAAAAGTTAGGAATGGAATTTTATTTTCTGAGTCTCCTAGTCGTCATGTTTCTGACACGAACCTCAACACACAATAGCAAGGATGGAATGTCTGCCCAAAGGAGCAGTCTGCCTCAGCCTGGGAAGTATCAGTAGTGCATATTTCACTGGGGGGCAGAGCTCTGGCTTGAGACTGGGATGGAGATGGGGAATGGTAGGTGGTATCTCTGTAAATGCAACTGCCAGCCAGTGTGACCAATAGCCAGAGGCGAAGTCTTATGTTACAGGTTTAATTAAAGAGTCTCAGGAAATATGCATCATCTGAACATTATAACACAGCGGGAGCTTTGAGTCAAAGCCAAAGGATAATAAGAATTAAACCACACTTTAACCATGTGCATTTCAAGGATTTACATTCGGTGCAGGAGCTGAATAATACATTACTGTAGTGCCGTAACTGGTGTTATATATGACCTTATAAAATGTTGCAATCCTTTGAGCATTTATTATTAAGTAAAAAACAAAGTATTTTTTTCCAGCTATCCCACTTTAATAGTTTTTCCAAATTTAAAATCGGTTTTGGAATGTAGCCTGGAAAGAACAATTATACTTGCATCATTTTGTATTTCTAAAGTAACTTATTTTTAGAAAAATTTGCATGGCTTACATCTATACAGGTATATAAAGACATAATGGTACAAGATGTAGAAGGACAGCTGTGAAGTGCTTTGCTTTTCTTTGCCAGAATTTCATTTAATCATGAGATATCATCTCAGGGCTTGAGAAGCAACTTGGAATTTCAGAGAGAAATAGGAAAGCTGCTTCTTGAACTTAAACTCCTGTTATGTGTTACTAGAGACTGAGAAAAGTAATAGGAAACAACAGATAGCTTAAAGAATATCTCATATCTGCATAATAAAGTACGTGTACGTCTAAGCGAGCAGGTTAATAAAAAGGAACCATCGCAATCGTTACCAGTCACTATTTTATCAGGTGGAGGGGAGTCACAAGGCACGTCCAGTGACGTCTTTGAGATCAGGCCGTGAGCCACTGGCCAGGTCACTCAGTTTATATGGCCTTTTGGTCCTCTTCTCCTTTCCCAGCTCTTTGGCAGGCACTTCTCATTGCAGCCTGTGGGCTGAAATGAAGCCAGAGTTTCCTTCCCCAGTGCCCCGAAATGGAATTTGCAGAAAGAATTCTCCATCGCAACTCCATCCCTGGCACATCTGCAAGCCTGTATTGTGTAAAGAGAAAAACCCACTTGGAAGTACCCTTACATTTGTTTTTTTTTTTTTTTCAGTGACCATATGTGGGAACGCTGCATGACTCTAGTGCCTTGTGTTTATGGTAGGCTGCGGGTGTACGTGGACCTTGGTGAGCAAAGTTGGGGCTTCTGTTGGCTTGGAGTTGTGGTCAAATTGTCACTTCCACTGCTCGGTTTTGTAGGGGCAATGTCTGCCTCTTTTACTGAAAGCTGCTGTTGACTTCTACACAGTGGAGGGTACTAAATTAATTTTTTAAGTTTCTTAGTTAACTTTGGTTTAAGAAATGGAGCTATATGCAAAGAATGAGTCTAGCTTTAGCAACTGGGAGAATTGTGCCTACCTGTAACACTTCGTGCCTGGGCTGGTTGCCTCCTGAACACCTGATTGTTTCCTCCCAGGTGTGACTGCTCTAGCTGTTTTTTTTCATAAGGACCTTTATTATAACTGTACTTTTGGCTGATTAACTTCCAGCCAGCCTTCCAAACTGGTCCCGTGACATCTGGTGACTCCCGTGTAATCTGTATGACTGCGTGGAGGTAGAATGTGCGTGTATTTCCCCTTTCTTTGGTCTCTGTAATGATTTCTCCTAGCACGTTTGCTGCCATGTAACCCAACCTTTCCCATGTCTACCAGAGACCTTGAAAGGCCTCGTCTTAGAAAGCTTCCCCTTGGTGGTGGGCCTTCCTCTGGGTCATGGGGCAGCAGTACCCTGCTCCTTAAGCACCTTTCTTTACCATAAATATTGCTGGTGTTGAGTGCATAGTCTCTCTGCTTCTCATTTTTATTTGTTGTTTATAAAATATATAAATATATAATGCTAAAAAATAATTTTGCTTCAGAAGAAATGTGGTGCACTTTCTGTTTTACAGTTGTGGTATAGTCATGCTCCAACATCAGCTTGGCATGAGGTATGTCCAGTTATAGTGGGATCAGTGCATATGAGTTAATACTGGTGCTCCTCTACAAAGCTACATGAATATAAAACTTCTTGGCATTACTCTCAAAATCTTGACAGTATCTCCTTGCTGTTTAACGAAGCATTAAGTACCTGCCCAGAGAGCACAGGCAGGAACAACCTCCAGGCAGATTTCTGAACACCAAGACGAGCATAAGGCAAGTTGTCTGGTATTTAGGCATCACCCTTCATGCCTCATTCTTTAGGTTTGTTTGCTTACTGCTCATCTGTGAGGGTAGAAGTATATAGGCAAATGCTAGCCAAGAGTAAACATTATTATTTTTATTATGTTCATTATAAAGGTGTGTAAGCCTGTCTGGGTACCCGCACTTTTACCTTAGGTGCTGCCGTGGTCTGAGCGTGAGGAAGGGGCTGATAGAACAGCTGCTGCCTGTGCCAGCTCC
The DNA here is from genome assembly GCA_013399115.1 of Anseranas semipalmata. NCBI lineage: Eukaryota > Metazoa > Chordata > Aves > Anseriformes > Anseranatidae > Anseranas > Anseranas semipalmata. The sequence continues at coordinate 45,784 of VXAA01001303.1, read as the reverse complement.
TCTGCCCTCCGGGGTCGCGTGGGAAGCAGGCTGAGCCCCGTCTCGCTCTTTGGTAATGGCCTGGCCTGTCGTTGCTGCACGCAGCTCTGTTTTCCAAAAGGGCCATCCAGAATTTTGTGTCTTTCTTTAAATCCGAGCTCAGTTGCTTCACACGACATCTTCTCGAACCAAGGTGCCTTTGGAAGGGATGTGAATGACGTGGGTGGCTCCTCGGGCTCTGCAATGCCGAGCGTCCCGCGCTCTGCGCAGAAGATAGCAAGCAGATGCACGGAGGACTGTAACCAGCCTTAGCTAAATAATTCGCTGTGCACTGTTTCTCTGCTTATGATTCAGTTTTAAAGGCCCTTTTAAGTGAAATTGGATACACTACAAAGTGTTGGTTTCATGTGTTTTATTTGCAGTTTAATCAGCGTGATCCAGCTGCCAGTGCAGGGGAAACTGGAGCTCGATTTTTAATTATCCCTGCTTTGCCTGAGTTAGGAATTCCCAATAGTGCTGTCTGGGAAAAGATGCCAAAAACCGCATTGTTCTTTAATTAGCTGTTGTAATTGTTTCAGTCTAATCTCCATGATTAGCAGCAGCATTAAATACAGCAGTAAGAATAGGCCTGCCCTCTTTGTGCTGCCCTAGTAAACACACTATTCTTACTTCTGGTAAGGGACATAATATAAAATCAATTAGAAGCCAACTAGTGTTGATTGGAAAATGATAAAGAGCAGCTACCATGAAGTGCAGATTGCTTTGTAAAGTTGGTTTGTAACCGTGCTTCTGGGATGTCTTAATTGCCCAATTTGGGGGGAAGACACCAGAATAACAGGCTCTGTTACAGAGGCGCCTCTGGGGATCTTGAAGAGACTCCATCCTCTGCGGAGCCCTAAAATAAGCTTTGCTGTCACTAGGGTTAGTGCCTGACTAGTTTTTAGGGAAGGGTCATTTGTGCCATCTCAGCAGGTGCGTTGTCAAATATGAACAATTGCAGAATATTCCCCAAAGAAACAGGTTTTTATTCTAAGTTTATCTGAGCTTTATTTTGAGGCTCAAAGATGCTCTGTAGTGGGGCATTTGTAATGGGAATTCTGCTGTTGCAAGGAACATTGCAGCCCAAGCATACGTGTTAGATTTGTTTCAGAACAGATTGTGATATTTAGACATTTAAAGACGTAGGAAAAATACTTAATGAGATAAAGTACAACTCCCATGCCTGCTTTGATGGTTTTGAGGTACCTACTAAGGTACCAGTTATTATCCTTGGGTCCCTAAATACCTTTGTAAATTTGGCTTTGAGTATCATTGCATGTGGGAAAAGGAGGAATTAAACTCTCGGAAAACGCAGACTTAAGGTCAGTCATGCGTTGTAAAGTGAGCATTTATGAGTGCAAAATGAGCACTTGTAGAGAAATGTAATTGTTGTAGTGATGGTTGTAGTCACAGACTGTGGGAATGTGAATATTTTGGCTGATGGTACATTTCTGTAGAGTAATTGACATAACTTGTTGCATCCTTTGATGACATCTGTCGGAGCCACCGCACTCAAGCGTCCCCAGCAGAATGGGCAACTGAGACCAACTTGTCCACATCAGGGCAGGCGTGGCACAGACCTGGGAAAAGCTTTGTCTGGGCACACAGCGGGGAAGGTTCGGGGTCTGCACCCCGAGGTGGAGCGCTGGCAGGCGGCACAGCGCTTTGTTCGCGATGAACGGGCTGCATCTGCTTTCGGGTGGCTCTGGATGTGGCTCTGACTCTAGACCTGCAGTCTCGCTGTGCTGACATCCACGTGGAGGTAGAAATGTTATAATGATTCCAGGAACAGCTGACTGCTCACAGGTGGCTGGAGGGTTGACTGAAGTGATCGTAATCGCTCTACAGGTACCTTAAAAGAGGCTGTGGTGAGGTGGGGATTGGTCTCTTCTCCCACGCGCCAGGTGATAGGACAAGGGGGAATGGGCTTAAGTTGCTCCAGGGGAGGTTTAGGTTGGATATTAGGAAAAACTTCTTTACTGAAAGGGTTGTGAGGCATTGGAACGGGCTGCCCAGGGAAGTGGTTCAGTCACCATCCCTGGAGGTCTTCAAAAGACATTTAGATGTGGAGCTTAGTGATATGGTTTAGTGGAGGACTTGGTAGGGTTAGGTCATAGGTTGGACTAGGTGATCTTGGAGGTCTTTTCCAACCTAAATGATTCTGTGATAATGCTTTGGCCATGAGCAATTTCTTTGTTGGTAACAGAAAAAACAAAGAGGGAGGTGGAGTGGGATCTTTGTCGGCTGAATAGTATGCCTTAGAGTCAGCAAATGCATCAGAGAAAGACGGTGCCTGGATAGGAATTTACTACTGTACTAGAGTGTATGAGTATACCAACTATATAAAATATTTGAGGATTACATATGGCCACACGTTTTCAGGTAATTGGCTTCAAAGACTAATTCTACCATGGCATATTCCTGTGGAGAGAACTTAGTTCAAAGAATACTAATGGATTACCAGTCACAGACCATCATGTACCCCATCATGCTTTAGGTGACCAAATACTATAGAGTTATTCTGAGCAAATAATAGAATAGGTATGATTCCCCACTGTTTCACTGCACTCTTTGCAGACTTGAAGAGTTTATTCTTGCTTAAATCATAAGAAGTAAGGTGATACTACCTTCATTAGCAGATGAGAAAAATTGGGAGGTTTTGTTGCACCTGAAACCAAATCTCCTGAATCGAAACCCAGTGCTTTGGATAGCAAAATAAATCAATCCAACTAAACTTCCACATGAGCAGTCGGGGTTGTGAGTGAGCTAATGAAAGAATGGAAGGGAACTTAGATGTGTATCAGGTTATTCTGTGTGTATCAAGATTATTTTGGCTTATGAATGTAGAAAATGATTATATTCTTGTCAATGAAATTGAAACAGTTTTTGTTCAATACTTTTATTTATTTGAGTTCTCCCTGATTTTTGGACAGGCCCGATTAATACCTCCGAGCCAGCATCCCATACCTTGTTTGAGTAACACTGCAGATGAGCTGATCCAGGTTTACGTTGATGCAGTACCAGAAATCCAGTTTACTTAAACTACTAAAAAAACAGGCTTTTGTACTTGTCCAAAGAGAAATCAACTCAACTCAAAACTGAACGTATTTATTAGACCGCTTCATTTGAAAATACATTGCTCCTCCTGAGTGTGAAAGACAGGAGCTGCCTGTGCACTGAAACAAGCCACCTGTGACTGTGGAAGTGCTGTTGGAGTGCTCGGTGTTGTGAAGCTGGGCATTACTGAAATCTGAAGCTGCCTGTACTGCAGCACTGATTAGGTACATATTGTAACACACAGAAAGAGAGAAGAAAGATGCCATGTTTTCTCATCAGTTAATGTATAATCTTCCAATTATTGACCTGGATAAATATGGAAAGTTACTGCAGGGGAAATAATCATATGTAATCCCAGCAGCCTTAAGAAGATGGGCAAACATACGTGCTCTGTCAGAAGCAGCACTCAGTAGATCCAGTACTGCTGATTTCACTATTTGCTTTGCAGTTACAGTGTTAAAAGCCATCCGTTGGGGTGGGTCTGTAAATGGGAAGGACTGGAAGCTGCATGGTGATATGATCTTCCTATACTGTTTATGGTCCAGGTTTTTTTCTTATCTTTTCATGTTGGTGTAAAACCTCAGCTACTTAGGAAAACCCTGTGCATGACTTTTATTATACTGGCTGGTTTTCAATCTAAAGATAATGGGCTCCAATGTGTCCAACAGTTGCTGTTGTAGAGAGGACAGTTTCTCAGGGAAGCAGCCCATACATCCAGTTGAACTTCACTGCTAACACAATCCAGCTACCAACAGGACGTCTCCTGGTGGTTTGTTTCACTCGTGGAGAGTGTAAGAAACCGGGTAACGAGCCAGAAGTCTGCTAGGTCTCCTACCAGGTAGGCAGCAAAGGGACACGGTCGTACACAGTATGGAGATACTGAGCAATGTGGGCTGGTTATAGGATTGAAATTTGAAGAGTTAAATCAATGTAAAATAGGTTGGAGAATGAAGTCTAGTTTTTCTGTAAGAAGCAGTTACTGCTTTCCATCCGTCACAGGAGGAGGCTGAAGTAGGCATTAATTAGCTCACCATTTAAATCTGTGCTGAGGTGTAAACCCTTGACGATTTCTTAATGGTACATCAACGTAAATAAGCTGCTTAGTTTTGGTAGTTCCACAGTTAAATCGAATGGATTTTGGAATGGAGGGATTCTGAGACGACATTAAATGTGGTACCTGCTGCGGCAGCTGGGTTTTGGGGTGACAGTTCTGGCAATATTTATGACCCAGTGACCAGCAGGTGCTGTGGAGTCGGGCTGTCTTCCTGCCAGCTCTGTAATCACAGTAAATGGAACTGATTTGTTTTATTTTGCTGCTTTTGACACAGTATTTTCATACCATGTTGAATTCCAATAAGAGAAAATACAGACTTAGCAGACTACATGCAAAACAACACAACGTTCTCTGCAGAAAAGCTGAGGGGAGCTCTGTTACTTATGGTGTTCTGACCAGGTTGCCTTCCTCTGTTGCCAAAAACTGCTGATTTTGCTGTAAGTTTGAAGTGATTACAGCACTGGGGAGTGTGGTAATGGGGAGTTTCCTTCACTCCCCATTTCAGGAAATGTCTTGAAAACAACAAAAAAATGTTGAGGCAGTTAGTAAGCTTAAGACTTGTCAAACCACTGGGATGAGCTGAAAATGGGCAGAGAATTTGACAGTGTAGAAAACAGCAGCACAGGTTTCTACAGGAATCCTTTTACCTCAGAGCTAAGCGTAAACATGCTTCTGTTGCCAAAACTGTTATTTCTTCTAAAGAGAAAAGATTTTAAACTATCATGCCTTTCAGTTTGGCATACTACAGAATTTCTTTCATAAATACAAACCCTGCAATTTCTGATTTGAATTAATAGAGAGCAGCAGATTACCCTGCAGATAAGGGATTGTTAGCCTTTATAAATGCTTTTGTAGCAGACATCCATCCATCATATGGTAAGCATAAATGCCCTCATTGTTATAAATGTGTGTTGATTCTGTGCATTCATGTTCTGCAGAGCACTGCTAGAAACTGAACCCAAAGTTGCCCAAAGGAAAGCAACACTGTGCTTTTAGCCAGTTCAGTCATCTCATGTTCTTAGGTTAAAACTGCTGGGTTCGAAGCCCCTTGTTGCAAGCTCCCAGTCTTTTCTTCCCCCAGATGGTAGGACTCTGAGCTTCTCACTGAAGCATACAAAACAACTAGCTGCTTTCTGGAAGTGTTGGCCTCTGATTTTTTTATTTTTTATTTTTTTGCTTATACATTGCCTGAAATGCAGTTTTGTTACATTGCTCCATTCTGATACAACATGAGTTTTCATAACCAGTTTGCAGCAGAGAAAATGAGACAAGGAAAAAGAAGAGGAAGATGAGGAAAAAAAGGTAGAAAAGATAAAAGATGAGAAGGGAGAAAATCCAGGAGGCAGCCAGCAGAGGCAGGGTTGTTGCTGGCATGAACGGCCTGGGCTCAAGTGGGTTTGAGAGAATTGCATGGATTTGGGACAGCAGGAAGCAAATGCTGATACACGTCCCATCTGATGGAATGTGCTTTATGGTGTTTGACCCCTGAGAGATACTTTGGAAATGCCTTGGAGGGTGGACTGATACTAATTATCTTTATATATATACACTGCGTGTGTGTGTGTGTGTATATCCACCTACATATAAAGTTAAATAATTCTGATCCCTCTCAGGCTCACCAGCAGTGCATCTAAACAGCGGGACTGTAAAACCTGCTTTATGTTTGCTATAAAATTACCTGTGGCTTCATTGTCCTTGCATAATACTGTTTTGTGGCTGTTATTAAGGAAAATGTTTCTGAACATGTATTTTAAGTAACTAATTACCATACAAGCTCTGATTGCATAAATGCTGTAGAGGTCCTCCTGCTGCTTCCAGCAGTGGCTGGTCCAGCTCGGCGGCAGGGAGGAGGAGGAAGTTTCCTCTCAGTGGCTGTAGCAGCATTGGCAGCTGGGTGAGGAAATTCTCGTTGCCTAATCTCGCATCTTGAACAAGCCATCTGCGGTAATTGGCTGCCTAAACTTTTTTGCAACTATGTTATTTTAAGATTTTTTTAGTCAGCAACAAAGAACATGAAATTTTCTGTTCTTTTTTTTTCTTGGGTTGCAGTGCAATTACACTGCTGATGTGCTCATTATAATTTGTCTCCAGTAATCCTTAGGGACTCCAGAGAGCTGCTTCCATTAGACTATTAAGTTCAGGCTGTACCGACTGTATCAACTAGCAGAATATCTATTTAGAGATAAAACCGCATTAGAGTCGGAGCGCATTTCTTTTGAATCTCAAACATGCGCACCTTGCTGTGGGACTTTCTGCAGAGCTGGTTAAAAAAAAGTAATCCACTGTTTTCCTTTTAAACAGGCAGCACTCTGCTTGTTGTTGAGCTGTGGGCTGCAGTGAGGGTGTGGATGGGATGATTTCAGCAGCCCCAGAGCCAGCTCTTTCCCTGGCCAGCGCGCACCCCACCCCTGCCTTCACAGCACAGAGAGCTCCTGCAGCTCGGAAACACGCAGGAGTCTTCCCAAATAAATAGAATTTGGCCTCAAATTGCAGGAATGTCTGTGGGATTCTTGCTGGGAAAGTGCTCTGTAGCTCTTTGTTCCATAAGTACCCCAAAAGTTTGGCGCAGGATTGAGGAAAAACCACTGCCTTCAGGCGTGGATGCATGTTTGAAGCCAGCCGGGTCCTGGAGGCTCCCCGGAGGTGCCGTGGCTGCGGGAAGTGGTGCAGCAGCCCAGCGGGGCCGGGAACGCTGGGCCTCCTCCTCTTCATCACCAGCAGCTGCCTAACGTACAACAGAGTGAAATAAATGGGAGTCAGTTGTCTCCATCCGAGCATCTTTCTAGTTTAAACTCGGCTCTTTCCTGAGCATAGAGCTTCCCTGATTTACCCAGCTAAAGATCTACCCTGACAGAGGCTGTTTATTTCTTTGTTTTTCTTTCTTTCTGTCCTTTTTTTTTTTTTTTTTAAGCATAACAGCTGAGCGCTGTGTGAATTTCTAAATGGTTGCAGGAGCGATCAGGGATGTCAGAGGGCCCTCTCTGGCGAGCAGCCGCTCCTTGCAGAAGGATGTTGTGAAGTGCCACGAAAGGGCTCATGGCGCAGAGGTTTCCCTGTGGGCCCACATGGGGGTGGCGGCAGGGCCTGGGCCCGCACGGGGGTGGCAGCAGGGCCCGGACCCACATGGGGGTGGCGGCAGGGCCCAGTCCCACACGGGGGTGGTGGCAGGGCCCGGACACCCGCCTTCCTTCCCAGAGCTGCCCAGGGCCCGGGGCTCCCCACGTTCCACAATGCCGGCTCTGTGTGGAGGCCGGCAGAGACGCCGGCTTCCTGCGGCCACCTCTGGGCTCCTGCCCCGCTTGCCGTGCGGCCTGGGCTGAAAGCTCCTCTATGCTCCCGCACAGGCCCCTTTTGTGTGCAGAGCGGCCTGGGGCTGGTTCGGGGATTTCTCTGCGAGGGTGCAGGAGGAGGTAGCGATGGCACCGCCGCGGAGCCGCAGACAGCACGCTCTTTCAGTCGCGTTACTCTTTCAGCAAATACAGGATGCTGAGCAAAGTCTCCCAGGTAGGCATGGGGAAGAATTCCTTTTCTGTATTATGAAAATTAGCATTGAACATCATTTTTTAGTTCAGACCAAAAGTATACCGTAGTGAAAGAAATCTTTCTGGTCTCTGGTTTGCTACTAGTACTAAGAGATGTTTTTCTTAGCTCTGAAAATATTTGCATTGATCTGCTCAGTGTTTGTGCTTTGGCCATTTAATGACATACTAGATCTTAAAATCGCAAAGTCCTGGTTGCCCTCTTGCTTCCTTTGCAGTCATATCACATTGGTCACAGTTCTGCTTCCATCTCAGGTGATGGACAGCTTCAGGTCTGCCCCTGCTCAAAATACCAGCTACAAAGAATATTTTGGAACAAATGAGAAAGAAGGGGTGAGGCACAATTGACAGGCTGCTTAACTGGAGGATACGGCAACGAGTTCATATTTTACAACCTGGCTTTGGCACAAGAGTTCAGATCTTTAGCTAATGGTGTAAACCTATCATTACTCAGTGTAGGATCTGTTGGATATGTCACTCCCTAGTGTCTTCTCTGACCTCCTAATAGGGGTGAAATGCAAATGCAGAAAATCCTAGATCTTTTTTTTTTAAAAAAAAAATCATGATATGGTGATCTCTATTTCACATACAATTAGGCTGGAAGAAAATATAGTGGTTTTTTTTTTTTTAATTAGTTAGAATTACTGACCATAGTGGGTTTTTCTTAACTATTAAATCTATTTCTCATTTATCTTATGGTTTGGAAAAGCCATTAAATTAGATGCTGGGAAATCATGAGTTTAGTCTTCACAGCTTGTGTATGAGCTACAGATCTGCTCAGGCGCTAGAATGTGGGCAGAGCCTGCGGCTGTGGGTTGGTGCTGAGCCACGGGTCACATCCAGTGCTGCTCAAAGAGGTGGCTTTTTGGCTGTTGTTCTATTGAGGCTGTAAAGAGTAACAGCAACACGTGAATATAGTTTTAGTTTGTCGAGCATGCTAATCAGAAGAAATGGCACTTGAGCAGTCCTTTCTCCTCCGGGTTTTCCTACATCCCTTCTAGTTAAGGGATGATTTGTAGCACTGTAATACATCTCTCTCCCCCCCTGTTTTGCAGGTGACTTCATAGCCTGGATACATTGTGTATCTATTTACATAGTAAATAAGGCAGATTTTGAAGGTACATGTCTCATAGACTTAATTGTTTAAAACTTCAGTATGTTTTGGGACCTATTTTGGCCTTTTTGCGACTGATTTGATTAATACTTTTTCTATGTTAGGAAACTTCTTCACTTGAAAAAGTGTGTGGAGTTAAAAAAGCATTCTGGAAAGCAAAGAGCTATTGTTCATTATCTCCAAGTGAATGCTTATGCTCCTTCAAATGACAACAGGAATTCAGAGCCATGTGTACATAGCATTTTACAGCTTTTCTAAGTTGCTTCTTACCTTGTTTTATTCTTCCTGCGTATCAGAATACACGTTGAAAATGATTCACATTCCCATCATTTGCAAAGGAAAATGCATATCTCCATGTGGTTAGTTTCTTGAGAAGTTTACAAATTGCTGAATTTTCCAAGCTAATCCATGCATGAGGTTTCATTTGTTTGTAAGGCTAAGTCTGTTCACTATGGGAGTCTGAAAGCCTGTGGAAATTTCTATGGAAACCTTAAAATTCACTATAGAGAGAGATTTCTTGAAAGAAGAAAGTTTCTAGACTTGGTGTCCACTTGTCAGTAATGTTCTGTCATTTCCATGCTGCTCAGGAGGCACACATGCATGGTGTGTGGGATGGTTCCTGATCCAAAGAGCTTGTAAAAAACAAACAAATGTGTTATGGCTGGAGATAAGAACGGAGAAGTTAACGTGTTCCTGTCCACATGAGTGTTTTAACAACTACTGGGAGGTTAGCAGGTGAAGATAGTCTTCATTAGTGTGTAAATAATTGCTGGAAAGTAACTCACTTTGATGCTACGTTCTATTTAACCAGCCTTAACCATGTGAGGAGAATGAATTGACTTCCTTATGCTTTATGTGTGAGAAATACAACATTATGTGTTTTCTGTTGTACTCCTGGAAATGTGAAATGCTAAAACATGCAGGCAGTTTCGGGGGCAGGCACGATGATGGGTCAGCTGCCGAGGAACCACTGCCTGCAAAAGGCAGGGCAGAAATGTAGCGCGTGGATTGCTTGAGCGAGTAGAAGACCGGCTGTGAAGGAAATAGCAGCTGAGAACGATGTCGGCAGCAATTACCAGGTTTAGCTCAGGTATGCGGAGAGCATGTGAGCTATGCCAGTGGCTGGACGGGCTGATGGCAGCAACACGTTATATACTACGCGATGTTGGTAGACACTCTCCCAACAGTTGCGAAGCTGAACAGTGAGTGTTTGTATCGCATCTGCTGTCTGCATAACTTTTTCTGCGGGTGCTGGAACAGTTGCAGCTTTCTGATCTCTGGCACTCTTTGGGACACAGCAATGTTGAGGGCTACGTAGTTGGACAGTCTCCAATATAGAGTGGCAATTATAATTTATTTGATGTCAGTTACTGTAGTCACTTAAAATTAATCTGAAATTGTCGTCTTTTGCCTTTGATGCGTGGAAAAACTTAATCTACCCACTTTCCTTTTCTTTCCTCTTGCATTTCTACCTTCTGTCACTACTTTGTGCATGTTTTCCATTTTGTCGTATCGCATTGAACAGCAGTGCAGACCACACTAATTCTGTGATGGGCATGAGCTATTGAAAAGCTGCTCGGTCCTGATTTGTAAGTCATTGAGTAAGCAGTGTGGTTCACTTGACAAATCATTCCTTGCTGCAGATGAACAATCAGGGTAGCAGGGACTGCTAGCTCCTGCTCAGTAGTTCCTAAATTAATGGTGTCATCTCGGTAGAGCAGTTGTATCTCTTATTATAGCAACATGCATTTGCTTCACTGGTGGCTAAAATTAGCTGTGGACCATATGGGTAGCGTATAAGCTTTTCTGGCTTTGCAAAAGTATTGCTTAATGACCATGTACTCAAATGTCTGGCATCACAGCATCTATTAGTTGACCTACAAAATTAGTGGAACACAAACTATCAGCCGCCAGAACTCTGTCCAAAAGACTTCATGACCTTAGCTAGATTTAATGTTGCAGCACATCCTCAATGTATGTGGACTTCCATGAGCTGTGTGTGGAGCCTCCTTTAAGTAAATGAATTATAGGCTTAGCTGAGATTTTGTTTAGATTTTCTAAGAAAGGGAATGTTGGTTAGGTGAGTCCTGTTTTGATATTTGAATGGGATATCTTAATTGGGAAGTCTTGCCCACAGGTTTCCAAATGAGTTCAGAAAGATTTTTTTTATTGTAAATTATTTATTGCTTGTGTTAATATTGAAATGTCCAATATTTCAGTGGAGATGTGTGCTGTCAAGTGTTTGGGATGAAAGATGCTGTATAAGCATTAGACTTTCACTGCATTTTAGCTAAAGCTGGCCACAGACTGCAGCGAGAACTCAGAGATAAATCATCCTTGTTTTCTCCCTTTGAATTTGCTGAATCTGCAAATTGAATTTGCTGCCTCATATTTTTCTTTAGATGAGCTGTAGATTTCCTGTGAAAAATGCCTTCTGCTTCTCGTACAGGTCTGCACGTCTTTCTCACCTGTCTCTTACACCGATGTTTGAATTCTCACAATAGAGTAGGTCAGCCCTATTTGATTAGTTATGTGCTACTCCATGATTATTCTACTTTCATCGTGCTGCGCGTGCAATGTTCATACGCCCCAGGCCGCCTCCTGGATTGACTTGTGTCGGTGTCCAGCTCGGGTTACTGCTGTCTGAAGGAAACACCTCCTGGCTGGCACAGAGCTCCTGGAAAATCGGTGGGAACGTCCTCCCAGAGCTGCTCCCTTCTGGCTCCAATGTGTTTGTTTTATTTGCTGTTCTAGGCGCCTACTAGTTTTAGTGGAATGAGTGGCAGCTGAGTGATAATTGCAGCTATCCTCACTTCAAAATTAAAAAATCGACACCAAGATTCACTAAACTTCCTTGGGAGCCCAGGCTTTGTCAGCAGCCATGAGTCACCATGCGTTGTGTGAATGGAAGAGATGAAGCAATGTGATGATTTTTCCTTTGTTCCCTAACCTTTGCTGAATAACAGGCAGGAATTGCCACTCTGCGTCTTAGCACCTGAAATTTCACTGGGGTATAAAAAGCTTCCATTCACAAAGCTTGTAATCCTTAGTCATTGTGACCAAACACTGGGAAAGTGCCACGTCAGCAGCTTTATCTGTTGCCATTACAAAACAGAGAATATATATATGTGTGTGTGCGTGTGTGTGTATATGCACACAATTTACGCTTTAATATTTGAAGATCCAACTTCCTTTAACTGGATCAACAAAGAGGATCCCTAACAAAGAAGGTTTTTTCCTTCCACCCACTCCTGTGCTTATCTTGTTGTTCACCTGGTCCTTCTTCCTAGGAGAGGTTGCAAATATGAAGTTGCAGTGAAGACAAACAGGCTTTTCTCCAGCTTTGTTTTAAAAAGTTGTTTGATACATAAGTCTGATACTCCAAAAAAAAGTCAGGAAATGTGTAATATGTAAATTATATGTAAAATGTAAATGTATAACAACTATGCATAATAATGGCATCTGCTGTTTTTAGTTTGGCCTTCAGTGCTTGTAGTATATTGCAGGTTCACAGTTTTATAAATATTTCCATTTTGTGTGCATCCTCATAAGGACTGTAATGGTACTTGAAAAGTGGGAGGAAGATCTCCAGTGTCAGCGGAAGCCTGTTAGAGGGGGTGATAATGCAAGAGAGATGTGGACTGTGATTTCAGATACAGCGAATTAAAGGAAGGAAGAAAGGTGTGAAAAGATGATGTGCTTTGCCTCGTCCAGTCTGCTGGCTGAAGGAGTTCATTACCAGCAGGATGGGCAGAGACTTACAGAAAGTCAAAAATTGGATTGAAATGTCTGAGAAAACCACAAGGAATCCATTTTTGTTTGTTTTCTGTGATAACATAAGCCAGATTTTAGACGGAGAAAGCTTCTGGCTTGGAGTAGCTTTATCCTAGCTTTGAAGTGCCTGGCTAACTCTTCATCTTACACATATGAAAATAGCTCTTTTAAATAATATATGCAGCCTGCATGCATTTTTTAATGTCACATTGAATGCCTCTTTCTCATCTTTCCAAGACCACCTTCATATGTGTAGGAAGGAGATTAATTAATACAACTTTATTAAAGATGATCGACATATGCATTAAGATAGTGCTACCATGCTAGGAATGTAACCTCAAAGCATTTTCCTTGTATTGGGAAAAAATGTGTTTCTTTGAATATTGCAAACTGACGTAGTAGGGATCGGATCTGCTGTGAGGGTAAGAAATGCCTGCTAGAGCTGGCAAATCCCTTATTACCGTAGTTACATGGCTTGGTGGCACCATGGCAAACAAGGCAAACTTTGGTTTAGGACGCTTGGCCTTTCCTTTGCCTTCATTTGATGGAGCCTCCACCACCCGCATACCACCGTCGAGGCTGCAGAAGCACTTCACCTGCTCTTTGGGGATTGCGTCCCGCAGAGCGATGCAGCCTGCGAATTCATTTCACACGCCTGCAGCCTGATGGATGGAGGCTGTACCCCGCGGCTGACCGAGCTGCAGGCTGTGTGTTTGGGCAGCGATAGGAGCCCTCAGCAAGGCAAGGAATCCCATCCTCATTCCAGCCTTGCGTGGTGTAATCTTGAAGCCTGCTCCAGCGGTTGAATTTCCACCAGTATGATCAACTTAATGTCCTGGGGAGTTAACTGCTGGAAAAATGTCAAATCTGTGCTTTCATTAATACTGAATTTGCTCTGTTTGACTAATAATCCTTTGGATTATTAAAGCAAACTACTAAACTTACTGTGAAAATGTTGTTTTATCTAGAACTTTGGAAATAGTAACAAGAGAAGAAAGCAAAGGGTTGATGCCCATTTGTTGGGTCACTCTGAGAAAGAAGAGATAAGATTTTGAGCTCAAAGTTTATTAGGGAATAATCTAGAAGTTTCGCTTGAGGGCTTCCGTTGTTGACAAAGAACAGGAAAATCCTGTTGGCTTCTGAGATCCCGGTATGTCTGGGGATGGTTTTGTTCAGACAGCCTTGCAGTGCAGACAGGGTTTTGAGTACCGCTGAGGAAATGTCAAGTCGTGCTGGGCTCCTGAGTCCTGCTGGCGCCGAGGCCTTTGTGTTGATACAGGTCCCCCAGGTCCGGCAGTGCTAGAGGCAACTTCAGGTTGGTGGACATAGGGCAGTTGTCCTTTGCTTTGGTGTTCTCGTCCTCACCTGAAGCTGTGCTGCAGCCTTAAGGCTGAAAAGTTCTGGAGATTTTATCTGCTTTCACCAGAAAGCCAGCAGATGCAGCCTGACTCATCTTGACAGCAGTTCACAGAGTCCATCCGCTGTCGTAACTGCAAGCAGAATCTGACCCGTGGCTATTTTTATGTTCCCTTATCTATTTAGAAAAGTCTTTTGTTCCTTGTCTGACAGGTCCTCAGATCTGCAAAGGTTGGAACCCGAGCAAGAGCAGCAATCAGACAAAAGGTGAACTATTGAACACCAAAGCAGAAACTGAGAGATGTGAGAAGATTAAAAGGAAAACACACAAAGGGCATTGTATCTGTGTAGATGGCATCTGACAGGAAGGATGCCTAACAGCAAGGTTCAAGATTGGGTCAGAAATTACAGTCTGAAGGAAGTTGAGGGCTAAATAAGTGTTAAATAGACGTAATCCAGGGTTCCTTTCTTTCAGCTGTCCAGGTTTTCTGGAGAATAATCGTAAGAGTGTTCATGAAACTCCTCATCCTTTCTCATTATTTATATACCGTGTACGTTCTGATGAATGTATTTAACTTTTGTTACATATATATTTACATTTATTACATTTTGTAAAGCTGTTTGCTTTATATTTTCCTTCCTTCTTGCCTGATTTTGTAAAATGCTCAGGATCTTGGAGGGCTGGGCCCTTCATTTAACATTTCTGAAAGCTGTCTACTTTCACGTCCCTGTGTGCTGATGTCAGAGCCTGCATTTGCTTGAAATGAGTTGTTATTGAAGATATTTTTCCTTTCTGAATCAGGCATTACTTTCAGTTTTATACATTTTGCCATTAAATCTGCCTGACCTTTTTTTGTATTATCAAGAGCTAAAATCTTTAGCCTCTGGCAGTTGCAGTGATCTTCAGTCAGTTTTTCTTAAATTAATAAAAAGAAATCCCCCAGACACTTGAGATTGTAGCATCATCAGCACGAAGGATAAATTGAATAGTCTATTGTTGACTTATTTGCTGACTCAGAATTGCACTCTGAATGAAGGGACGTTACACCTGTTTTCAGAACTCCTGGGAAAATTCAGCCATTGAAAAAAGGGCTCCTAGACAAAGTGTGCCAAGGGATTTTCTAAATCTGGAAAACTGTTGTTTCAGCCTTGTTATTTCAGTGTTCCTTTTGCTTCATATTCTGTGTAATGAAAAGTGACAGTTGTTTTACATAATGGAAAATCTTGCATGATTGGTCTCAGTTCAATATCTGCAGGAGGAAATTAAGATTACACTACCCACACATTAATGATGAAGTTCCCGTGGCTTTTTAATGACATAATTTTACTTTAAATACAAAGACGCTGTGTTGGTGAACAAGAGCACTATAGTAACTCCTAATGATCATGATCAGATCATGTTTGTATTAATATGATCTGTAATTAAAAGCTACTGCTTTATAATAGCAATTAAAACAATCCATGAGTAATTAAATACTGCTTAAAGATTTTTTTTTTTCTTCTGCGTTTTATGACTGCCAGACTAACAATGAAGAGGACTGGTATTAAATAATTTCCTGCAAATACTTGTCAACTAATTTTTTCTTGTCAGATAGTTGTCTTACAGTTGGCATGTTTGGTTTGGAAACTCTTCGTTTCACCATTCTCCCCCCTCTGCCTCCCCAAATGCCTAGAAAAGCAGCAGAAATACGTGTGGTTTTCTGCTTTTGTCATGCGTGCTTCCAAGGCATCGGGCATCAGCTACTGCGCTGTTAGTGCCACCCTGTTCCTGCCACTGAGGGGCTCATGGGAGACCTTTACTCTTGGTGGATCCCATGTTCTTGGGAGGTGCTCCATATCGAGTTGTCTCGCTTCCCTGGCCCTCCAGAACGTTGCCTTCATACAGTTATGGGCCTGGCCTCAATGCACAAGCCCAGTCTCTCCCAGGGAGAGAAAAAGTGATGCTGGAGGTTCATAGCCTTAAAGGTTTTCTTCCTCATCCAGTTAGATAAGAAAGCATTTGATGTGTTACAAGGTAAGAGGAATTTGGGAAGCTGGAAGGAGAGAGGCATGAGACTTACTGTACAGGTTCAGAAATTTCTGTGCCAGCTAGCTTCCAAAACCTCTTTTAAAATATCTGGAAGTATGTTATAAAATACTTTGGTTTCTTATAGGAAATTGCATCCAAATATGGATATTGCATAGAATAGCTAGCATTGCAAACAATCCAATTGCTTAGTACAGTTGAAAACATGTACTTAATTCATTTCTTTGTATTCTGTCTGTGCATTTTTGTTGGTGATATGGAATATTCCGGCTTAAAGGGAAAAAAATGAATAACTATTTTACCATAACAGTTGCTGGTTATGATATAAAAAAGTCTGCGGCTGGCATCCTTGAATGGCCAGGGGCTGAATGATGTTGCTGGGTCACCCACGGAAGCGTGGTTTGTCCGGTCACAGCAGAGACAGGCGGCCGACACGCAGCATCGGGCTGCGCGCTCCGCTCGGGGGACCTGATTCTGGCTGCTGGAGGCATGAAGGCTGTGGGTTGCGGCTCACGGTACAGATCCGTGCTGAGTACAGTCGCTGACCCCCCAGCGGAGGCTATTATGTGTTCTTGGAGCTTGACTGTGCCCGAACAGCCTGGATGTGCATGGGGACGATGTGGCTGACTTTCTCCTTTGGTTTGGTTTCTGGGTGGGGACTGTCAGCATTTCACCTTGGTCTATAAAACCAGCACTAAACTAATACACTTGCATAAGGGAACAGTCATGTTGACTGTACAGAGCAGAGGAATTTGTAGTTACAGCTGTTGTGCAACACTGTGATTGTAGTCCCCCTCTCATGGGCAGCTGATGGCAGATAAGATGAATAGGGGCTTTTTCAGCTTCTACTCTGGGCTGTTCTGCTGCTATTTTCTGTGTCTGTGGGGAATTTTGGCAAAGTAGCACACGTTTATTCACAAACAGGGAAGGAAAAAATAATTCAAGTGACTCTCTACTTATTTTAATTGCTTGTATAAAATTATCACAAACCACTTGTTTACTGGAAGCAGCCCAGCTCATCATTTGGTCAAAGAGTTAAGAATGATAGTAATCTTGTTGCTTTTTCCAAAGCATTCATTAGCTTAGAGATTTCAATGCCAAGAGAAAATGTTGCCTAATAGATTCCTGTGTCTGTTCTTCTTGAATTTCTCTTGAGCAACTCTGGGAGCCAGTAATTGCCCATGCAGATTTTAACAGGCTTTCAAAGTCTTTACTTTTGGAGGGGCATAAAATTGTTTTGAGCATGAAATGAGAATCTGGGCCATAGACAGAGCCTAACATTGTTTCTTCGTGATAAAGGCTTTTGCTATTATAAAGGACAGCACACGAGTTAAACTAAGTAAAGACGACAGCTCATTCTCAGCTTTTATCGCATGCAGAGTGCATCTTTTCACATCAGTATTTACGGCAGGCTTCTGCTTGGATCAGATTTCTTCAAATCCGCTCAGCTAACATAATTTGATGCTAATAAAGAATAATAAAGGGCAACAATTTCAGATCTGCTGACAACAAGAAGTGGCCCTGCCTTTATAAGCAGTAGGAACCTGGAGGTTGTTTTCCTGGAGGAGCCTTCCCTGTCACAAGTGCTGATCTCCAATACGGCCGCGCTCAGAATTGCAATGTGGTACCTGCTGGGAAAGCTCATCTCCGGCTATTTGTTTCTTTAGTGGCAGAGGTTTTTTCCTCCTTCCTGTTTGCTGTTTAGCTCATTGCTGGGCTGCATTGGTATTCCAGCCGGCGCAGCCCCGAGTAAACGCTTCTGTGCCATCCTGCCTGGTGTGGGGGCGATGGCAGGGGGAGGTGGGAAAGGCAAAGGGGGAATTCGGGGAGCCGGGCGCTCTCCTTTCTCGCCTCGTTTTGCTTCAGCAGCAGTGGCTTGGTAGAGCTGTTAGTGGATGCAGCAGGGATGCTGTGGGGTCGGAGCTTGGCCCCATAGAGTTTAGGAAGGGAAATCTGAGCAACTTGCCAACGCGAGGGGCTTTTCCGGGAGAGGACTGGGACATTGGTGGGTTTTGCAGGTCACTTCCATGGGAACTGATCCTGGAAACTTGCTGAATTTGCTGCTTCTCTCCTAGCGGCATTATGTGACTGAGAAGTAGTGGGCAAGCAGACAGAGTAGGATAATAATAGTCCTTTTCCTTGGATATAGGGAAAGAACTAAGCAAATGGCCACAGCCTGCAAGCTGGCAGTGCTTTATCTGCGCCCATCACAAAAGGCACATGGTACGTGTGTGGGTCACAGGCATTGCTTCTTGTCGAGTTGTTGATATATCCATCCTTAAAAAGCGTGGATTAGAAACTGTTAGCTTCAAATCTGTAATACCGATAGTTCCATTAGGAAGATTTCTGGCAGTGCTCTCATCTTTGTAGTTCTTGCATCCTAGATAAGATTTGAGAGAGATTTTCTTTATTTCAAGCCTTTGAAAAGATTACTCTGCTGGAGCGTTATTCTGTTGGTAAATAAATAGCATTATACTTGTCAGGTGTCACTTTGATATTTGGATTGGTTGGCATAGTAAAAATGCTAATGGGAAATACATATTTCAGAAAACAGAGCACAGACCATACTATGTACATCATTGTCTCTCTCTGCAAATGAAGCTCTGTTCCAGCAATCAAGAAATTTTCAGAACCAAGTTTATTTTTAAAAGATGTGTTACAGGACCATGTACATCAAGGTTGCTGTTGATTATTAAATATGCTTGTAAAGGAGAACTCTCCTATGTGTAAAAAACTAAATTCTGCCTTGCACATAGGCTCGAAATATAAAACCAGAGGGGAAGCCATGGTTCAAATTCTCCTTGGCCACCTGAGAGAAAGCACTGCTGGACGTGTCAGTCACTAACAGCTCTTCCCTGTAAGCACCCTTCTGAATGAAGGATGGTTTTGCCTTTGCCGTTATCACAGTGGTTGTTGGGAGTTGACGAGTGCTGCAAAATCAAGAAAAAAATCTGTCTGACTGAAGAGTGGCTGGTTAGATAGCCAAGGTAGTAACTTACCCTGCAATTTCTGCTACCTATTTAATTCCAGTTAAATGGAAATAATGCCACTGTTGCCTACTGGTAGTATTATATTCCCACTATGAATTTGTTTTGGACCACTAATGATGATGATGTAGATGACTGATGAAAATCCCAGGTACATTTGATAAAAATTTATAGACCTAATTTTAAAGATATCGGACTCAATTTACATTATTTTGCTACTTTACAATATGAGGGATAGGGGGAAGATACAAATGAGAATTTCGTGATAGACAAGGCCTGCTTTTCATTGCTCTTTTTGTGTAGTAGTTAATCTTTTTTTTTTTTTTTCCTCCAAATGAAATCCCGGCTAATTCAGAAGAGGCTGATCCAATGAACCTCTAGGTCTGCAAGCTCGAGCTTGCTCAGGGTTGTGCTGCCGAAGCTACTTGTGTAATTTCCCACGTACTGCTCGTGGATGAGGGCTCAGAGGACGGTGTGTGGAGCTGCTAACACGCTGGTTGAACGAGCAGATGATTTTATAATACAGCCCAAAGCTGCTGCTTTGATCAAATGTTTTGTTAGCAATTATTTGTTGTTTTCTTAACGGCAAGTAGATCACTGGGAGAATAAGAGGGATATTCTGGAGCAAGTTCTCAGGGATGCCAGTTGTTCACAGCCTGCATGGGCAGGGTTTCATGGTAGACATCCAAACCATAGCTTTGGTTCACTGAATATTTAGGAATGGTAATTTCCACAGGTGAAGAGGTAGAATGGCAAATATCTGTCAGAACATATTGCTATAAAGGTATGTGTGAGCATTTGTTACAATACTAGAAATGAAGCAATAATTTAACTCTTGATCAAGGGTACATCACTACAGTAAAGCCATGGACTCTGAGCTTACGTGGGAGACAGCTCTGACCCTGCGAGGCAGACGAGGCTGGCAGGACAGGGCTGAGTGCGGACTCTAGAACTTGCCAAGGACTTAGGGGGCTCCCAGAGGGGGACCGGGCAGCGTGGGGCCAGGCCTGCAGGCGGGTGTTGCTCGTGGTGGCCTGGGCTGCCCGCATGCAGTACCGCGTGCAGCACCCGGCCTTGCGACGGCACCGGGCTCGCTGGCAGGGAGGGTCAGTAGCCACGTCGCGAGGCTAGGCGCTGCGCCTTTGTCGCACGCGAGAAGCTACCCAACTGCGCGGCCACCAGGAATATAAAAGCAGCCCCATGGGCTGAACTTCCCCCTGCTTTCAGAAGAAGCTGATATACTTCCTTAGTGTCCCGAGGGTAAAGTTTATTCTAGATCACATGAAAAACTGCAGGTTGTAAATAAGCCTTTGGCGTATTTGCAGGGCAAGTGGTTGCCCTTAGAAGGAAGTACTTTTATGATGCACTAACACAGTAATGTTAGTTAAAACAATGGAGTGTATTGTGATTTGAGTTTTCTGCATTCATAGGCTATGGCTAGTGACTAGCTGAGTCAATACCATACTGTGCTGTTGATCCAGTTCTGTCAGTTAAGAATGTGTCTGTGCGAGGAGGTGATCATTGCCTGAGTGCGGAGTGATTCCTTGTTTCTGGCAGAACTACAAGTGGGAAGTTGCGGAACGTTCTGTGAAGGTACAGGCTGGTATCTAAAACTCCCTTTTCCTGAGTGGCTTTGTGACAGGTCTGGCAATCTGACCTGTGGCCAAGAGGACAGGACGTCTTCCAGGGTTAACCTTAGCGCCTGTGCCTTCAGTTTAATGGAGGCTCAAATTTAATTCCATTTAAGTCATCTCCTAGCACTGGTTGGCATGTATCCATGGACCTATAGCAACCATGCCAGTTTACATGGGCAGAAAATTTGGCTATTACATTCAAACCACACGCGGTTATGATGGGAGGCAGACTTTGCAGTTGCCAGTGGCTAGGCTGTTGGGTGAAATGCGCCTGGCCTAAGCACGGTCATCGCTTCCCCAGCAGAGCAGGGATGACAAAGATGGAGATGCGTAGAAAGCTTTGGGGCAGCTCTGGAATAACCTGTGGGGAAAGAGACTTAGAAGCAATCCTTGGAGAAAGAGGAGTCTTTTTGTTCAGGGGAATGGATAGGAAAGAGCAAAGATGGTTAGAAGTAAGTTGCCTTCCATGGGTGGAACTTAAATGGTAGAAGACTTTGCCTTTCACCAGCAGGAAGTGGTGCCAGATTTACCAGATCTGTACTACGAGAAGGCATTGCAAACGTCCGTCCATCCATCCCTCACAGACCTTAGGGTCCAGCAGCAGTGCTTGAGGCTTGCATGAAAGGGTCTGTTGGCTCATTTTGACCAGTAAATGCCAAACTTGGTTTTGACACGTATCCTGTACTGGATAGCCATTGCTCACCCGCAGTCACCCTGCAGTAAGCGTGCTTATTTAAGTGTTTGTATTTCAGTCTCGTTCGAAATGAGAGGAGACGTGGAGACCTTTCATTCCTGAACATTTGGTTCAAAGACTTCATGTGGTACTGGGCAGGTGAAAAAAGCTTGAAATGAATCTGTTTCTTTTAGTGCTGTTCATATTAATAGGCTTTGCTTTTCATGCATGTCGTATTGTAATTCTGATTTAACAACATTTATCAGTAGAAGATCACTGCAGGGTCTTTAATGATTATAGTTGTTCAAGCTCTTAGTCTGACACTATTAAATAAGCTCCAATTACTTCCCATTTATTTGTGTTGTTTTTTCCCTCCAAGTAACAAAATGTAATCCTGAAGTTCATTACTATTCTTTGCATTGTATTTATCTAAATAGATTTTCTACCTAATTAAGGCTGAATATGTTTGTGCTAAACTGACCGTATTTTACAAGGATGTTTTCATTTGGATGTGAGGGGGTCTTTGGTTTCTACCATCCATATTTTAATTATGTTTATTTCCATAGCTGCCAGAAATCCTATTGCGTATCTCAGCAGTTCACCCTGGGCTGCTCAAGATTGTTTAGATGCGAGTTGGAATAGTCCTCCAGATGAATTTAGTTGGAATCTAGTTAATAACAAGTCACCAGGAAGCAATTTCAAGTGTTTACTACTCCTTTGAAAGACATAAAGTGTATATTGGCTGAATTTTGGCTGAAAGAAATAAAGATGAAAGCAAAGGAACTCAGTTCAAATAGCTGTGTTATTTGTTGTGGGATGGGTCACTGAGAGGGGAAGGTAGGAAAAAATGTGTTGGTGAGTTCGGGAACTGTTGCAGGTTGGCTGGTAATGGGTATGCAGTGTGGTTGTCACATTCATGGTCTGCAGGCATTCAAATGACTGAGCTTTACTCCTGTAAACATTTTGTGTTCTTTATTTATATAGAATGATCTCTCTGGGGCACCCTTGTTGAATGATTAAGCAGTACAATTTGCTGATAATTAAAAGCGCGGAACATCCCATTTTCATTTTGGTATCGGAATAGCCATCAGGAAAAGCCCCACCTGAACACACCGCCCCTGAGCCACTCCTCGCCCCGGGGGCAAGCCCCAGCCCTGGGCCTGTCGCGGTGCTGAGCCTTCTCCTGGATGCGGCCTCCTCCAGCAGGAGCCAGTAGCTCCCATTAAAAGGATACGGGGCGTGAGGATCTGTTGCTTTCTCACCCTACAGGACTGCGGGTTTTTTCAAATGCTGTTTGAGGTCCTGTTCAAGGACCGCAAAATAATAGATGTTAATGTGAAAAGTCATTTAAATTACCTTTCCCTTGAGAAAGTGCTGACTTTGTAAGCTCCTTCATGTCTGAACTCTTCGTTGGGAGGATTATACGATCCGCCTTCCCTTGGGAAGAAGCCGTGGGGGGAGGGGGGGAGGACAAGTAAGCCTCCAAGGTTTTCCAGAGCTTCCTCAGAAACCGCATTTTGCACTGTCAGGCCTCATCTCTTTCCTAGTTTTGTGGTGAATTCTGTTCAAAGATGTGGTTAAGCTGAAATGAGGCCAGGAGGCTTGGAAACGCCAGTAAATGTTCCGGGACAGCTGCTCAGCTTGAGTGGCTGCTGAGGGGCTGCCTGCCTGGGAAGGGAGCAGCGCGGCGCGAGGACGGCTTCCCTCGCCCGCACCTCGCCTGCACAGCTGTAATGCACTGCAGAGCAGAGGTGGAAGCCGCTGAAATATGTACGGATACGTCCATGTGTGTATAAATAGATGTGTACACACAGAAGAGGCTGCACTGTCTCAGCGTTGATGTTACTGTTGGTGAATTTGACTGGGAGGGACCCTTGCCAAGAGAAGAGCTGCATGCGTGGGTCTGGAGTCTGTTAATGAGATCGAGCATCATTTGAAAGGGAACAACGTTTGTAAATTGGGGGCAGTTCCTGGTTATAAATCAAGTCCTGTTACAGATTGAATAAAATGTGACGAGTGTCTGGTGTCTTCCAGTCCTTACATGTACGTACACATTTTCCTGAAAAGTTTGAATTAGCAGAAAAGAAAATAGACAATTTTTAAAATACTGTGGTTATTTGCTTTCACAGTTCCATCTAGTAGTATTCTGGAATTTTTAATAACCAGATGAACATTTGAAATTACTGTTAATACAAAATGGGAGCTTATTCAGTTACAGTGCTAAGCTGGAGGAAATGTGAAAATCTGTTTTGTCTCTTGAGGGGTGCTGTACGGTTTTATTCCTTAATCTAAATCACTCTGAAAGTTAGTCACATGTTAGCAGAAACAGAAAAACTGTTTTGAGGAAAGCAGCCAGAGTTCTGAATCTGCTTTTATTCTGTTTCAAAATAGAATATTTTTCCGTATTGTAAAAATAGTGTGTGTGCAAAAAGAAAAAAAAAAAAAATGCAATTTGTGTTAATGACATTTTTACCATGTTATTTCTAGTGTTTTGGAACATACTGTAGAAGTTTATTTTAAAACAATATGTATATCAGTGGTAACATTTTGGAAAGCAGGAGATCAATAATCCTCCAAACAGCCTCTTTCCGATGCAAATGTCCCAGTGCAGGGCCCCGCGTGGCTTTGCCCTGTGTGGGGGCCCATCCGGGACTCTGCAGCCTTGAAACGCCTCTAACAAAGTGGTCTTGGCCAGGCAGTGCCTGTAAGCGTTTGTTAGCGCTGAATCCTGAAGGATTGGTGCTCTTTCAAGAATCAGAATTCCGCTTTAAACCCAAGTCATCGCTTTTTCTCATGATCTTTTTACATAGCAGAGAGGACCGTATTTGATACAATTACATCTTTCATCTTGACCAGCTTTCAAGTTCAAAATCAATAAATTTGTTTTCGCCTTCTGTACCTCCCTCTTTAATGTCAGGCATGAAGTAACTTCACAGATTCCTCACAGAATGTTTCTCACAAGTCTTGAGCCCCTGACAATTAGAGTACAATGTACTTATTATAGCGAAATGGAAAAACATATGGACAAAGCTAACTACTTTAACATCTGCTGTCTTTTCTCCATCTGCTCTCGTTGGCTGTGCTCTTGTCCAAACCTGCCAAAAGCACTAGTTTTTCAAGGGTCTCATGGCATATCAGCCACATCCTCGATGAAAGTTCTTGATTTCGTGTTTGTTTCGATGGAGCGGCAGGACGTCTGCGTCCCCGTTGCTGCATGGGGATTTCGCGCAGAGGAGAGCCTGTTCTGCAGCGTGAAACACACGGACATGGTACATGTTGTGTGAAACCCATGGACGTGACGGGACAGGCAGCAGCAGGAGAGCTGGGACAACTCCAGACAAGCGCACTGTCAGTCTTACTTTACAGTGGTGGAGATGTGTTTTCCTTGCATTCTTACAGAAAAAGGGGACTGCCTCAAGAAGCAGCTCTGGGGGCTGGTTGTACTCCCTGGTTTTGGCAGCCCGCGGCTGCCTGTGGAAGAAGCTGTCCGAGGCAGTTTCTTTGGGATGATTTCATCTCGATGCGGTGTTCGCGGAGTCTCAAGTCTGCTGCTTTGGGCTGTCTGGCCTAGAATGTGTGTCATTTGGAGAAGGCGCTGCCGGGGGGGCTCTCCTGGGAGGGATTCCTGTCACAGCGGGGGTTCAGGACAGCCGGGTCTGTGTGCCGAGGGACGCGGGTGCCTGGAGCTGCCGGCGGCACGCAGGGACACAGCCGGCGCTCGCGTTCGGGCTCCTCAGCGCTTCCAGGGCGGCTTGGAGCGAGGCGCCGGTCGCCATCTGGACTCCACAACAGCACGTTTCAAGAAGGGGATGGAATAGGATTTTTGAGCCAACGTGAGGGGCATTCATAATTTCTGCCCTTGCTCTGGAGACCATAGCGTAATGTTGGAGTTCAGCTGGGGGGAAAGGGTTTGAGTTTGACAGAGAAACGGCCCTCAAGTGTGCAAAGGCCAGAGCGCAGAAGGAAGGATCTAATCCAGGAGCAGCCCTTGCTTGTAGAGATGCCACCTGCTGACTTCCCTGGCAATTGGAAGGTATCATTATTGAACAGTTAACAAGCATTACAAAATAGTATGTCACAGAGCTGTAATTAATACTGAACAAATAGGAGACTTGTTTTAATTACCTTCCTCATGTAGTGCTGTTCAAATCCTTCTTGGCTTCAAGACAGGCAAAATAGATGGTCCTGTGCAAACTGACCGGGTCGCTGCTGGGCTTGGGAAGCTGTTCATCACCTCCGCAAGCTGGTTGGGTCCTGCAGCCGCGGAGCTCGCCCTGGCAGAGCCGGGAGTCCGCACCAGCTCCGGGCACTCCTTTCATCTCGGACCTGTGTGGTCGTGCCCGACTGCCCAGTGCCTGCCTATGTTCACATTGATCCATTTTGTTACCTGGCGGAAAAAAAATGCCAGTTTTCTGTAGTATGGAGTTCTGATTTATACCTTGCCCTCGAGGCCAGCACGCCCAGTGCTTTGTATTTAGGGGATGGTTTGTGGCTATGTTGTGGCATATGTGTGTTTCTGGTTGGCCTTGTCACGTCTTGAAGGTACTGTGCTTTGCCAGGGGCAAGAAGATGAGAATAGGCTCTCGGTACAAAAAAGACAGCAATTTGTGCATCCCGGAGAGAAAATTGCTTGTGCCAGATAAAACGAAACCGTGAGCATTCGCCATGTAGGGCTTGCTTGCACGTGGTCCATCCATCTGCGTATTATCTGTAGGACTTCCTTGATAGAGGAATCACACAAAGAATAACTTTTCCTGTGACGGGAGCATTTTCTTACTGTCGGGAGGAGATGTTCTGCTCAGCGTTGAACTGCCTGCTGTGGACTCTTCTCGCTGGGTTCAGTATTTTGGGTCAGAGCCCTCAGCTGCACGGGGGCTGCCTGCCTTCGTTGCCTGCAGAGCTGGTGCTCGCTCTGATGTCCCTGTGGCTGCTGGTTTGTCTGCACGTTAGGTTCTCTCTTTGAAAGCAGGTTTGAAATGGCTCTAGCGTTGGCTTTTTGCACACTGCCAAAATTAACATTCACACCACCTGGTGATGGCTGTTGGCAGTGGCACCCTATCCAGGGTTGGCTGGAAATCGTGCGAGTTGATTCCTAATGGCTCGGTAGCATATTCCAGTTGGATAGCGGGACACCCCAAAGCGAGCTGCTGGCTTACGGGCGTATTCTCTTGGTCAATATTGCAGCCCCAGCCTTTCGCTTCCTCTTTCAGCACGCAGGGTACAGAAGTGTTACTGAAAGATTTTGTGAGGATTTGAGACCTAGATTTTCTAAGCTGGGCAAACCCAAATGCACGTTTATGTTTGGATGTGCTTAACTTAGACAAAAACATATCCAACAAATACCAGTGCAAATGGTGCAGAGAGAGGCAGTGGCCGGAGGTACATAAATGAGCTGGGGCCCAGTTGAGCTGCTGCCTCTTGCACCCACAAAACCTTTGAGGATGTTAACAGGCTGTCATTAAAGTCCCGTGGTCATTAGAAAGAGCTGTCAAGTTCTTCCAAATTCTCTGTATGTGCACAAGGCCGGGTGAGTGGCGGCTGCTGCGTGGCTGTGTCCGAGGGGACAGCATCAGTTCATTGAGGCCTTCCTGACAGATCGCAAGAGCTCTGCATCCCTGTCCCCGCAGCAGCCCTGGGATGGATGGGACTTCGAATTTAGTCAGGCTCACAGTACCTGAGCCTCAGACCCTCAATCATCGTAGAAATAGTGGCCAACATACCAAAGAGCGTACATTTTGTGTGATAGATGCTTCAATAAAACACGCTAAGGATGGAGTTTGGCGAATTAAAGCCTGTGCAGGGTTTGGAGCAGAATTCAGACTCTTGCTACATGCAATGGCTCTGAGCTTAAAACGTTATTTTTTCATTAATGTTATATTGTTATTTTTAGCATCAATGGCAATCAGTATGTAATTGGCAGTGATCTCATGCGCACTCCTGGGTACAGAATGTTCCTTCCCAGTTTGGGAGTGTTTGTGTGTTATTGCTGAATCGCGGCGTGTGCACATGCAGAAGAGGCCCCAGTGTCATTAAAACTCTCCCTGCCAGGGCTCTCATCATGGAGTACTCGGCAGTTAACCTCTCCACGCATCTTCTGAGGACCAGATACAGTTAGAACTGAAAATTTCTGTTTGTGGAAATCCTTCTCTCAGGCCTGTGTTTGGTGACAGACATCCACAGTGTCACACTTGAGCTTTGAAATGCAGTTCTGCAAAGCGATGAAAGCCACCTGAAGGTCTCTATAAAGGCTGTAAACAGAGTTGGCTTTTAAAATGTGGGAAGAAAAATACTTTGACCTGGTCCGGCGCTTCTCTGTAAAAGCGGAATGGCTTTCACTGGCAGCGGGAGTGGGGCATTTCTTGACTGAGCTACAAACACAAAGCCTCACAAGAAGGATGTGCAAATGTAGGTAGTTGGTTTCTCCCCGAAGGGGAAGCCACGGCGCTCCCAAGCTGCGGAGAATCACTGGTAGGATCAGACAGAAAGGGAGTGTTTGCCAGAATGGAAATGGAAACACAGGTCAAATACCGAGGCTGTTGGGTGGGATGCATTGTGTCTGAAACCTGTAATGCTCAGTGATTATTACAGGGGAGTCCTCTCAAATGAGGTGCCTCTGGACAGAGCCTATTTCAATCTGTGACTGTACCAGGAAATTACTCCCTTGCAAAGACCAAAATGGTCATTTTCATAATAACTTTTCTGAGCATTCTGTGAATGAGATTAGGCTTGTACAACAACAAAAAAAATAGCATTGTTAGGTGTTGACTTGAAAATATGGCTTTGATCTTTGACTGTGAATACACACAGGCTATATAAATAGGCTCTCTTCTTCTAATTTGGTCCTGGTAGAATTTTCCAATTTTTTTTTTTCGGTGTGTTCAATGTAATTTGCAAGCACAAAGAGAGATAAGAAGGTATCGAAGGTATCTAGCTAACGAATAGCTAGACAAAAGTTGAAAAGGATGACTTTTCAAACAGCCAACCACTGACATATGTCCCATGGTACTGCCACATGCCGTGGTGCAACACCTGGTTTCACCACGATCTTTCTCCAGGATGACTTTGTCCTGACTTGAACATCTTAGATGTCCATGGCACATGAAGTCTGCAATGAATCTGGCATTGTAAAATAAATATTGTAGAGCAAGTGAAACCCATCTCCCTGTAGCCAGCTTAAACCCAGATGTGCTGCTTTTGTTTGTACCCCCAGACTTTGCAGATGAACAGAGTTTATTGTCAGCAGCTGCCGCTGTTTCAGGCTTTCAAGCTCTGAGTGCTGAGCTTCGTTTTCACCCACCCTGCAAACCACGTGCATCCTGCTGTCATGTATGGATTCTGAAACCATTATGCTGTGCAAATCGCGCCTGGCTTTGGTGAAAGTTGTAAGAGAGAAATGCAGCATTAAGAGGTGAATGGAGATTTCTGGCTTGGTGGCATTTCGTATTTGCATCAGCAGTTGTGGGAGCACTGGGCTCGCGTGAGGCTGGGATTTGACTGTGTCCAACTGTGGCATTTGTTACATGCCCTTTCATTTGTCAGTGTGTGTATATATACACCGATGTGTATATATATATATATCTCCTGGTTGGCACAGTTGTTCTGCAGACTGGGCTGTATTTTTAGCCCTTGCTCCTCCCAAATGCCCGTCTCTGCAGTGAGCTTCTGTGGTCTTCTCTGTGCCCCCAGGCGCGGAGCGGTTAAAGCCCAGCTCAGCTTTGTGTCTGCCTTTGAAGCATTTATGATACATTTGTCTTCTCAAATTCCAGCATGTAGAGTTGGAAGAGCATTTCCCAGAGGGGAGGAAAGCACTTGAAGGGGGAGAAGAGTTTAAAGAGGTGAACTGTACGCCAGTAAATCCTCTGTTTACTTTGCTTTTTTCTCCTGAGGTTTCATCACAGCTTTTTACCATTCTCCTATCATGTCAGATGCTATTTGTAACAGGAATGGGCCCACACCTGATCCTTCAAGGCTTTTTCACGCTGCAGAGAGCTTTGGATGGGTCATCAGGTAGGGGCTGAAAGGCCCCTGCCAATGGATAATTTCACACCAGTTTCTAATGTGGGCATTAGAAGACTTGTTGCAAAAAAAAAAAAACAACAGTGGAAGACTGCTCCTCTCCTTTCTCCTTTATCAACATCCCATTTGCTGTACAGANTCTTTGACACTACATTAGAATTTTTTTTTTTTTTTTTTTTTTTTTTTTTTGCTTAAAGAGGAAAATCGTTTAGCAAGAGTCAGACAGAGAGGGAAAGTTGCCAAGATGGACAGAAATATCCTATCGCAGCATTGCCTTTAGAGACATTGGAAAGAGTTTAATGAAGAAGACAGACTTTTTTCCCATCGTTGCAGCCAGGTATTTGGGCCCTGAGTTGCTGCATGCTGGAATGCTCCAGTTACAGACGGAAAGTGCTTTAACGTGCACTAACGATGAAAACTAACCATAAGGATGCTTGTACTACTGCAGAGCGGTGTCCCTGTAGCTCTCTGCACACTGCTGTCATTGAAACCCAACACA
This sequence comes from Anseranas semipalmata, assembly GCA_013399115.1. NCBI lineage: Eukaryota > Metazoa > Chordata > Aves > Anseriformes > Anseranatidae > Anseranas > Anseranas semipalmata. Next base: position 16,037 of record VXAA01001303.1, on the reverse strand, counting down.
TAAAGTTCTCAATTGCTTTTTCATATTTTCCTTCATGTTCCACATAAGCAACTTGTTGAAGTTTAAGGACTACTTATAAAGAATAACTCAGTCTGTGTTTAGGACATAAAATTTATATTAATGGAATTAATAGCATTTTGGATGCCTCTTGTATTTAAGCATCATATAACCAGGGGAAAACAAACAAGCAAAAGAAGCAAGGGAAGAGCCCGCTGTTTGCTTTCACACATTTGTGCACCCAATTAACCGTTGCCATCAGAGTGCTATCTACATGGCTGTTTCATAAGTATGAGGCAAATATTATTAGCTTGTAGATTCAGAGTGGGTGGCCTTGAGTGCGCCGATGGCTGGAGAGGAGGAGCAGCAAGCTGTACCCAGCCCCACGCCGTGCAAGCCAGCCAGGTGTGGGCTTCTGCAGCCTCGCAGGAGCACCGCTCCATCCCCATCACCAGGACATGGCCGGCTGATCATACAGCCTCGGGGACGTCGGGGTGACCCGGTGTGGTTAGGGATCTCGCCATCCACGTGGTGACTTCAACCCCTTGTGTCTCGTTCAGTTGTTCGCATGTATCCATCCAGGAGTCCACAACCCCAGATAGCTCGCAGTGTTCCTGCCTCTTTGCAAGCATACTGCCCTCAAAAAGGGATCGGTATGTGCGTGCTAGAGTAATCAGTGTGTTTGCTCTGATTCTTTGCAGTCTGCGTAACTTAGATGAGGCATATAGCTGTATGTATGTATGTGTGCATATACATATATATATATATATGTATATATATATATATATATATATAAGAAATATCCTTTTTATTTAACTGGTGTCCAAAACATCAAATGTATCTGCAGTCATCCATGCAGGAAGGGGCTGCTCCCCTTGTCGACGTGGCTGTGTGTGCTAGACAGAGTGAGACTCGCTCTCTGACGGCGGCTTAAACCCAAGACTGAACTCAAAGATAAGATCTGTTTTGGTCTGGGAACCCTAACAGCCATTTCCTGAAACAGGCTGGGTTTTGCTGGCTCCCTCCCTACTGCAGTGCAGCCGTGTCGAGAACTGCTGCTGCCGACGTCTTTGTGCCTGTGGGCAATTTGCTTGAGCTGTGCCCACAGCTGGACAACAGCACAGGGCATCTTGCATTTCAGTATCCAGTGAGAGATAAAGGTGAGCTCTAGCAACAGCTTAGAGGAAACATGACCGCAGAACAGTTAAATTTTCAGAGCTATTTCATATATACAAATGCAAGATGTTGCTGTAAGTGCATTAAAATAAAGCAAGTCAAAATGTCCCACTGGCATAGCTAACCTGAGGTTTAGAAGTTGGCTGAACAACAAAGGAAGCATGACAGCTATCAGACATCTGAAGCATCAGGCTGTTACTCAGCGGCACCTTGGTAGAGATGTTTTAGGGGTGATGTTAATACGCTTCACATTTGTCTTGCTCTATTTGCAGTTTGCTGCTGGGTTCAGGGGTCTTTTTCTTTGAAGATATATTGAAGATATAGGATAAGAATGGTTTTTCAGTTTGATCGTTCATGGGATGAAGTGCTGTCTTGAAACTATTTTTTTTGTTTTTCCTTTTTCTCTCACTGAGATAAAAAAACTTTTTTCTGCTTTATAAAAAGACAGAATAAAGTTTTTTTGTGTGCTTTCTGACCTTAAAAATTAGATACCTTTTTTTGAAAAGATGTACTTTCTCCAAAATAAAAATACTCTGTTTGAAAAATGATTTTTTTTTTAAAAGTATCTGCATTCCATGTGTGATAGCTAAAGCTACTTGCAAGCTGAGATATTCTTGGTGAGAGAATCACTTCAGTCACTCACAAAACCACATCTTCTTAATGAATAAACTATTCAAACATTTCTCATTGCTGAGCTGCAGAGGTCAAAGCGATACTGGCTCACTGCGTGACCTTGGACAAGTCATTATCTCAACCTCCTTTGTCTGTAAAATCCGACTGTTAAATAGTTCCTCACAGAAGAGGTGGGAGAAACAATTAGCTAATGTTGGTAAAATGTTTGGAATATGAAATGTGGTTCGTAGGTGCTAAGAATGACTCCCATCGGTCATCGTTAGCCAATGCTGTCATTTGGCAACCACTGATTTTTGGTTATTTAGTCTATCAGGAGAGGAAAGAAAACTGGACAGAATAAAGTCTATCAATATTTATAACCCTGTCTTCAGATTTTTTTAGTAACAATTCCCCCCTGCTTTCATCTGCTGTTGAACACTTTAATAAGTGGAGATACTGCCCATTCCATGGGTCTAAAACTGTGTCCCCTGCTAGCCTGAGGACTCGTTTCTGTGGTTGGAGCAAAGTAGCTCAACCTCACCCACCACTGGCCATCAGCCAGGCTTCTTGTTCTGCATTCGTTTACACATATAAGTGCTTCCAGTTCTAGTCTTTCATGTCTTTTCTAGAACAGATTGCCGTGTTCTCTGTTCTCTCTAGGATCCCTGGGATAGTCCTCCTTTTTCTTTTCTGTCTTACGAGCTCTTTCTCCTGTTAATGTATTCATTGAATTTGTTGATTGTGTGCCAGCTAGAAGAGGTTTGCCAAGGTCCGAAGGGAGCCATATAGTTGGGGCTCACCAGCATTTGGGAGAAGTCGAATGTTTTACTGTTCTTTGTACATTCTGAAGATTAATTCTGTCCTTTTGCTGAGGATTTCTTTCATGCCTGTCCGATCCCCATGAGGATATGATCAGCTCAAGCCAGCACAAAGGGTGACAAAGATTGCCTGTGCCTAGAAGTGCTGGTGAAGGGCACACTTCAGCCTAAGCCATCCTCAGCCTCTGCTGCAACTGGAGGAGGACATGGTGCCTGCACCCCCTCTGCTGTCCCACACCTCCCTTGTACGGGGTTAGCACTTATACAGCCATATAGTCTGCCTGCCTGGCTCAGAGCTAGTCTTTCAGGGACATCTGATCCATCCCCCTGCTCCATCAGGGCCACCCAGAGCCTCATGCCCAGGCCCATGCCCAGGCGGCTTTTGAAGATCCCCAGGGAGGAGACCCCACAACCTCTGTGGGCACCCTGTGCCATGGCTCTGGCACCCGCACAGCCCAGCAGCGCTTCCTGGTGTTTAGATGAAGCCTCCTGTGCTCTGGTTTGTGCCCGTTGCCTCTGGTCCTGGCACTGGGCACCACAGAACAGAGCCTGGCTCCGTCCTCTTATTGATGAGATCCCCCTGAGCCTCCTCTTCTCCAGGCTGAGCAGTGCCAGTTCTCAGCCTCTCCTCACAGGAGAGATGCTCCCATCTCTTCATCATCTTCGTGGCTCCATGTTGGACTCTCCAGTACGTGCAGGTCTCTCGTACTGGGGGGCCCAGCACTGCACAACAGGACTCCAGGTGCGGCCTCACGAGTGCTGAGCGGAGGGGAAGGGCCACCTCCCTTCAGAGGCTTGTGCAGCAGGGCCTTGGGGCAGGGCCGGAGGTGAAACTCGGCCCCGTGGGGCACTCGCTCACTAGCGCATGGCAAAAAGGACGTTCACCAGCTTCGCAGTCCTTGTGCTGGCCTGTTGTTCCTTCTCCAAGCATCGTCACAGGTGTAATGTGGAGTCTGATGGCAAACAAAAACACGACTTTTTCAAAATCTTCCTTTGCGGTCGCTGCTGGGCCGAGTTCCCATGGTAACAGGCGGAGGGGGGAAATCACGAAGCACGGTGCTCTGCTGCATCAGGCAGGCGTCGCACCGGGTCCCTTCGCTTTCCTTCGCATAGTATGTTTTAAACATTACAACTCTTACGGTCTGTGTGTTTATCGAAGCGTGGAGAAGAGGGATGTGGGGGGTGGGAACTGGTGGTTGGAGCCTGGCTCAGACCTTCCCGGGGAGCCGGAGCGCCCGCGGCCGCTCGCCCTCCGGCACAGGGCTCGTCGCTGCCGCCGCTCCCTGCCTGTGGCGTAGCCCTGGTGCAGCGCGTGGGACGCGCTTCCCCGAGTTTTTATGGGGAATAAGCTGGAGCAGGAAAGCTGGCACAGGTTTGGTTTGTAGCTCAGTTACTTCACAGGAAGAAAACAGCCTGCAAAGTTCAGCAGTGCTTTCTGCAGAGGAACAGTGCAGTTTCTGAGAAGACCAAGCCACTGTTGTTAATGCAAGGGGTGAAGGAACGCACTGAAGTACCTGATCTTGCTCTGTTGAAATCAATGTCAGCTTTGCTGTTATTTTAATGGTGTCAGGGTAAAATCTTCTCCAGTTAATAGCTGTTCACAAACCTCTGTAAAACCCCCCTGTTCCATCTGACATGGGGTCAGGCTCAGGCTCAGTGACGAAGGGGAGTGGATGGCGTGGTTGTTTGCACTGACTTTGACAGCTCAGGTGACTTTCTCAGCCTCAACTTTCTGTTATGAACCCTAATCTGGTGTTGGGTTTTTATTCAGTATTTTGGATAGTAATTGATTTAAGTTTTCATGTATGAAATGCTTGCAATGCATGGCATGTGACTATTTTAGTAAGAAGAATGTAATTTTTCTCATTTATAGGACGGCTATTTTTCCCACCGACCAAAAGAGAAAACACGAACAGACAGCAATAATGAAAATTCTGTCCCCAAGGACTTTGAAAATGTTGATAACAGTAACTTTGCTCCCAGGACTCAGAGGCAAAAACACCAGACTGAGCTGGTGAAAAAACCCCTTAGCAAGCAAAAGGAGCATCTGAGAAAGAAACTGGAAGAGGAGAAGGTGAAGGAGAACTCGCTGCTGGGAAAGAGCTCCAACGAGGTGGTGCAGTTGGGTGATCAGCCTGGAAAAAACAGCAGCAGCAACAGCAATCTGAAGGACATTCACAGGCCTCCCAGACAGCATCATCTTACAAAAAGTGGAAACAGCTCCCCTGAACTGAGATACGACCAACCACCTAAGTGTGAGGTAACGGGCAAAGAGGCAATCTCAGCCATGTCCCGGGCTAAGTCTAAGCAGTGTCGACAGGAGATCGCAGAGATATATTGCCAGCACAAGCATGGGAAGCTGATGCCGGAGAAGGTGACGCGTTTCTGTGCGCTGGAGGGTAAGTTGGTGGGTGGTGAAGGAGAAATAAAGCAGTATCTTGGGGGGAGGATTGTATATAATTGAAATGGCTTCCTGATAACAAAAACTGACTTTATTGCAGAAATGTATAATGTACTTTTCCAGTCTGTGAAAGCAGGGGAGAGTCTGAGGATGTTTTAAGCAGGAAGTTACATGCGTAGCACGAGATCGTTGGTAGATTCTTGCTGAATTTCTTTTCACTTTTCTTCCGCCAGATTTTTATTGCAGTACGTGATCTCGGTATTCAGCTGCTACTTCAGTTTCTTTTAGTTCTTAATCTACAGACGTAGGGAAGCATAGTTGAGGTGCGTCTTGTTACTCTGCACAAGAGTTGCCTGCTTTTTGGGGATCAGAGATCGACCGTGGTGAATTCTGGTGTCTTCTGCTAGCCGATAAATGAGAATACTGCTGTTATGGCCACACGGCCATTTTTAATGTTTCTGCAGTGGAGTCCTAGCTAATAACCAGAGCTACTAAGCATTTTGGTAACAGATAATTTGAAGAAGTATAATAACATTTTTCTTTTTAGCATGAAAAAAATTTGTGGCTCACTTCTGTTTCTGATGTTCTTCGATCAGCAAAAGTAATTTTCAAAATTACTACTGTAGAGAGACAGGTACCACTTGTTGCCTAGGTCAGACTTTGATTTGTTGCTTATGGTTTCTCCATGCAGTCAGATACAGCAGGTATCTCTCTGTTTGCTTTTGGTTTGTATGTGTGAGCTGACCCGTTTCTACTTTTCAGGAAGAATGCTTCATGTGCTGCCATTTATTTAGCTGTAAGCTTCCCATATAGTCAAGTGCTTTTTTTAAAGAATGTTTAGTTTCTTTCATTAGGAATATTTCCTTACATCCTCTAATTCTCATCGCTTACCTGTTCATTGTGCCATCTTACAGCAGTGGGTATTATTGGGTTGATTCAATATGGTAGGGAGGAGGAGGATTATGGTGCTCTTGCCTAAATTAGGAGGCTAAACTCCTTGTAAAGGACATTGGGGGAAAAACAGGAGGTGCCCCAGAGGATGTTTCCAAACAAGAACATCTCTCTATAGCAAGAAGCTTAAGCTTTTAATTGCTGCATATTACCATAGTGACCAGTGTCAGCACCCCATTTCCCACCTCTGACTGTTGTTTTTTTGTTGTTTTGTTTTGTTTACCATGGCTCTTTTGGTGTTTTTCTTCCTTTCTTATCATGGTAATATTCAAATCTTTACACTGTGGGCCAAAATTGGAGATAAAGAATTAATGGAGCAGGTAGAAGACTTTCAGTCTTCTGTTCAGTGGGAAGCAGGGAGAAGGACAAGGAAGGCAGAACAAGTCAAAGGGACAATAAAACCAGGACAGTAGAAAGGTAAGAATTGGGCAAAATCGGACGTCAATGACAGTCTGAGCATCAGTGAGTACCCCCAGGTGCCCCTGAGGTCCCATTTGGGTGCTACTGATGAAATCCACTGTGACAAGCATGTCCTTGGTATCCTTCCCTCTTGTCTGATGACAGCAGGTTCAGCTCTGGTCTGTGAGATGGAGCTCACAGATGGAGCTCACAGATGGAGCTCAGCACCTTGTAGACACTGTCTTACACTTTGTGGGATCAAGGACACAATAATGTCATCAATGCTATATGCCTTATATAGGGTAAATATACACATATACACATGGAAGCAATATCCTGGAGAGAGCTGGAAGATGTATTATCATTGGTATGGTCACACATCGCACCTGTGTGCAATGTTTGCTCACAGTTATGATTTCATCACCTACCTGGTAATCTGTCTCCCTGGGATGCAGAGTGACTTTCCAGCAGGTTTAAACAACTATCATTCTTAAAAACAAGCTTCTCAAGAAATACTTGTTGCTTCTTTTTTAAATACAGAATTTATCTCATATGCCCTGCAGTCAGGATAATAACATGGTCTTGGAACCAAGAACGGGGTCACCTTTTACACATGAAGCATTTCAGCACATATGTGCATTGTATATTGGTATAAACGCTTCCTTTGTAATAAAACATAGTAAAAGGTCCAGGTAAACTGCGAGCTACAAACATGACTAGAGAAATGGAGTTGTTGTCCAATATGGTTTTCTTTTAAAATACATACGAATTTATTAACAGCTTATGAGTTATGGGGATATACCACATTAAAATATTCAGTGTAAAAAGACTGTGGCTACAGTTTTTCAGGTTAGCAGTGCTAGAGTTTCAATTAAATTTTTATTTTAGGCAGTGGTGCTTGTTTAAAAAGAATAATTTGGGAATGTCTTTACTTAGCCAGATGGATCCTTGTGGAAAATGTTGACTTTTCTTTGCCTCAAGGTTATTTCCTGCTGCCCATGCTGACAGCTGAAGTTTACTGCTTGAACAGCCAGATTTCCTTGGCAGAAAATTCTGTACATCCTGTGTTACATATAGGGTTGCTCTGGAGCAGACTTGAGAGCTTTGTTGTGGGGAAGTGATAAAGCAGCAGCATATTGCATGGGGCACGAGCTGCTTATGCAGGAGCTGCCAATGCACAAGCAGACTGGGACATCAGAGCTCTGGAGGAGATCCAGACTTAGAAGTCACTTCTCAAATGTCTGAATACAGGGCTATTAAGGCAGACATGTAGGAACCCCAAAACTGAAGGTGCCCAGTGCCTACCAGTAGACAGGATTGGTCCCAGTTCAGCCATCAATCTTCCCCCATTTTATGATACAACTTGATAGGTCCCTTAAATTTTGCAGCCCTGTTAAAGATCCATAGCCTGAGTTTAAGTGTGTTGTGGTCTCAGATCTTTCCTCCCCACTGCAGAATATAAATGCTGCTGTTGTGCACCCACAGACTGGCTCCATCCCTCGTCAAAGGTGTCTTCATCAACTCCAGATATGCCTTAAAGGAGTTGAACTTCATTAAGAGATGTTTGTGAAGCACTGGAGCACTGGCCATCAACTTTTGGGAATATAAGACACCCCATTGTCAGGATTGCTGGTAGGGGGGAGGTCTTGCCCATTTATCCATCAAGAAAGCTCTATGCTGTTTGTCAGCAAAAGTCAGACATCCAGGCACTCTGAGTCTTTGTACTTAGCATGCAAGTGCTATTCATTTCAGTTTGGTTCAAAAACAGGTCTCCTGTCCGTTTTCAGCAGAGCTGCAAAGTTGAAATATTTATGCATTGGAGAAGCACATTCATCCATTATCCCAATGTACAAATGTGTTCCCAGTGCTGCAGTTTCTATTGAGATGTCATCCAGCATTTAATCCCCTTGGATCCTGTCTTAGATGATCAAAACCACGAAGTCGCTAAGTGTAGCTATCAGTTACAGACATGACTCCGTCCAGCTGGATTGTCATAAATGTTAAGCGATACATTCACTTGAGTGGTTATCAATGGGAACAGGATCTTACAAGCTCTTTGTTTCCTCTTTTAAGTATTTTATTTCCAAAAGTTGAATGTAACCATCTTCAGTGTGTAAAAGAGAGGATTGTTAAAGCCAACAGTATCGTGTTTGCTACCTGTTTGAAACGCAGCGCTGTTTCCATGAGAACAGGAGCGGATGGGCTGCAGTCCCACTGAGGACATTGCAGAGGTCAGTGCTGCAGCAGAACAGAGCATGGGAACTTCACCGGTTGCCTGACTTGCTGAGCACCTGAGCAAGTGTTTGCCAACAATCTGGTCCTGAAAACAGGGCACAAACACTGCGGACCAGGGAGTTGGTGTCAAAGGCTTTAGGTGCAGCCTTATCCGAAGTCAAAGCTCAGATCAGGGTAACAGGCAGCTTGCAAGTCACTCTTCACTTTGAAGGGAGTGTTTGGAGTTTGTAGAAGTGTGTTTTGAGGGGAAATACAGTCAGCGAAGGTAAAGGGGAAAAGTAGGTCCAGCACAAGCTTAGATGAGGAAAGGACGAATCCAGTATTGTGCAGATTGTGGACAGGGTGCAGAGAGACGTCCTTCTGGGGAGTTCACTTCCTTCCAGATGTGATATGAAAATCAGCAACCTGTTGTCCGCAGGCAGACTGTTTCTTTGCTGGGGCCATCTCCAGCCTGGTCTCATGCAGTGGAGACACTGATTCCCCAGGTGTGCCAGACTCACTTCTGCTCACCAAAGCTGTTAACGAGCTGTCGCCTTCCTTGTCCATCGTCATACATGGCCCTCCTCTAGGGCAGAGGTACTGGGAAGAAGCAGAAGTTTAAATGTAAATTTTTGGCTCTAAAATAATCTTCAGTCTTAAACCTCTTTGACAAAACATAAGTGATCTGATCTGTGCCACTTTAGCCCTCAGCAGAATCCCTTATTCCCATAGGAAAGATAGAAATTAAGATGGCCATGGTGGCTCTGACTACAAAGATTGCTGCCCAAATTATTGGGCAGCAACATAATTACAATTGCGCAACTCCACAGAGGGGCACGCATACTAAAGCTGGGACTTCTATTTGCAGATCTTTCTTCTGCAATGAAAAAAAGCCCGACTTCGGGCCCACTGGCTGGATTCAATTCCTGAATTCTCTGTTTTTCACTCCATGTGGATCATGGCAGCTCTGAATCCCTTGACCCGCAAGTTAGCTGGATACACAGCACAGTTCCTCCTTAGTCCTTGGCACTAGGTCTGCGAGTCATCCGGCGTGGTGCCAAGTGGTATCTGCCTCAGTCCTCCCCTGGACCAGCTTCTCCAGGCTGCTGTATCCCCAGGGGAGATTCTGGCCTAGTCCTTATCATTAATTACGCAGCTGGGTTTATGCTTGACCCAGATCTGTGGCCCTAGATAGACCAAAAATACATAACGTTTTTTTTGAAGGGTGTTTTCTAAGATGTAGTTCTGGCAAAAGAAAAGTCCCAAGGAAGCAGAGAGCCTCAAGTGAACATGGTTTATTTCCCCTTGGCTCTTCTGTTGTCTTTTCTTAGTTTATAAATCAAACAGGTTTTCTGCTACCTTCATCCCTATGGGGTAAGCCCAACTCATAAATAAAGTAGAAAAATAATCAAGCTACCCTGATTCCACATCATTCATCAGCACTGAAAGAGTTCTTTGCAGATTAGACCGCTTTCTCCCGGCTTTCTTACTGATAATGCTGCTCTGTCACATTGAGACAAGAGATTTCAGTTTCTCACAAGCAGCCAAGGAGAAAATTTTCCATTTCATTTCAGAAAATATAGCCTTCTTTTGGTTTTCAAACTGAGAGAAAAGGGCTCTGGAGCTCTGTTTACTGTGTAATATGCACAGGTAATAGCAATGTGCGTGTCTGTAATGTTTGTAGCTGAATACTTCAAAGCACTCAGCAGAAGGAGGTTGATTTGCAGGAAGAGAGAGGATAAGCCTCTCAGATGCCAAATACTTAGAGGGTGGAGCAGAGCAGTTCTTCAAGACACAGAAATGGGAGAATCCTCTGTATAATTTTAAAATAATGGGAGCTGTAACTAAGCGAATACTAAATTTCACCCGCTCCGTATGCGTGGGTAAGTCACACCGTGACATGTAAATGTGTGCCTTTGTTTAGCTTTCACAATTTTGGCAATGCATTTTTGGACTCACTGGCTTTGATCTAAAGGTTATTGGACCCCAAATCTGTCTTTTTCTCCTGATTTCAGGATTCCCAGTGATGCTGGCTGCTGCTGCTTTTCTGTACCTCTAACCTGTTAGTGTGACAAAATTACTGTGATGAGCAATACACGGTTTAAGCAGCATATAAGAGCCACTGCACATGCAGCCTAGACAGCATTTTAATTTGCTGCACCACAGATGACTCCAGTTGCAATAAATTTACTGTGAGTAGACTAATTGCAAAATAACCCTAATTGAGTAGTTATCAGCGAACAACATCCTGTGGAACAAAACTGCTTACAATTAATAGCATTTAAGCCATACGCCGTTATTCTGCAGAACACCAAGATGTAATTACACTGTGTACAGAGATTGTGTTCTCTTCTGGAAACCGTGTTTCCAGCACTTCATTCATTATAAAAGGCAGTTTCAAGATTCAGTACTTGTATTTTAGGCAGAGTGACTTTATGAAATGTGGTGTGCCTCTCTTCTCCCCTTAGACATGTGAGGCAGAACCAACAATACTAAAATCAGTGAAGCTGTGGCACTGTAAAGAGAAAAACAAGATCTTGGCAATAATGTGCAGTGCTAGTGATTCTCAGATGAACTTTTTTTACGGTCACGTGCAAGTTTTGACAGATAAAATGTGGCTGAGTAATGGAAAGATACTTCATTGTTTTGGCTGAAGATGGACCCTACCTCATCATATGGATGGGGGCTGGAGTATATCCTGTAAGTGCCAAAAAAGCATGTAAATGCTAGGACCCAAAGTGCACATAAGCTGCTGTCACTGGACTGGATTTGCAGGCAGGCATCACAAGGTAGGGCTGCATTTTTGTTGTGTGACTGGTGCACTTTGGTGGTTTGAAGGGAATGACAATGCAGCCTTGATGCAAGAGCTGCCAGTAGGAGAATGAAGCCAGAATGATGTTCCTCTGGTTTTCCACACAATGCTCCTGCTGTCGTGGCACCGGTGGATCAGCCGGCTGCAGAGCGTCTCCGGCACGCCAGGGCAGCAAACTTGAGGACAGACGTCTTGACAAATGGAATCTTAAGGGAGTGCTGAGAGCAATGCACAGCGCAAGGAATGGAGGACAGAAGGGCTGAAAAATTTATGGCCAGGAGCCCTAGTTCTCACCAAACTGCTGTTTTGGAAAATGCTATCATTTTTTGGAGCATTAGAGGGGGAGTGTGGGCAAGTGTGGGAGCAGATAATGACTAAGTGTGTCCTAGCTCCCAGCCTCCTGGGAAACGAGCACGAGGGCAGCAGGGGCTTAGTGAATATTTTGATAAAGATTACTGCGTCTGTACAGGGATGAAAAGAAAGTACTTGAGCGATGGCTAATGCTCCCCTGTGATGCTGCAGCATGTGCGGATGGAGTGGTGGGGGAAGAGGCGAATACAGCTGCAGCCAGAGAAAGTTGTTGGTACAATGGTGTGAGCTGGTAGGGTTTGAAAAAAGAAAAAACAGAAGTAATATAAAAAATACTGCTTGCGTAAGAAAACTTCAGCCGTACCAGCAGTTGTGTTTATTTTAGTGTAAAATGGGTGTTGGGCCTCTGAAGTGGACTCACTGCAGTGATTTCAGCGGACGGATGTTTAAGAGGTAAGATTGTGTCTAAATTCTCTTTTTATTCAGTGCTAAGCAGGAAGCTGTGCAATGTAAAGCACAGTAGTACTGAATCAAGCTTGAATTAAGGTTGCATGAGCAATCCCTAGCCTGACTTTGCAACCGTAACAAAACTGTTGGAGCATCACTGGTACACACTAAATGTAAACAGGCAACAGCAACTCTGGGATTTGCTTTTCGTGTTAGGTCTAAAATGTCACCAAGGACAGAAGGAGATTGCTGGGGCTGACTCGCTACAAATTCAGCTCTGCCTTTCTAACCATGGCACATCTCTAAGCATGGGAAAGTAGTACTGCGTTTTCACAGGAGCCCACAGCTGATGAGCTGTTATTTTGAGGAGAGGGAAGTGCTGTGTCCCAGAAGTCCCACACTAGCTGCGGCTTGAGGCAGCCACAGTTTGGTTTGAAGTCAGTGGCCTTAACTGCATTACTTTTAAAATAACTGGAGGGAAAAGTCTTGACATTTAATTTCCTCCTTCTGAGCTGGGGCAAAGAGTTTTCCTGCTTTGTGGCTTCTTGAAACAGATGCCTTAACTATTTACAGAGTTTGTTACAGGATTAGGTATGTAGTTAAAGGGAATGTACACTGTTTTAGGCACGTTTTTGAAATGGTTCATGTATTTGATGTATTTCGGGAGTTGCTGGGCCTTATGAGACTAGTGGCTGTTTTGTAGTGTCTTTCCTTGGAAATGAGGAAGAGTTGTTTAAGAGATCTACTCTGAATTAAAATGCCAGCAGTCTAGGCATGAAGCCATTCTTACAGGACGTTAATGCCATTTTAAGACTCAAAACCATAATTTAGTTGTTTCTGTTGCAAGTATTTCTTACACAGAAGGTAGTTTTAAAACATCAGTCTTTTTTCTCCCTGGGTAATCATGACTTGTATAGAAAAAATGAATGACAAGAATTTGTAGCGGAGCAACCTTGGATAAGATTTTGAAATTGCTCAATGTATATTTAGTCTTCCAAATAAATGCTTGTCTTTGGTAGTTTGAGAGCTTGTTAGAAGTGAATAGCCCTGATTCTCCCACTCTCTTGTTTTCAATATCCATGATATCTCACTGATTTATCACCCAGTTGTGTCTAAGAAGTCATTCTTGATTGGCACCTTTGTAAGGAAGAACAAGGTACTCCTGACTCCTAGTATCTTCTTCAATGTGCATGAAACTCTGATGTATTCTATTTACAATTTTACTAACAAATTGTTCCTGGCAAGACCTTGGTTTTAAAGTCCTGGCCCTACTGACAAGTCCATGGCAAAATGCCATCATTTTTTTCTCCAGTGTTCTCACCACCCTCCAGGGAGGCCAAGGAATTTTTCAGTCTCTTCTCCTAGAGCTCGCTGAAGCCAGATCATAACAACCAGTTTTTGTGGTGGATGTTTACCTGTCAGTCTTCTTCCAGTGCATGCCAACATAAGAATGGTGGGAGCTTTAAGCCAACAAGGAGAATTATACTGCAGGAAAATTGTTATTTATTAACTCAAGCTCTGTGATTTTCTGAAAATAATTTGAATAGCAATTGTTCGTGCTTTAAAATTGTGAAATTCGTAGGATTTGTTCTGCAGGACTGAATTGCTTGTTCCCTTTAAAACAGAATCTTCTCCATATTGCTGCTCTAGCGGTAATGCGGAGCCTTCTACAGGCAGCGCTGCCAGGAGAGTTGGCCATACTCCAGTGCCACATTCCCCAGCTGCACCACCTTCTCCTCTGCTGCTGCAACCTGTCTGGGAGTTATAAGGCTTGAAGAAAGGCCCTTCTACCTCCTAAAGATGTGCTTTGTTTAGACTGAGGAGAAATGGACACATGTAGGTTGTCAGTGGATGGTGCATACCAAGCTTGTTGGCCAGCATATAAAATTTGGTTCATAGTTGGGCTCAGCTTTCCTGTTCACTGTTACTGCCTATGTGTTGGGTCTCATGCTCACTGTGTTTTGGTGGGACCACCTTGTTCTCCGCAGGCAGTGGTATTCAGCAAAAAGTTCAACTTACATGTTTTTATTAAAGGCAATATGGATGCTGCCTTTGAGTTAGGTCAAGAGTTCAGGAAAAAAAGCCTGTGTCCTCATGAATCAAAAGATTCTGTTTAGACACCAATATCTTGACCTTGCTTTGCTCCCAAAGGAATCACTCCCATGGCAAATGAAAGTTCTTGCAGGACTTCCTTCTGACCTCTGTGATGCTGGTGGTTTTGGGGCCAGCTTTGTAATTCGAACAGGAAATTTTTAGGATACTGTAAAGATACCAGTTATCTTTATGGGTATCAGCTCTAAGGAGAAGCTCATCTGTAGAGCTCATCTTCCACTTTCTTGCTAATTCCTCCAGGCATCTGCTTACTTTGATGGCCAGTTATCCTTCAGGCATGGTTGTCTGCAACACTTGCAGGTCTTGGAAGAAAACTCCACAAAACAAAGCTGTCTGTCACAATGCTCTTTTCTATAAATCTCATCAGAAACCTCACTACTGAACAAGACAGCCCTCCATGTAACTACAGTATAATTGCTTGTATAATCGTCTTTGTTGTGAGGTGATTGCTTTTGTTTTGTGGAGACCTACTTGCCCAAACTGAGGGTGAAGTGTTTTGTTGAAGTCTTAATTCATTCATATAACTCATTAGAACTTGTTAGAGAAAGACTTTGCCAGTGAGAATGCACCTTTTTTTGTGACTAGCTATAAATTGCAGCTGAAGCACTCTTGCTGCTTACTTGTCTGTGCTTTTAATTGGAAATCAAGGTTTCCAGCCAGCCAGTGGATATTACCATGCAGTGGAGTATTTTCAACCACTTTTAAACTGAAAGCTTCTGTGTATGTTGCATGTTGCTGTGCTGCGTGATACTGCTGAGCTTGACAGTAGCATGACTAAACAGAACCATCCATTTCCATGCTCTCCATCTATTTGTGGGCTGTGATTCATTCTGGGTAATTCAGTGAATAGTAGGCAGGAAAAGGGAATTTTAAAAGAGGAATTTACTGCAATATATGTTTTACCCATTTGTACTTTCTCTTTTGCATGGGATCTAAGCGTAGGTGCTCTGAAAGAATTTCAGTAATTATCACAGAACCACAGAACCATTTTGGTTGGAAAAGACCTCCAAGATCACCCAGTCCAACCTATGACCTAACCCTACCAAGTCCTCCACTAAACCACGTCACTAAGCTCTACATCTAAACGTCTTCTGAATACCTCCAGGGATGGTGACTGAACCACTTCCTTGGGCAGCCCGTTCCAATGCCTCACAACCCTTTCAGTAAAGAAGTTTTTCCTAAGGAAGGACAAGAAAATCATGAGGAGCAGAGCAGACAGCGTGGATTCCCCAAGGGGAAGGCGTGCTTGACCAACCTGTGAAATGTTCATGAGGAAGTAAGTGGCCTCTTATCTTTCTATCTTTATATGCGTAAAGCGCCTATCGCCATATTGATAAACACTCGTTGGAACCACTCCGATGGCAGGGGTGGGAACAGGAGTGGGCCTGTTAGTACCCTCAGCACTTCTGTTTCCAACCAAAAGTGGAGAGAGCAGTGGATATTGTCCACGTGCACTCGAGGAAGGCNGCCCTATAAGAAGGGCTGCCCTGCTGCTGGCCACCACTCGCTCCTGGAGCGCCAAGGAGACTTGGAGCAGACCGGGTGCGGGAAATCTTCAGGCAGGGAACGCCAGCCTTTGCGTGGTGTGCTGCTAAGCCTGAAGGATGAGCGCCATGGTGCGTCTTGGAAGGAAAAGGAAACACAGCCCAGAAAGGAGGAAGGACCTCCAATGGCACCCCCTTGCTAAGCGTCCAAAGTTGGATGAGACGGGGCGGCAGATGGGGAAGCTACCCAGGAAGCGGCTCAGGAAGCCACTTAGGAAGCGGCTCAGTATGCAGCCTTGGCAGCA
>VXAA01001302.1:8444-36080 GCA_013399115.1 Anseranas semipalmata | reverse complement strand
GGGTGAGGGGCCCCCTTGCCCCCCGCCGGTATCCGCGGCCTCCTCGGGGGCCGAGGGCGAAAGCGACGCGTTTCTGCGGGCAGCGGCTTTCCGCGCCCTCGGCATCCGGCGTCAGCGGCCCGTCAGTGGGGGTGCCCCGGCCTCGCTGAGGGCTTGTTTCGGTCTGAGCGGGAGCAGTGCGCAGTTTCGGAGGCGATAGCTGCCTGCCGGGTCCTTACGGCAAATTACAGGCTGCGATAAAGCGGAGGCTGCTGCCGGTGGTGCGGCTTTCGGTGAGTGTTACAGGGCAGGTAGTGGAAGCAGTTCCTTAAACTCGCGTGTTTTCTGCTTTACGTAAATGAGCTGAACCTCCGTGAAACAGCCCAGTGCCCTGGAACGCAATAGCCGCTCTTTGAGGGGGTTTTAAAAAAAAAAAAAAGCCCAAACCCAAACAAACAAAGTGGCATTTGGACTGACATCCACATCCCGTGTCCTCAGGAGCAGGTGAAGAGCCCCGTTTTGGGGGGAACTGTTTGGTTTGGGACACGGGGGTGAAGAAGGAGGAGTTGGAGATGTCTTCTCTGGCTTGTGAGTTTTGTTTTCTTCATTCACTGCAATTAAGAGATGCTGCCATTGATTCTTTTTTCTTCTGACACTTCAAAAAAAAAAAAAAAAGCATAACAAGGTTGCTGTCCCTAAGCCACATCCCCAGTGTCCCTTGAAACCAAGGATATGTTCTTGAAATATCAGGCCCTGTATCACTTTATTTTTGTTGCTTCTAAAGAAATGGAACAGGGAGTGACAGTGGGCCAGGCTGGTGGGAGAAGATGCAAGCAGTTTGAATTTCCACAGTGTTCTTGGAAATACTGTTATTTCTACCCTAGAACAAATTATTCTGTGTTCTACAATAAGCATGAAGGTTAATTTATAAATAGATCCATTTGTTTATATCATACATGGTGTAGCCAAACAACTGTTTATGTTGTGAAATGGGATTGCTTAATTTTCATGTTAACTTATCAGTGCTGACCCAGAAGTGGCTGCAGCTGAAGTTGCAATGTTCTTGGGCAGAGTGCTACTGGAAATTACATCAGTTCCAGTTGTTTGGCATTAAAACTTGTTGTTTCTAGCCCTTCTCCTTGCCTGTGTGTTTTCCTTGTAGACCTGAGATCTAGTGAAGGAGTGGGGTGAGGGAAGGAGGGAACGTGGGGATGCTCAGGGGTAGATCTGTGCCTCTAAAGAAAATGGTTTGTTCATACCTTGAAGGACCTTTACAGCACAGGAGAATTTGGATGACTGTCTTGTGGTAAGGTTAGGGAGTCAAACTGGCCTGACTTGAAGTTTGTTACATACCCAACAGAAGCAAGATTAAATGAAAAGAGTGGGGAGGAAAAAAAAGAAAAATCTTTGCTTTTGCTTAAGAGCTGCTTGAATAAGACAGTATTTTTTTTTTTTTCCTGCCAGGATGAAATTCTAATCCTTTACCCCTCCTTTCCTTGGCCATCATGTCTTATTATCCTCTTGTGCAATCAGAATATTGTTCATGATGGGGAGAAACCATCTGTACTTGAAATAAGAGTATGATGTTTCAGTCTGATGTAACTTCTTTGATTGAGACATCCTTTAGGTAAAACAAAGAGTTGATTTTTCTCCTTTCTGAATCGCCCTGATTCCTATTCTAGGAACTGCTAGACCAAATCATGTGTTTATCATGTACAAGCTGTTGTAGATTTTTGCCCTTGAAGCATAGTCTAGTTTTGAATTATCTTCACTTACAGACTGGATTTTGCATATTCTGGCATTTTAAGGCAATAATTGGGGGGGGGAGATGTCTTTGCTTAACTGTTTTTGTTTTTAGTATTTTTTTCCAATACTGCATTCTAACTCTTTGTCACATTTTGTGTGTGTATTTTTTATTTTTCAAATAACTTCTGACAACTTTCCTTTCAGTTAAGCCAAAGGACAAGAGTGCTGTCTTAACCATGAGTTTTGGCTGCAGTGCCATACTGAGGGTATGAATGGCTTCAGTGTATCTGCTGTATTTACAAGAATGCTCTCATAGGCTGGCAGAAAACTGTTTGCCCTTCCTGTGCCGATTCAGGGAAAAATAACAACTCCAATCACCCTCCAGCTTGGTCTGCATGTATAGCCCCTTTCTCCCCTAGAGAGCTGGTGTAGCAGGGGAGTCAGAATGTGTTATGTTCCTTGTCCTGTTTCCTGTGGAGTACTATCGATAGTCGGGCAGCTGTGTTAGTGTGTGGGTTGATTAGGAGATTTGCTTTTAACTGCATGCCTTTTCTTATATCTTGAGTTACAAAAAGGAAGTGGAAAATGATTACAAAGCAACCCACCACTCAGTTTGGTTTGGTAGTTCTGCTATGTACAACTTAGGCTGTGGTCAGCTCTTCTTTTTATAAGACAAGATCCCTTCCTATTTTCCCCTGCAGAAAGGAGCTTGATGTTCATCTTTCACTCTCCTTTTGAAGGAGATTGTACAAAAAAGGTCATAATGAGAATTTGTGGTTTTTTTTTTTAGTTTTGATATCTGGGCAGAGCTGTTGAAGATACACTTGCTTTTCTGACTGTATGCTGCAAAGTAATGAGAATGATTTTTTTCTATTTTATGATCTGTATTCTTCAAGTCATGTCAGAAATGCTTAGTTTTTCTGCGTGTGCAGTCAGTGAATACTGGAGCTGACAGTGCTTTTAAAAGTTGGTTTTCAAATAGCTTGATTGTGTGCTGATGTTGATATTTAGTGGTGACACCATAAGTGGCCTTCCACAAAAAAGCTGAAGAAAATGAGGAACAGAGGAAGTGAAGGAATGTGTCTGGTACTTCTTTCCTGTGAGAAAGAAAATCTCCATCAGATGGTTCTAGTCTTGGCAAGACAATGGTATTTCCTTTCTATAGGATCACTTCCATCTTTTCATTCAAAGAATAGCAAGTGGGCAGTAGCTTGTTACATCGAAAGACTTGGCTATGTTATCTTCCAGGTACCACTATGCCAGTTTAGTGAAGCTACATCCTGTTCATTCTGAATGGAAACAACTTATGATGGAAGAGGTGGACTAATGCTTTCATAATATAACCTTTTTCCACCATATAATATCCAAAGGATCATCTGAAATATTTGGGAGTGAAGATGGGCCTTGCAGGTTTTCTGGAAAATAAGATTCTGACTTTGTGTGTTCTTTTTTTTCGGTGTGTACAAGTGCTCAATTTTGTGTTCACATTGATCACAGCTTTGTTTGTGAGCAGCTAGGTTCTTTGTATTTACTTTTGAATTTCACTTGGAAATTTTACTGATGATCCAGTTTCTGGAGTACTGGGGTTATTTCCCATCATCATAACTCCACTATGGACTCGTACAGTCTGTGAAAGTTATCACTGTGGTTCTTGGAGAAAGTTCAGCTTAACCTGCCTTCATCCCAGCACCAGCCCCTAGTAAATAGAATTAAATACTACCTGACAACTGTTGTACACATCCAGCCCTTGTGGAGGACTCTTATATATAGCTAGTGTGGAATAGAAAGATGAATTTGGGAAAATATATTAAAAGCAACAGTACATTATTGGCCTGCTGTAATCTGTTATGTGATCACTTTCTTCCTATGCTTGCTATTTCTGCTGTTGCTGTTTACCAGATGGTCTGCTTCATGTTTCATTGCTGGTGAGGATCAATAGAGAGAAGCATGTGTAGGTTTCTTAATCTCCCAGATACTAATCTCCTTTTAAATACATTTACATATGTACACATATGGATGCTATATATTATGAAGTGTAAAATATGTATATAAAATATTTTTCCCATTGAATTTCTCTACACAATGTCTGGAAGGGGGCTGATCTGGCAGAACTGTCAACAGCAACTCAATACCGTCCCACCCACACTAGCTTTCCCGAAGCACTCCTTATCCTGATTTCTGGTGCCTTTCTCTTTCTCAGCACTTTGCCCTTGAGGTACGTCCTCTCTAGATTTGGATGTGCTGATCACAAAGCTTTAGTTTTGCTGATCAGCGCAGACTGGGAGCAGCCTCCTCCTGTGGCCGGTTGTTGGTACGTGCAAACTGTGACAGACCCCCTGGTCCTGGTGGGGTGGCAGACATGGCGAGGTCAGCGTGGGTGTGCAGAGCACCTCTCCCTGCCCAAATACCTCCTTGCTGGGGTAACAGATGGGGTCATAAGGAGTGGTTGTCTCAGCAGGGTGGTAAGTGGAGATGTAACTGGCTCCTTCATAGCTACCCCAATGTATGCACACTGCCAGGGCAGAAAACTGAATTCTACCTGAGCCAGCATACCTTTGAGCTTGTTTGTGTACAGCTTCTAGGAACTGCTGAAGCAAATGCAATACAGTACTCTGTGAACTTGGTTACACTGATATGAAGGTGTTCATATCACAATTGCCTTGAGCAATATGATTTTTCTGGGCTAGATGTCTTAGACAATGTTTATGTCCTTTTGGGAGGAAAATAAATGTTATTTAAATAGTTTTTTTTTTTTCCTTCTATTGCTACTTAAAGAAGGAGCTTTCCCTTCATTTCTCTATACCTGTGTTGAGAAACTCATGCATCTGGATGGAATTAGAGCAATGCCCTGTGATTTGGGTGGCCAGGCTTACATCTCCAGTGCAATCTTGTAACAGCAAGTGAAAATTCAAGACTGAGCTATTTGCAGTCAGTGTGTATATATTAGCCTGGCTTTCTAAGAAAATGGAGATTATGTGCAGCTCCCTCTGTGAATGTCTGTCTTTCACTCTAGCTCTTAATAACTTCTAAACCTTTTGACTAATTCCAGTTGCATTTGCAAGAGGAGTGGAAGCTTATCTCTGATAAACCTACCAGTTGCCTGACAGTAGGCAGCCTGGGCAGATGGAGAGATCGCTGCAGAAGGAGAGGCTGCAGCCCAAACTCTTCCTACCACCTTGACACACATGCCTAGGAAACTGGATTTTGCTGGCTCAGTTCCTTACAAAACAACTTATGTTGTACTGCTGTTTTTTAATTTTTTTACCTTACCTCAAATTAAACTTACTTCCTCTTTAGATATTTTGAATATGGAGGAAGAGCAAGTGTTTAATTTTAGTCTTTAGCCCCAAGTTACTTTATAATGCTGCAGAAAGTGCATGATGAGGTAAAAAAAAATAAAATAAAACCCCAAACTTTCCTTAATTTTATTATTATAATGTACTTCATATATTGTGCTTCTCATAATGTTAATTCCCTGTTGTTGAATTCCTCGTTGTTAAAATAGCTATTCTAACTTGTTTCCTCCTTTTTGTTATTTTGTCTTGCAATAGCGATTCGTTAGAGACCTAGAAGGCTTTAGGATTCTTGTAGCTGTCTTATATAAAGATTGTTTCCTGAATGGAGCATGTTGTGTGACAGGACACAAACTGATACAGTTCAGTTTTACTTCCTTATTTCTCACTTGTATTTGTTTTGTGTAAATACGGTCTGTTTATGCTTGTCCCTTTTGCTTACTGGTACCAGTTAAATACATCTTCTTGTCTTTGTTTTCTTTCTTCACGGTGGTTTGATTAATGTTGTATCATCATCTTCCTTCAAGTACAAGGTATTTCTTGTCGTATGTTTGGAACCTGGAGGAGAAAACATCTACACCCACTTTCTTCAGACTAATTATACATTACTTTTACCTTTGTATACTGTCCTTTCTTACCTTTATGGGGAAAAGTGCTGGCCATAAGTACGAATTGAGGGTATGTTTAAGATGTGTATGATTTGTGAAGAGGCAATAATCCATACTAAATTCTTGGAGAGAAGAAAAAACAAACATGCACACATACAAAATACAACCCCCCTTTTATTAAAGGTTTTCATTTTTTTTATTCCTTATGCTCTTTGTATTTGATATTTGTTGACATCTTAGATCTTCTGAGGTTTGCAGATGACATTTCTCTCTGCTGTAAATTAGTAGGTTATGTTTGTGTCAGTCATTGTTCCTTATTTGTGTGTGTAGCTTTCTAGCAAAGATGTAGTGGGAACATCTGCAAGGCTTCACTCACTGCAGGCGGAAAGCTGGAAGGAGTGGGATGGCCACGGTCACTGCTGCAGGGTGCCGGTGCCAGCTCCAAAGAGGTGTTTGTGCTCACAGCATCCCAAGGCCTGGCCTCAGCTGATCCTCAGGACAAGACCTGCCGGCTGTGCAGTCAGGCATGCCGCAGGGCTGCCAGGGAGGACGTGGGAGGGCACCAGACGGATCAGGGTGACACTGAGCAGCTTAGCCACGTGTATGTAGGGTGAGCGGGTCAGGAGCCTGCTGGGCTCCAGCTTGCTCCTTAGGCCGCAACTGGGGTCAGAGCCTTTGTGCCATGGGTAAGCTGCAGGTGGAATAGAGCAGGCAACTCTTCCTGCTGATTGCTGAGAGGTGAGACCTATGAAAGCCATTAAGCACAATATGATCGTGACCTTTGTAATTGCTGCACATGTTGACACCAACCACTTCCTAAGGGTGTGGCGTGTGTTATCTCATCTGCAGCTCTGATTGTAAACAGTTGTAAGTCTAGAAGTTCATGGCTCCTCATCTGCTTATGTTCACCTGTAGGGTGTAAGTTTATCTCAGGGCTCCAAGCTAGCTTGTTTTTCTTTTTCTTATAAGTGACATGACAATCCCTGGCCTTGGGCAATGTTATGCAGGGCGTGTTTGTGCAGTGTGTCTTGCACTAAACAGTGCTGCTGAGCCTGGCAACTGTCCATGCTGTTGTTGGCTCTGGTTAAGTTTCTTTGGTCCTGCCCTGTACTTTAGAACTGTATGACTCCAAGGGAGCCCATCTCCACTGTGTGATTTCATCCTCCTCTCTGCTGCAGTTTCTCACCTCTGCTGTTTGTCTGAGCAAAAGCCACCAGCACTTGGCTGGCATCAAATGGCTGCCATCATTGGGCATCAGACTTGGTGGTTTTCAGGATATGTAGTGTCCCATATTTATCTCCTTTCATCCATGATGTGATAATCTGCTGGAACAGCAGTCTCAGACATGGACTTTGGATAGATTTGTGTCTGAAAATGCATGCTGAAGTACTTCACCAGTGACTGTTATTTAGAGTGAAGTATGTAATTCTTGTTTTCCTGTCCCCTTTACATCCATGAAGAGGCACATTAGTAGGATGATAACCCACTTTTCTTTCATCTTTTGTTTCAGGTTGACATTGTGTTTGGAAAATCTAACTTCAGAGGGAACAGCAATCTAGCTTTAGCTTCAGTTCACGTTGGATATTTAGTTTAAAATCGAGTTATGACAAATCCTTAGACGACTCATAAATCCAAAAAGTGTGATAGTCTTTTTAGCAAACTGTCAGTTAGCGCTAAATATTTTCACCAGTCATTTCACATTTCCATTAGCTCCTTAAACAGCTGAAGTTCACAGATTTGAGTGAAATCTAATGTTTATGGCTGTGTTCCCTGCCTTTCAATTTAAACTACTGCTTTGAAGCTTTATTATAGTTAGAGGTAGATGTGTTTTCAAAGAGTTGATCATGGGTTTGCTTTCTGTTGTCTGAAAGATCTGTGTGGCTTTTCCTTCTCCTTCTCCTCCATGACTCTACTATACTGGTCTTCAGACCAACACTGGCCTGTTTGTTATCTTTTATTGATGGAAATCGTTGCATTTAAATGGGATGGGTCAATGTAGCTGTAAATATAAGGAATCATAGAATCATGGAATATCCCAAGTTAGAAGGAACTCTCAAGGATGATAGTCCAACTCCTAGGTCTGCACTGGACCACCCAAAAATCAGACCATATGTCTGAGAGCACTGTCCAAACGCTTCTTGAACTCAGGTGGTAGGCTTGGTGCTGTGACCACTGCCCTGGGGAGCCTGTCCCAGCACCTGACTGCCCCTTCGCTGAAGCCTGAACCTTCCAGCCTGAACCTTCCCTGCCATGGCTCCATGCCATTCCCTCGGGTCCTGTCGCTGTCACCAGAGAGCAGAGATCAGCACCTGCCCCTTCCCACACCCCTCATGAGGAAGCTGTAGGCCGCCATGAGGCCTCCCCTCAGTCTCCTCTTCTCTGGGCTGAATAAACCAAGTGACCTCTGCCACTCCTCATACGCCTTCCCCTCTAGACCCTTCACCATCTTTGCACCCTTCCTTTGCACACTAATAGTTTTATGTTCTTTTTATATTGTGGTGCCCTAAACCGCACACAGTGTTCAAGGTGAGGCTGCACCAGTGCAAAGTGGGAGAGTTGAGGTTGGGTTGAGCCATCATGTCCACTCATCGTGCCAATAAAAGTGTTGTACTTTTTTGTGACAGGCAACACTACAGCCTTAGGAGGGATCACTGGAAGGGTGGCAGAATCACTTGGGATCTCTGCTTTTTCCTCTCACCTTTTCTCATATAGCTTCAATTCTCACCCCTTGAGGCCGTTCTTTTCATTGATATAACTGGGTATTTTTCACTGTGAAATCATCTAATTCTAATCTTTAAGTGTAAAAGAAGGATAAAGATGGTGCTTTATCTTTTCTCTTTGAGTAACAGCTTTTGTGCTGCCCTAGACAGTGTTAACTGAAACTATGACTTGGAGAGGGCCAGGGTGAAACAATATGTAGATGTACACATCTGGATGTCCTATCAAAGTCACATTAACTAACATGAAAATCCACTTTCTTCTAAATATGTAGGAGCTTTCATATGTGACTGCTTTAACATGTGTGACATGGGAATTGTCTGGTACTACCATTTGAAGGTTTTGATGAATTTGGAGTATCCAGAGTTTGGTGTAAAAGAGAAGAAATCCTTGTTCTGTCTCAAATTCTTGGCAGTGAAAGTAACTTAGGAAAAGTATGCTTAGATGAAAGACTCAGTGGAAATCTGTCAGGTTATGGTAAGGTCTAGACCTTTCCTAGTTTAAAGATTTATTATAAATGTTTTCTGGACTTTGATTTTATGTTTCTTTAATGTTTGCCAGTTAGGCTAAAATGGTGGTAGTTTGGGGTGTGGGCTTCTAAAGAGCAAAATAATAAAATAACTTTTAAGTGAAGTGCAACTTAATTGCTTCAGAAAGAAAGACTTTTTTTATTCATCCTGTGTAACTACCAGCATTATTGCAAAGTGTGTAAAACTGCTGGCAAGCAGAATGGCCCACTCATTCACGTAGCAGGCTGCTTGCCCTGTTGTTGGCAGGGGAAGGGGAAAGCCAGCACATGCAGAACAGGGCTGTTGGGTCAGCATTTCTCTTATATAAAAGAGAACAGCTCAGAGGATATACTTATAACTGCATGAAATTAAAAATAAATGACTCACCTCTAAACAGGAGTTTAGGGGTGGTGATTGGGAAGACAGGAGGTGTTTGTGTACTTGAAAGTTGCTGAAAGGCTGCAGGAGCTTTATATCTGAACATTGGCAAGTAGATCTTCCAAGGGATATGTGGAAAATCTTTATGGAAGCTGCAGACCTGAACTAAATGTTTCATGTGAGCCACTCTGAGGTGGCCGCAATCTTTCTGTCTGCTGTCCAAATGTTCCAGTGCTTGAGTGGGAGAAAGCCAGAGGTTCCTTGAAGAGTTCCTTGATTGTTTATATTTCTATTCTGTGAAGATATGCGGAACTTAAATACTTGAAAATAGTAAATGCTGTAACATGACAATAAGGAATAATTCAAGATGAACCTTCCTGTCTGGTATGCTATCTTGAATGCAGATGTAGGCAAATCATGTTTTGATGCATGTACAAATGCTCAAGAGGGCTTCATGATAGCTATATCTTCTGTAGATTGTATCATTATATGCTTAGTCAATTTGTCACTTAAAATTGCTTTTTCTGTAATTTAGGTGGCTCTTGCAATTTACAGTTAATGTAGACCTACAGTGTTTGGAACTCTGCAGGGATCAGAAAATGTTTCTTCTTTTGCCTGAACTTTTTTCTAAATGCAATGTTCTCATTTCTCTAAAACTTCCTCTAAGTTTTACTTTTTAATAATAGTAATAATACAAAAAACATCTTCAGTTTCATTTTTTCTTTCTACTCAGCACTCATTCAGTACACTGAAACAATAAAACGAGGATATTTTTAAATACGGATGGTTTGCATCAATTTTTTCCTAAAAGTACTTGCTGGTTTTTAATGTTGGCATTTCCTATGGATGCTAACAGTTAACTAATTTAAAGGAACTGTCAAAGAAAACAAGATATGAGCTGCTCAGAAAAGAATGATGCAAATACAGGTAAATAAAGTGGTTTTCCTTTGAATGTATTATGCTTAGGCAGGTGTAATCTATTCTGGGTATGTACCACATATGCAAAGCACATAAACACAAAGAGTGGCTTCAGGGCAGTCTGTCTCAAAATGAACAAGAGTATCGGGCACCTGGTGGTACACATTAAAAGTTCATATACTTGGAGATGTAAAGACCTATGTAAATGAGTGAGCAGTACTGTATGACAGGGAAGATTGGAGTTATTTCAGAGTGTTCTTGAAGGCTCATTTGGCGCTAGCGGTGGAGGCAGTCTGTCTGAATGGGGGCCTTTATTACCATGGCATTATGAATTACAGCATTGCATACCATGCTCTAAATGAGTAACAGCATACCCAGAGAAGGGGTTGTGTACTCTGTATACAGAGCTGTATTCTCCTTACTGACAGTTCTTGTTCAGATCATTGCCATCTTCTTTTTTTTACATTCCTTTCCCTGTGTTCTCTTGAGTTTGTGTCTGGGTAGGGGATTTTTTTTTCTTGTTTGCTTGTTCTTGAGGCTAGATAGTAAACTTGAAGGAGAAAACAGAAGATAAATTCCATATCTAGCTCCCTTTACCATCAAAGGACCATTGTTCTCTCAACTGATACAATGCCTCTGGTAAGTGTACCGATGGAACATAAGGCACAGGGGAAGACCAATGTAGAGTTCTCATCCTACAGGTGTAGGGAGAGTACCCCCACCAAATACCACCACTATATGGAGTGTATGCTTTGGGATAACACTGTTCCACCAACTTCTTGCCTCCTTTTTAGCCTTTGTTTTGGCTGTGCAGCTTCACTGCCAGTCAGCAGCAATCAAACCATTGCCAATTGGCCATAGGCTGTGTGAAACGCAATTGTACCCTGTTCATATCCCATAGTGTGTGAACAGTTTGTGGTCTAAAAGGAATTACCCCATATATTTCTGTTCACCTAGTCAATCTCAAGTTTCAAGAGAGAATGTAAGTGCTTCAGGACTGCAGAAATAGGAATCTCTGGCATTTAAAAATAAAATGAAAATTTCCTTCATAACAAAATACTGCTGTTTTCCAGTAGAATACTTTGTGCATTTCAAAATGTCTGAGATGAGCATCTGTCTGTCTGTAACTGACTGTCAAAATGAGGTTAGGTTAAATCTCTATGGAATTTTAGGTCTACTTGAAGCTGCCCTTAAACAGTGGTTTAATTTCTGTTTAGTGCTTTATGTGAATAATACCTTTAAGGAGTATTTGCAAATGGAAGAAGAAAAAAAAAATGCTTTACATTCTCATACATGTCTGAGGGATTGTTAGAAAACTTCCAAAATTCAGCCTTTTATTAATAATTGTTTAATACGTTATAATATAATTATATTATTATTATTTTACACCACTTGGCACTTCCCTCCAAACCATAGTCAAATTATTTTAATATTTCTCCTTAAGAAACTAGATTAGCAAGCCATATGGAAAAAGCAATTTTTTTCCACATAGTACTAAAACTGTTTAAAGTGGTGTGGCATGCTTGCATCTTCCTCTTTATAGGAATCTGTACAATATTTCTTCAACTTCACTGCATTTGAAGAGCATTTGGAGGGATTACAAAACCTTTACAGTATAATAAATATGCAGTGCTGATTTCATTATGTTAACAGCAGCTTTTGAATGTTTGTTCTTCACTGGAGGGAAAAATAAATATAGGGAAGACATCTTCCGTTCCAACTTTTTAATGAGCAGGTGTGTGGGGGGAGTTGTCTTCTCATGAAGGCTTAATTGTGTGTGCTTTCCTATTACATGTATTATAGTAAGCCTGGTAGTTAAATACCAGTTAAGACCACCTCTTCTTACAAATCTAAAATAAGGCTTCTTTTGCAAGTGCATCCAGGAGTTAGCTGGGTAGTAATAGCTGTCAGGTTCAAAGTAGACCTGGTAATTAACTCTTCTGGCCTATCGCGGTGGAAATTTATTACACTTCCCTGTTTTCAACACACAGTACCTCATGTGTTGGTGTGAATGGATCTATTAAAACAAATTCTCACTGTACTTTGAGCACTTCTGTCTTCATGAAATCACATAGCTGCTTTCTGTAAGAAGCTTCTGAAGAGCTTCCCACATGGGCTCTGATAGGAAAGCATCTTATTGCCATGAATCGGCTAGATGAATAACTGTTCAGCTGTGGTAGCCTGAGTAATGTTTGCTGAGAGAAAATGATGTGGAATATGTGTGGGGTAAAACCCAAGGGAGGAAGGGGAGGATTGTAGCAGGTGGGTGGCCTCAGACTCTGCTCCTGGGAGTCCATGGGAATTTCACCTCTAGACTTGAAGGACACTGAACAGCCAGGAGCTTTACCCAAAACTCCTATGGATTCTCCTGTTCATTAAATAGTATGGTTATATTCTGTTTAAGTGTTTCAAGATGCAACTTCTCTAGCATAGGGATCACAGGACTTGGGTTTGGTTGTGGCACATGAAGATTGTGCACAGCAGAACTTCTCTGTGACCAACGCATTGTGTCCCTGGCTCCTCCACTGCATAATGGAGCAATTGCTGCTGAGGGTCTCATCTTCACCCTGCGATTCTTGCCTTATTCCTGTAGTGGTGACAGTGCACGACTGTGCAAATGCAGTCTCCTGACAATGTGAAGGAGGCCAGTGAGGATATTACATTTTGCATAATCGCAAGTTGTCCCCACCATAAGTAAAAGTGAGAATCCAAAGCTGAAATTGTGCATATAAACTGTCAAACTTCATCCTCTTTCCCATGTGTCCTTAAGCTTTTGTCCTTGGACCCTGTGGCTACCGGACCATGAGCTGCATCATCAGCTCTGACAGACTGGAGTGGAGGGAGATGAGTTTCACGGCCGTTCGTGCCTCCTGGCTACTCTTGGCTGACACAAAAAACAGATGAACCGTGGGCTGTCACACAAATATAGAGCAGATCCCACAGCCTTTCTTTCCGCATCTGTCACTGGTCCTGCGCTGAGCCTGACACAGGTTTTCTAATTCTGCCTGTCAGCTTGTGGCTTTGTACAATGGAGCTTTTTTGTTACGAGAAGCATTACAGCCTGTCAGCAAAAACATGCTGGGTGAATGGAGCAGCAGCTGACTGGGAAATATTAACAAGTAGATGT
Source organism: Anseranas semipalmata (assembly GCA_013399115.1). Taxonomy (NCBI): domain Eukaryota; kingdom Metazoa; phylum Chordata; class Aves; order Anseriformes; family Anseranatidae; genus Anseranas; species Anseranas semipalmata. The sequence continues at coordinate 22,804 of VXAA01001302.1, read as the reverse complement.
CTGTGGGAAATAAACTGGGAATGAAGATGCTCCAGAAGAACTGGGGCTAGACCAGACATCATTTCACAGTTTAATTTTTTAAGAAAAAGCCAATTATGCTGATTACCAGTCTGTCATTCTCAGATTTTAAAGATAACTAAGCAGTCACAAAAAGATTTATTTTTAATGAGTGAAACCGAATGTAGGTATGCAGGATGTTGCTGAATGCAATCAAATTTCTTAGTGAAAAGTTTTCTGGACATCCATAGTATGGGAGACGGCATCCTGGAAAGCAGGAGCTCTGCAAAGGTACTAGAAAACATGCTGGATGTAGAACTTCATTTGAGTTACCAGTGCATTGTTGGAAGGGGTGGAGAGAGGGCCAAGGATTAAATTGTTCTTGGCTGGGATTTGTAAAATAAATACTTTTCTCTTTGCACAGCATTAACGACAGTAATACACAAATTCTGCATCTGGTCCTAGTTTTCACATCTTTAAAAGGTCTTTTGAAAACTTGTAGGAGGTATAGAAAAAGAGCCACAAGATTTATTAGTGCTGAAACAATTCCTTTTAGTGAATTAATGCGGAAAGGATGGATTATAAGCAAATTTATTTATTTACCCCTGCATCTGTTTTATTGGATCCTTGTCCAGGTAATTTTAGGACAGACTTCCTGTCATCGAAAGACAGAGGTCTAAAATAGGTCAGATGGATTGCTGCGTCAGGTCCATCTCTGTGCTATAGGTTGTCCTCCATCACCAACAGAACAATGTCATGGGGAGGGCTGATCAGAAATAGGCAGCCAGTTCTTGAAACAGTAGTGAAAAATGATCAGAAGAAAATGGGCTGAGAAGATGATTGAAATTACAAAGGAGTTTTTTGTTGGTCGTAGCTTTGAGTGAATTAAATCGCAAAAAAGGGGTTAAAAGTGCAAGGTGGCATACAAGGAAGATGGTCATTCCTTATGTTCCTTCAGAAATACTTCTCAAAATCATATTTCATTGGTTGAAGCCCAAGAAGATCTTGAGTGCCTGAATAAACATTTTGGTTGTCTGGCTGAACAGAAGGAAAAGACTGCATTTTATATATATTCTGAATGTTCTTTCTGCATGATTTAGGCAGGCATCGCATACAATGATCAGCCTGCAGGCTGGGTGACTGGCAGGATGCTGGCTAATCAAGAAAGAGCCTCTTGGGAAAGTCTTGTGTGGGAGGGGAGATAAGAGCTTTGTTTTTCTCTGCATAGAGTTTAACCTAGTAGCTGGATATCTCCAAGAAAATGCCAGAGAGGAGGATGGAAGTTTCCAGTTTGGATGAGGAGAGAGAGGCCTGCAATAGGAGGTAAATCCATGAGATCCCTCTGTAGAGAGGCTAACTGAATTTTTGTGGCTGTCAGAGACTGCCCAGGAACAAACAGGAGGAGAGCACTGACAAAAAGGGAATTGTTTCCTGGGGTTGTGCCTCCCTTTGAAAGAAAGACAGAAGTGGGAGGAAGTCCCAGGAAGGCAATACTGGTAGAGCAGTTAGCAAAGTGGTAAATGAGGTGCTGGCAAGGGGAAGACTTCAAGAAGAAGAGGTCAGGAGACACCTGAGTCAGACTGAGCTGACTGATGCAATGGCTGGGAGTACTGGCTAGGACAAGTTTTGTGAGAAGGAGAAACAAGGGCTGGCAGAGGAGCTGGAAAGCGTGTGGGGTGGAGCTGTAGGAAAGGAGCTCACAGGCATCTTTCACCCAGCTATGAGAAGAGACTGAGCACCTTAGCAGTGCAGCCTTAACTAGGAGACCATCTTGTACTCACTTTTCTTTTACCTTCTTTTTTTCCTTTCTTTTTCTTTTCTCTCCCCTCTTCCCATTTAGAGAGAAATGTAACTAGAGGCACTGACTGAAGCCAAAGTACCTCTAAATGGAATGAAGGTGTAGCTCTTCAAACCAGTAAATTGCTCCCCTCACCATTAGAGAAAGTAGTGGATCTCTTGAGGTGTCCAGACCCAGGCAGGTCATGTGCCCAGGCAGCATTTGTTAGCTGTGTACAAGTTGCTTGTCTTGCTTTCTGAGCAGCTGGGAAATGGGTAATCTGTAGAATTCAGGTCAGCAAGCTAATGCATCTGATGGGCCTTCTGACCTTCAACTCCAGGAAGCCACTTTCTTATTTTATAAGCAGATATACTATAATAAAAATAGATTTGTTTGTCACTTTTTTCCCCTAAAATGTCAAGAGACTGTGGGAAGAGGGCAATAACACGGTTTTGTCATATTTTCTAATTTTCAAGCAGATTTGTGGCAAAGAAGCAAGTAGGAGGGGAAGGTTAAAAAAGTGAGGAGAATGTGCAAGAATGGAGGAGGGAACCTCCTTTTGGTGGTATAATGGTTTTTTGAACAGCATGTGGGATAGCTCTAAAATGTTGTAGTGCATATATATACACATGCATGCATATACATAAAAGCTTGTTCAAATAAAGGTTGCCTAAGCTGTCAGGTCGTTCCTTTAGCTGCTGATGTCTGTTTTTTCCTTTTTTTTTCCTAGAAGTATGGTAGATTGTTCTCCATTTAGAGACAGATGTGATATGGAAAAAACTGAGTGTGGAAGATGAGAATGTTGCAGAAATGAAATGCTCATTTTCAGAAGTTCCAGAGGTTAACCCACACCTTGATAATTACAACTATTTTTAAATAGCACGTTGTTTAAAACTTTCCTGACTATGAAATAAAGGAAAACCAGAATTTTTTTTGACCATACACTAATTCCAAAGCCACATTTTTTTTTTAAAATTGGTAATAGAGGGTGGCTTTTATGTTTAAAATTTACTTAGTTTGAGGATATAGGTTTTTCAGAGTATTCACTGAAAAGGAACTGAGGCAATGATTTCTTTCTCAGAAATAACACTTGGATAAACCTGAAAATGGCAAATAGCTTGAAGTGGAAGTAGAACTCTTTCCAACTGCAGTGTTCCAAATTCCTCCTCTTCCGTGGCATCTCATCATGTTTATTAAAATGCTATGCTACAGTCCAATTTTGCTCAAAGTAGTGGGCTTTGCATGTGGTTTCATATGTGTATGCTGGTACAGTTTATGCTTTGCTAAATGAATGGAAAGGTGCCTTAGTTCAATATAGTTTTTATACACAAAAAGTCTATGAATCTATTGCTGGATGCAGTCCTCAGAGTATGTTTTTGTGAAGCTCTGATCATGACGGCTTCAGCAGTGTGAGGTTTAATAAAATGTGTTTTTCCACTTCAGGCTTAAAAATGCATTGCATTAAAAATCTCTCTTGTATCAATTTAAGACTAATCCCATCCCACATAATTTGAGCCAGAAAGAGTTAAGAGGTGAATTGTTGTCTTCACTAAGATCACTTGTGCCACCACACACTTTTAAAAGCTCATTGACAGAACAGAGCTGTTAGTTCCGGTTTTGTGCAGTCAATCTAAATAAAGTCTGACCCTTATTTTTGTTTTTCAGGCTTGTCTAACTCTACCTTGAGCCAAATTCCTAGACTGGTTGGTGCTTTCTCATGGGATCCCTGTGACTGACAAAGGAGAGCTTGTTGTGGTAGGCGTTCACATTAACTGTCTTGACAACACTTGGCCTGGGCACAGACAGATGCAGTTTCCAACGCAGTCACTCTTTCATAGGACTCATAAGCCAACAGGAGCTGGAAGAAAGCCCCTGAGAGAGGGGTTTTATGGAGTCTCTGGAATTGCTGATGTGTTCCCCCATAAAAATTGAAACCACGTAGCCCAAACTGCTACAGGGGAGGGAATTTGTCAAAGTTTTTGATTATGGAGCTCTAGAAGGAAAAAAAGCTAGCCTATTTACCAATTAAATGTAGGAAAACAACAGAAGTCTGTATTCCTGTAACTTCCTAGAAAAGTGCAGGGCACAGAGAAACTTGTTTTGGTGCTGTTCTATAACTGGCTTCAAAGCATAGTTTTACTGTACTAACTAAAATAGGCTCATTAGGTTTTTATTTTTATATTGAGCTCTATAGCAGAGCCTTCTTTGCTTTCATATATGTTCCTTGATTTAGCGGCTTAGTCTTCCACAAGACTACATTTTCAATTTTAATGAGCAGTAATACTCTAAATAAGGAAATAGGGTAATAAAAAAGTGATTTCCTTTTAGAGACATCTACAGATCTATATGCGCAGATATCATAGCAAATTGATGTATTTGATAAATGTGTTTCCAATCAAAAAAAGATGTAGCACGCATGCTTATCTTCTTGCCTTCTAGAAGGCAGTAAAAATTCTGTTTCAATAATGAAAGTGTGTCCATTTTTTTTTGTTTGTTTATGGATTGGAAAAGATTATCCTGTAAGTATCACCAGTGCTGGAAGTGCTGCATTATGCTTACCCTAATATTTCTGCTATATGCGGAAATTAATAACGCTTTTAGAGTCTTCACTTTCCTGAACTTGTAATTAGCTATTAGTAGTTTTCAGTTTTCCTGAGCAATGACACTTTTGCTTGCATGCATCTTTTGGAAATAGTATTGAAAAGTCATATACTTACAGACTGGCAGATTTTTTTCCTTCTTTTGAAACTCATGTTGGCTTAATCCTCAAACTGTAGTAATGTTCTTGCACCACTTTTTCTGAGCGCAAGACCCACCTAGTGTGAAGAAAACATAACTATTTCTTCATTGGCTTGAGTTTAGATATTGAGTTTTTATATAAAAAGCTGCATGTTAAGCTTGAGTAACATGTTTTAGTGTGAAGAAGTACTGTTTAACTGTAAAGCTTGTTGAAATGTATTTCACCCGGTGTTTTTTCTGCTCACTTTTTCAGTACTAACTGAAAAAATCTTTTTTGTACCTTTTTACTAGCAGAAAAACAAAACAGGAAAAAAAGAATAATTAAATTTGAAACCAGAATGTCTCATTGTTTTCAGTATCTCTTGCTTGTTTTTTAAAAAACAAGTTAAATAATTCTACAATTTCATTGCTTATTATTTTAACAGTTGATTTAAAACTTAAACGCAGAACTGGAAATAATCTCTTGCGGTTTCGACTGCAGATCATATAACTACCTTCATAAACTTTCATTTCACAAGTAATCACTATCTCTGCTCCCTCTACTTTTGGAAAGCTGTAATAAAAGCATTTGGTGCATCTCTGCCACTCTAGAAACCTTCAAGTTTCTGTAATAAGTGTGTAATAGCAAGTTTATATGTGCTTGTCCTTGTGGTCAATGATGTTTTTTTAGCTCAGATAATTCCTTTCCTACTTTGTGATTTATGTTACCCTGTAGCATCTGTATGCAGGGAGACCATACCTCTTCTTGATCCCCACATGCTAAGCTAAATAAGCCAAGCTCCCTCAGTGTCCTTACACAAGATCAGCTCTCCATCCTTCTCCTGTGAGAGTCCCATAACTTCATGCATAGTGGTCTGCGGAGACCCCCATTCCACATCATTCTTAAACAGACAGACAGAACAGAATCATTCAGGTTGGAAGAGACCTCCAAGATCACCTAGTCCAACCTCTGACCTAACTCTAACAAGGCCCACACTAAACCATATCTCTAAGCTCAACATCTAAACGTCTTTTAAAGACCTCCAGGGATGGTGACTCAACCACTTCCCTGGGCAGCCCATTCCAATGCCTAACTACCCTTTCGGTAAAGAAGTTTTTCCTAACATTCAACCTAAACCTCCCCTGACGCAACTTGAGCCCATTCCCCCTCGTCCTGTCACCAGGCACGTGGGAGAAGAGGCCAATCCCTACCTCACTACAGCCTCCTTTAAGGTACCTGTAGAGAGCGATAAGGTCACCCCTGAGCCTCCTCTTCTCCAGGCTGAACAACCCCAGCTCCCTCAGCCGTACCTCGTAAGACTTGTTCTCCAGACCCCTCACCAGCTTCGTTGCCCTTCTCTGGACTCTCTCGAGCACCTCCATGTCCTTCTTCTAGTGAGGGGCCCAAAACTGAACACAGTACTCGAGGTGCGGCAAGCAGTGCAGCTTGTTCTGACCTCCCTGTTTGTGTAGATTTCAGCTGGGGTGTTTCTAAAGATCCTTAAAGCTCTCCAGGCATCTTACTGCTTCTCTAAAGTAAAAGGGGCAAGTGTGTTTGAAGTACTCTCAGGACCTGTGTCCAGTCTCTTGCAAAAAGCATGCAGAACAGGACTCTTTTATTATTATTTTTTAAGAAATAGAAACTACTACTAGTGTCATTGTTCTACCAAATTTGAAACAATGGAGGACTTCAGTGATCTCCTTTGGGCTTCTGCATTCATTCTGAGCAGCTCAGACTCATTGTGCTCTTCCATAGCTGAAGTTTGACTTGATTTTGAATCTTTCTGCTGCCTGCCAGCCCTGTTGCACTGAAATGGCTCTGAAGGATTACTGAAATGGAGCATATTTTGGCAGAAGTCTGTATTGGAAAATATTTGTGGCATACGGATGATCATGAGGTATTTGTGTGATGAACAAGAACATACCATACATAGTTCAGGCTATTAATATGAAGCAGAGGAGTGCTGCCCTCTGATTTTCCTTGTCTAGCAGGCAAAAACCCATTGCTCTGTCAGTATGATAGTAAATGTATTGACAGAACTTGCTGATCTTCTCTAAGTATTGATCTTCTCTAAGCATTTAGAGAAAAGCTGTGTATCTTGTCTTTGGAGATGCTTTCATAGATGTAGCTTTGTAGGTTGCTTCTGCTCATTAGTGGGGGGAGAAGGGAACAGATGAGGAAAATCAGAGTTTGCCAGTAAAAGGCAAAATTCTTATCTAATGATCTAGTGTTGGCTTGAAATTGTGGGGCTTTCTTATTGAGTTGTTTACTACTGTCTCATTTTTTATAACTTTAAAATAGTTTTTAATGTTTCATTTTGCTGTGGAAGGAAGCAATCACAATATTTTGGCTTTGCCTCAGATGTCACAGCAAAGGTAACATTTTCTAAGTATTTGTCTGCAACCCTGGTGGCAGTTGAGATCTCTGTAACTGCGTGTGCCATCGTTTATTGATGGGTGTGCAGTGTGGATGATCCAGCTCCAGCGACACATACATAATTTGCATTATTATTTTGTTACGTCTTGTAGCCAGGCTGTGCCTTTGGGTACTGCTGAGTCCAGCTTGGAAATTTTGATAGAAAAAATGAAAGTTAGTGAAGACGTGAATATAAACTGCCTACAAAAGACAAGTAGTGGTTTTTCAGCCTGTGATAGGAAGGAAGAACTGTACTGCGGAGGTGACAAGCCCATTCTGTGGTAACAGCCACAAACGAAAGGGTTTTTTAATTATAGCTCATGAAATAGGATGTAAAAGTAAATCTATTGGCTTTAGTTCACAGAATCTCCCCTCTGATAGCCAAAAAAAAAAAAGGTTTGAAGGTGGGAAATGACTTTTTTTGGCAAGCAAAATTTTAGAAGGTATCTTATATCAGCTCATTTTAGAGCCATCTGTCTTTCTTTGTTTGCCTAGTTGTTTATATGTGCAGGGCTGTGGTTTCTGCAAAATGACAAGGAATGGTCCTAACCAGGCCAGGAGTTCAGTCTTCAATTTAAAAAAATAAAAAAGTTAAAAAGTTCTCATTGTCACCATTACTGCAGAAGAACTTAGCATCCTACTGAAATCAGTAGTTGTAGGTTGCATCTCTGAGATTTTATTTCAAATACTGGAGGTGTTTTTCGCCTCTTCTTGCTGTTTTTTGAAAACGTAGTATCGGCTTATAGAAAGTGCAGATCGAATAGGTTGTTTTGAGGGTTGTACCATACACTAACAACTAAATGAGAGCTTTTTTTCTCCCCTCCTCTTGCGTTCTGTAGAACTGAAATCTGGCTGCAAATGTTTGCTTTTTGAGCAGATGCTCTGTATGTGTCAAACTGTCTCTTCGACTAGTTTGTTCCAATTTGTGTATAACCGGCCACTTTTCTCTTAAGAACGGATTGGAGGAGTTGGTGGAGTTGGGGATAGTCCAGTTTTTCCCCGATCAGTGAGTGAGAAGGGAGTAAGGGACACTGACTACTGCAGATGCAAAGCAATAGTGAAAGCAGTAGGATTCCAATACTTAGATGTACTGGAATGTACTGGCAATGTGTGGAGTAGAAAAAGAGGCACAAGTCAAGACATTTGTCTGATGTGTATTTTGACCTTCATAGGGAAGAGTTAAGCAACCACTGCATACTAGTCCTTGTAGCAATCTTCTGTCTCCTGCAGAAGGGTCTTGTTGCTGCATGGCAAAGTCAGTTCCTGAGCTTTCATAAGTAGAGCTTCCAATTTTTAACCCTTTTGAATGAGATTCACTACAGCTGTGCTTGAGAAACTTTCTTGCCCCTTCCTTGATTCAGGGGTTACTCTGGGTCATCTAACTTTATTTTACTAGTTTTTCATTCTCCTGTTAGTGTATTGATCCCATCTCCTTCCAAGTGAAACCAGTTCAAAAGCGCTGTTTGCTCTCATCTCAGCATTACTGCATCTTCCTCCCATCCTAAACAGCTAGAAATTGAGTTCCTTCTTTTATCTTCAGTTGTGGCTTGCTTTTTGCATGATTCCATCCAGCTTCACTTTTCTATAAAATTAAGGTTGGGTTGAAACAATCATGCAGTATAAGAACTCCAGTGAGAAGGAAGCTACCGAAGGGCTCTGCATCTCAGAGAGAAAGCATCTGTGAGCTTCATCCCTTTCCTTTGCCACACAGGTAAAAAGCTGATTTATAGCTTGCCAAATAACTTCCATATTACCCAGTAATCCTTATAACGTCTCTGTCATAATTGTGAGGTGTTGGTTCCCATTTCTGTAAAGACCAGAGCCCAAGGCTGAGGAAGCAGCTGGTTGGTGGCTAGGTCTGTCACAGGAGCAAGCTGAGCTGTGCAAGAAGCTTTCTCGGGGGCTGTGGAAGGAGCTTCTCCAGGAACTTGGAGCCCTCTCAAACCTCACCACTTGCTGTTCCAAACACAATACCCACTTTTCAACCATGCTTTGTTGAACCAAACACATTGCCAATCTCCCCAGAACAAAACATTTCATTTTGAGTATTAGTAGAGAAGGCAGGAGAGAGTACAAACTGTCTGATGCAGGATAATTGTGTTCCCTTAGGCACTGCATACTGCTTTGCCTGCTTTTTCCATCTGCTCAGCCTCTAACTGCTGCTGGTGTTCCAGCATCCCAGGCCTCCTGCTTATTCAGGTCACTAGCAGGTATTGGTGCAGTCTCATCAACACAGCTCAGTTAACTTCTAACCATAGATTTGAATCAAGTCCAGTTTGTCACTCAGTGTCAGTGTTGTGACCAGTGACGGGGGGGAAGAGTTCTCTGCCCCACAGCTTGAATTCTAGCTCTACTACACTCTACTGCCCTTTTTTGTGTCCGTAGTCTTTTTTATATATTGTGATCTTTTTTCTTAAAGACTTGTTCTGTCATTGCTATCTAGCCTTTTATAAAAGGCTAGTTATTTTTATTCATTTCCTAACTGCCACACAGTTAGAAGCTGCGTGTGGTCAGCTTATGGTTTAAATGTCTTTAAATCTTGTATTTGGATGGTTCCTGGTCTGTGTGTCTTTCTCTTTTGTTATCTTCTGTAGGCCTTTGCTAGCAGGGTTTGGATTTTTTGTTGTTCTTCTAAAGTACAGATTAGACTACAAACATGTCTGTAGCTAATCAGTTCTGACCTAGTTGCTTTGTCAGTCACCTTCTCAAGCAATCCATTAATTCAACTGCATGACTTTAGCTGTTAGCCTTCAGGTGTTTAAATCTTGTGTAGCATTGCCTTGGCTGATGGCTGTTTTAAGTCTGTTGCAAACACCTGCATGTTCTCCATTTAGAGCAGGGTTTGGTACAGATAAAAGAAACCCTGGATTTCCCATCTTATGTTGTACTGTGGACTTCCTATATTGGTCTGCTTTGGCCTTCCTACCTGAATGAGTTCCGAAGGCCCTCCAAGCAACTTTCTTTGAGTTGTGATACTTTTTCCCAGTTGTGCTGATTGCTGTAAGGGAGATGCACAGCTCTTATCTCCCTCTCCTTTTTAGACAAATGCTTGTTCCAACTTCTTTTGAGAAGCAGCAGCCAGGTACTCTATTCCTTCCTCTTACTTGTTTTTAAAGTAGCACTTCTCTGCTCTTGAATCTGTTTGATTAGTTTCCTGCTGCAAAGAAACTAAAGTGCTATCTTCCCCAATTAAATGGGGACAAAATACTGTATTAGTAGTCAGCGAAGGTTAACCAGGGATTTCAGAAAATAAAATAAATGTGGGATACCTCTGGTGATACGGTTGTTCTTTAGTGGGGGTTCTCTTCATGAAATACAAAATAGGAGTTCAAAGACCTTCTAGTGTTCAGTTCCTTCCCTCTAACAGTTTTTTCCTTCCTGTCTAGTTTTAATATTGACAAACTATTTAATCCTAAAAGCATGTAGAGCTTTTAACTCCTAGCCAAGCACTTATTGTCCTTTGTGGGAGGTGGTTGGGTGGGAAGAAAATACAAATCTAGAGAATGATTTCAAGCCTGTGACAAGGCTTACTCATTTAATAGGCTATCTTTAGGAACATTAATAGCCATATTTTAAACTAAATTTCTATTACTGGCCTCCTAGATTGCTCTCTCTTGGTTGACTTTATTGTACCTAGCAATCAGATTGAATTTGCTACTAGGAATATCTAAAAACAAACCACAAAAGCTAATTTTAAGCAGTGGGTTGCAACTCGTGTTGTTTGGTTTAGAACCTCTGGAGCAATTCCTCTCCAAATGTTTCTATTTTAAACTTGGTATGTCAGACCCGTGTGGCTGCTCTTTCACCATATCCTTCACATAAAATGCTATGGTGACCATTAAAGTAAATAGGAAAAAGCAACAATTACAGAACTTACCAAAAAAGATTTGTTTCTTAGTACAGTGGATTTTCTTTAAATAGGGCATTATGTCTTGAGCTGGGTGGGTGGTGTGTGTCTGTGTGCATACCACGTTACTGGGCTTGGACCGCAGTGAACGACCTCATCTGTGATCTTCCCAGAAGCTGAAAAGAAGGCAAGCTTCTGTGTGTGTTGTGTGTTTTTTCTTCTTGTTTGGTTTGGGAAAGCATGAGTTGAACTTGGAAAGCTTCCTACTATCTAAAATGCTCGACATGTGGCATCTGGAAAATGCAGAATATCTTTAACTACCATTTTTTAATTCAGCCTTTCTAATAATATTTTTTCCAGTGAAATTGTTTTTTGCTTTATTTTTAACATTAAAATATTAAGTGGTTGACACGATTACTTTCCTTTTTTATGCTGCATACAAAAGGAAAGAAGCAACAAGAGTAAAACTGCTCAGACAAATTCTGTTTCAAAGATGTTTCTTGACACCCAGATGGGTCTAGAGAAAACAGTTGCCTGCTAAATTCAACTCCATCTATTTTTTGAAGCAATGAATTTAGTATTAAGGGTATTAATTAGTTGCATTGTTTCGTAATTTTATATTATTTTTAACTTCTGAAACTGGTGGTCCACTGTATCATGCACTGTGCAAACATAAAATAAAATCTTTTTTCCTCACAGAGGAGTGTGCAGTTTGAGTGTGATAATGACACTATTCTGGATATCCTACAATATGGAGAAAGAGCTGACCTTTCTGTATGTTTAATGTAGTTTGATTCCTGTTAGTACACTGTCAGTGTGCAGAGCAACTGTCTAACTATCAGTTGAGCTTCTAAAAAGTTTTTTTCAAACATAACTTATGTTCAAGGTAAGAGGCTTGAGGTGGATGTTTTATGTAGTCAGGGGAATGTCTCTAAAGAGCTATTAGCTGTTTTATGGGTATTGTTTTCATGTGACAAACTTTTGTGACCTTTCAGATAATGAACTGATCACCTGGATGCGTAGGAAGAGCTCATTTTTATAAAATGGATTAGGGAATATATTTGTATGGATATCAGTGCTTTAAATATAAATGTTGTTTCTTTTTTTGTTTAGGAAATAAAATGACTTAACATTAACTTCTTTTAAAAAACATCAAAACTCACCTAAGAAAGCTCTTCATCTAATTGGTTGTTTTTAAAGCTCTTCTTTATAAACCCCTAGAATGATGACCACAAATGTAAGCTGCCCTAGAAATATTTTTTTTTCCTTGTCAGAATAAATCTTATCAAATTTCCCTTGCTTTATGCTGCATGCCAGATCTCTCTGATAAGAATAAGTACATGTTTTCTATCACTGTGCCCAGCGTGTACTCTACTAGTAAGCAAGTAAGCACTGCAACCTATAAGAAAGCTGCAGCAAGGGTGGTATTTTGGTGCTCTTCCTGCCCAGAACCACAAGCAGGTAAAAGTCCAGGATCAAGTAGAATGCACATGGCATGCACAGAGGCACAACCCAACACTGCTTTTATGAATATGCAGTGTGTGATACACCTAACACACCAGAACTGAGTATCACAGAAGGGTTTAGGTTGGAAGTACCTGTTCCAACATGTGTGTTAATTTGAGGAAGGTGCTAATATGTTCTAGGAGTGCTAACACTGCAAAACACTTAGATAATTCCCATCTTTTGAGAAGGCTGTCATTTTCATTAAATATCAAGCCTACAGTATAGTGAGTACTCTAATCACATTAGGTGTTTTTGTGTGTATTAACTGTAGCCTGAGATGTTCCCTTGTAAGCAGGATGAATTATGTGATATGTAAATAGTGGAAGGGACTGACAGTCCCTTCAGCTTTCCCTTTCTAACAATGCAGTGACATGTAAGGCAACATACCTTTTTTTTAATTGCAATTCAAATTGATTATGCAACTCAAATCGATTATGCTGACATGTCAGAAAAGCCCAACACCTATTGATTTTTAAGAGCTATGCTCAAGTTCACAAAGCATCATGGAGAAAAGCCCAATAGCATTCCTCTGCACCTTCTCTAAATCAAAGGTTTGTAACTTATCAGTGCTTCTTGTCCAGACAACTTTAGCTGGGAGCCCTGAAGAGAACACTTCTGCTGTGCTGAACCTGCAGTCTTTTCTTTCTTCCCATATGTTTTCAGCTGTCCTGATATGCCACTACTTCAACCTCTTGGTTTCTGTCTTTCTGCTTTTGCTGCTGCAGATGTTACGCATGGTTTCTGCCCCATGCAGATGGGGTGCTACAGTGCTTCTGGTTTCTGCAGTAAACAAGTGCATGTGTTACACTGTAAAAATTGTTAAATGGAGGGGGGGCAGGGATAGCAGGAGTGGGAGGGGAGCACAACCAAACAGCAAAGCAGGAAGAATTACTATATAACAGCAATATTACTGTGAAGGATTAGATCTGGGGCTGATGTTGTGAGGCTGATGCATTGCACCCCTGAAAAGACAGCAAATACTGATTCTCGTTCTGCAGAGGGAGTAGAGAGGGAAAGTATGCACTCGGGCAGCTAATGCAGTGCTCATCTGACCCACCAGCCTATGTGATGTGGTAGGTACCAGCTCATGTGTCTGCCTGAGGCACAAGTAAACTGTGTGAGCTGCTCAGTTATGCAGTAAGCTTGGGGCAGAAGGGGTTATCAATAGCTTCGTATTCAAATGATGTTCTAATCACAAGATCATCCTTTTTTGTGTGTGTGTAATCTTAGTGGTTCACACTGATATAAGAACTTTGTCTTGATTGTGTTTCTTGAAGGTCTTCCACAGCTTGTACTAAATGACTTGACCATTGGTAAGAAGGTAGGAAACTAATAAATTAAAGATCTGCCTCTAATCAGTGTTATTGCATAATAAGGATCTGTCTATAGGTTCCCTAGCTGTGCTGTCCAATGTGAGTGATGGGTCTGTGTCCAGCCATGTGCTGGTCGAATGTCACATCAGGGCATGATTTGGAGAAATGTAGCTGGAAGATACAATTCTGTAACGTGCAAAAGGAAGCTTGGAAACAAACAACACTTTGCTCACCAAGCTATTATGGCTGAGATACTACCATAGACAAGAATATAATTAAATTTAATTAACACTGTGCTTAAAGACAAACTGCTCTTCTCCTAGAGAAAAGAGGAAAACCTGTCTCAAGCCTGGTTTCTAGTGGGACTCTGAGCTCTCCTGTTTGGCTGACCTGGGATACCTTTCCTTGGGTACTATGTAGGGGATGTCAGATGTAATAACTGAACCATCATGCAAAAAGCTGTGATGGGAAGAGGGCAGTCTACTTCAAGCAGAAGGAAATTAAAGCAGCAGTATTATGGACGGGGAAGGAGAAAATCAGATGAAAGTATAACTTGTGGGAGGGTACAGGCAAATGATCAATAGAATTTGAACAGTGAGGGCAGAGAGACAGATACACTTGAATCCAGAACCATCAAATTTGTCAAACAAGGAGTCTGTTATAAAATATCCCAGTGTGTTAGGTTTATGGCAAGGGTTTGGTAGCAGGGGTGGCCTCTGTGAGCAGAGCCCAGCAGCTGCCCCATGTCAGATCAGAGCCAGCTCCAGCCGGCTCCAAAAGGGACCC
>VXAA01001301.1:59771-88190 GCA_013399115.1 Anseranas semipalmata | reverse complement strand
GGGGGGCAGTATAATTCTACCTTATCTACATTCCATCTCACACCAAATCTAATTAAAAAGAAAAGCTTGTCCTCATTTCCTCTTTTAATTCCTTCACCCTCCCACTATCTCCATTACTGACTTTATGACTGAATGCTTTAATTTAAATTGCATTCATCATCTGTTTTTACACCACTATATGCACAATTTATTCCATATACTGTTCTTATCTTGCATTACTTAATTGTTATGTGTGTTGGGAATAGAATATACTTTCTCAAAATTAGTTGTATCATAACAGTTGCAAAAAAACTTTCCTGCATATGCTGAATTCATGCACAGATAGAGGTCTTCACTTTCTGAAAAGAATAACTCTGGAAATTTATATGAAAACAGGTATATTGCTATTCAGAGATTATTTGTATGGTTAATATGATTACAACCAATCATGATCAGTTGCTATGAAAATAAATCACAACAATCATAGCTTAGAGATATATTCTAATTATTTGATGGATTTTGTTCACAAAATCCTTCTCTAGTCTGGCCTTTAAATTATACTGTGCTTGAATACTACAGTGGAAGATTCAATGGATCAGCAGACAGATGGATAGATAGACTGAACAAGCTTTGATTTTACTTTCTGTAGTGTGGGATAGAAAGTTCTAGGCAGCAGGCAGTGGAGGGGGAGCCATGCATGCTGATATGGGAAGCAAAAGTAAAAGGATACCAAAGGGAGAAAAGCAAAATCTTAAATGAAGTGTTAAAGGATATCTGCCTTCAAAACAAACAAAACAAAACAAAACAAAACAAAACAAAACAAAACACATATAGGATTTGGGTAAGTAAAGACAGAAGAAAATCACAATAAAGAGCAATGCACAGAAAAATGTGAAGAAATACAAGCATGTAAAGATCAGGGCTAGAAACAGGAGATCATGGAGAGTAACAAATCCGAACTGGGATTCAAATGAAATTGACAAGAAAAGGCAGGGGTGGAGGGGACTGTAAGATATTTAAATTATATTGTCTTCACAATGACAGATTATATTGAAATATGTAATTAGAATATTGAATAGTAATCCTTTCAAGATGTTCCAAATACTCAGTCCTAGAAACAAAATATTGTAAAAATTGATTGGTGAAAAGTTCACTGCTATTGAATGAATACTTTTCAGCACAAAAAAAAAGAAAAACATTTTGCTGAAAAATGTATAACTACATCTACCAATAAAAACCTACTATTGCATATTGCACTTCCTTCAAGAGAGATCATTTTCAAACTGTCCTAGTTGGTCACTAAAGCTGATTTTTTTACTTATTATTTATTTCTAAGCAATAAGTCCATAGCTCTATACTGGGCTTTATTGTCTTATTCTTTTCCTAATGTATTTGGAATGTTAATTCGAATAGCATCTGTTTAAATCATACAATTGTAGCAAGAAGATGTTAGTTACGTAAATGACAGGCAATGGCAATGTGGTTATAGAAAACAGATATAAGGGGAAGAATGAAATAGACATCCAGGCAGATTCAAGCTCCTTTTTGTTCCTCCGGAGAGCAGCCAACAATTTTTTAAGTGCCAAGAGTGTAAGGAAGAGAGGGGTGCATCTTGGACAGGACACTCCAGAGATATGTTGCCTTGTGGGAAACTGTGACTGTCAGATAGGAAGAGAGATTGAGAGACACTTTTCTTATACTCCATGCACTCAGGAAAACAGTGATTCAGCAGAAGGTAGAGTTTTCCATTTGATTTTCACATTCAGCATGGTAGGTTGGAAAATAAACCTTTTGAATAGTAACAATACTTCACAGAACTATGAGTGCATTGAGTATTATTGACTAAACCAAGCTTTCCATGTGGTTTGAGGACCTGAACTATTCCATCATACTTTATTTTACTCCTAAACCTATTAGTATTAAAGTTTTTTTTTTTTTTTTCTTCTGTAGAACTTCTGGATTAGCTGAATTTTATTTTTCTTTTATTTTCCATTCTATTCAATGAACAATCATCTGCCAGCCAACAATGCATCCTCTTACAGGGAGGTGGAATAGCTGCCTACCTTGCTGGTGTTCTCTGAGAAATATGTAGCTAATGCTGGTTGTAAGTGCTTTCCAGATGAAAATTGCTAAGTAAGTGCTAAGTGTAATTACTATTATTATTAGAGACACATTCCAACCCAAATGTTTCTTTGATTTTATAGCTGACATAGATTCCATTTGATATAATATGCAAAAATGGTCTTTTTAAAAGTGGTCAGGTAATAAAAGTTCCTGTGGTGTGTCTTGCTGAGCAGCTCATTGTAATTTGCAAGCCAAGAATCAAATATATTTTTAAACAAACAAGTGGTCTTGCTGTTTTTAATGGAAACGCTTGCAAAGTAAAGTAGTATTCCACATGAGTCAAAATGTTTCATTTAAAATCTGAGTGGCTCTCAGATTTGAAAAGTGATCCCCAAAGGGACCAAATCCTCAGTGATATGTGTGCAAAGACATAGCTCTCATTCCTTTGCACAACCACACAATAATTGAAAGTGTTTGCACAAAAGAATTTAGATATGTGCCTAAATGCCATGTCAGTTAGTGAACTTCAATGCTTGCTGTGCCACTCAGATCCACAAAATTTTACCAATCTGGTAAATTTATACTAGAAAAATCCCTAAGCAACCATATTTCTTCCAGTGATCATAAAAATGGTCATCAAACCTTCATGACACCTAAATACTTGAAGCTTGTATTCACTTCAGAACCTCTGTAAATTTTCAGATGATAAATTCCTTTGTCTCTCTCAGTTGCAGCACATGGTGTGATACACACTCTTAAAGCACTCCTACAGGATTCATCAATCCTTATAGGGCATCTGGGAATGAAACTATGAGAGCTGGAGATGAGAAATAACCATTCCCTCAATGATGAAAGCTCGCCTCCCTACCTGACTTAGGTATTACTGACAATGTTACTAGAATACAGATTATACCAACACTGGTTTTGGCATCAGCAGATATACATGTTTCTTTACAGTCCTAAGTGTTTGGACCTCTATGTAAGCAATCCCAGTCTTTATTACAATTTCTTTACCAATAGGAAGTAAACTTTGCTTTTCTGTAACAAAATTGCTTGGTCATTTTTTCATAGGCTGCCAGCATTTGCATCACATTAACACAACCATGTAATTTTAGCTGGCAGAAAGGGAGGGAGAGAGTGTACACGTGGAATTTATTTCTTTAGTTAGCTACTGTAGAGGAAATATATGTAGCTGGTTGTACAAAAGTAACATAAGTATCTAAAGGTTTCTGGACATTCTATACTGGGAATCTTGGGTGATTGTATTGATCTGCAGGTGATTGTACTCATCTGAAAATAAAACATTTTAATACTGAGTACTGGGACATTTAAGATCTGTTGTGGAAATATGAAATTCTTGTTGTTATGCATCATGGGAACATGAAATATACCCTTTCAAATGGGACAGACTACAAAGTTACAAGAGATGTTATCAATATGAATCTCTCACGGCTGATGCCAGTCAGACTACGCTTCTTTACGCCTATTCAAAAGTTGCTATAGGAAATCTAAAGAAAATGTAGTACGCAGCCAAGAAGCTCAATCTTCTGGGGAAAAAGAGAAAAAGGAAAAAGAAAGAGAGAATTTAAAGAAGATTTTTATAGTTATCTTTTCATTCAAGCAACAGTCTAGCTATATCCAACTTAATACAGCTAATACAATAAAAGCCATTGCTCAAGGAATTATTATTATTGATTTGTTTTTTGAAAAAAAAAAATGTTATAGAACATATTTGTCAGAATTAACATTAGTAATAATGATGCATTAATAGTATTTCAATTACTCCCCCCCCAAAAAAAACAGTAAGACTACTTCTATTCATTATAAAAATCTATTTAATTTTGATATTGTATTAAAAATCACTGATTTCTATAATTTCACCTAATAATACAATATGACTCTAATGCCTGTAAAGATAGGGTGAAAAGCTTTGAAAGGAGATAAATGAGATGAATTACCCTGATCTTTCAAGATGTCATTGTCTTCTGTGGACACAAGGTATCTAGAGGGCACATGGAGAGACTTTTACCATTTTTTGCTACTGCACAGCTTCTTACAAACTTGTGTAGTGGAGTCATCAGCATGACTTGCTCAGAAGAAATCTGTTTAACAGAAAAATGATTCCTCCTGGGAATTATAGCTGTCCCTCAACATTCCTTGATGGCATCAAGGTCACAATCTAATACGAAACTAAGCACTTTTTGACTCTTTATTCTAACGATTCAGAAGACAATCAATATCATCTCATATTTCCTAGACAGGAAACAAACATTTTTAAGGAGGTTTACAACTCTAGGCACTATTTAAAAACAGAAATAGAACAAAATATCCAATCTTTCTTTAAATCCATCCATTTGTTATTTTTTATTTTGAATATATCTCTGTTATTGTTGTTATTATTGTTAATACCGTTCTTTCTTTCTGAACTGGATCTAGCAGCAATTCCTGATTTTTACATCAAAATACCAGCTTCAATATGGCCCCAGTGAAGTTACGTGTATTTTCACAGAGACCAAACGAGAATTTTAATAGAGACAGATACAACATCTGAACCATGAACTGAAATTAATATAGAACTGCAATTGTGTCTATTTCCTTCTTTTTCATTTAAATTTATTATATTTATATATATATATTATATATTATTATTATATATTATATATTATATATTATATATTAATTNTCATGTTCATTGAGGGGATCATTTTGTCACTAAAACCATGAATTTTATTATCAGCCTTTAATGTAATTAAAGTAAAATTTTAATGTAAAAAAAAAAAGAGAAAAAAGCTCTCAAGTTGAGAATACTTTTAAGGCTGTGTCAAATTTACATATAAAAACTGGAAATATATACATAAAGAAATATATATATATAAGAGATGTATTTTTGTATGCAAATTTGATAGCTTTCATTTGGCTAGTGCATCAGTAAATTTAATATACTTGATATCCACCTCTTCTTTACTGAGAAAACAACACAAAACAAAATAACAACAGCAACAACAAAACCAGAAACAATGTCTTAATAAAATAAATGTTTTGAACAACATTGCCCAAAGTAACTTCAGTCTCAGAAACATGATCAGATTGCTGCAATTCAAGGTGCAACAGAACTGCAGCAACTGACTGTGTTGATCTTAGCTAACACCTCAAGGAGTTGTACTCGATATTTTGCTATATTACTATTATTTTATATGTGAAGTCTCAGTTGGGTCCTAATTGTGGTCTTGGCTATGGTATAGGGAAATCTCAATCATCTTCACTGATATGACCATAATTTACACAATCTTAATTAATTCTATTTCCTAATCATTATCAGATAATGCTAAGATGTATATCTACACTAGATGACTTGATTATAAATCCTGCTGTTCCCATCTTTATCTTGATTGTGATGAATTCTCTCTGTCTCTGTCTGTCTGTGTGTTTGTCGGTCTCTTCTGGCATTCATTTAAAGCTCAAGAGGAAAAGAGGCCCTTTTTATTACCTGGTTAAACCTAATTTAGGTTAGCCATTTAAAAACAAGCTGTCTACAGCTTTCAAACAAAACAGCCAGTATTTATGGCCAGAGGAAATTTACTATTAACAAACCAATGGACATAATGAAGGCTAGCTTCACTTGCAGGATCCATGTCAAAACAGTCTGAGCCCCACTCAGAAGAATGATAGCTACTTTGTAATATATATTTCAATTTTATTTTAGTCTGACTTTTACCAATTTATTTATTTATTTTCACCTCTTATTCTGTAAGAGGTTACCTTTTAGTACCTTTAAGAAGGTACTAAAATTAAAAAACAAAAATCATAATAGAACTAATATATTTCACTTTGACAGACTAATACATGTATGTAAAACCTCCCCACATATATTTTTCTCAAGGAAAAAGTATATTTATATTTTATATATTCATATTTTACATGTTCACATTTTACATGTTCACATTTTATGTTCACATTTAAGTAAATATTCACATTTTATTTAAAAGTCTTCAGATGTTTCTTTAAAAAGCATTTAATTGACTATTTCTGTATGTATTTTTTGGTTTGCTTAATGTCTGTGCAATACAGTGTATTACTATGGATCTAAATATGACATGATCTGTTAGATAGTTAATGTTGAATTCAAAACAAAATAAACAAACAAAAGCAAAATTAATTTTCTATTTTTGGTAATAGACTTCAGTGGTCTAAACAAACTTTTAAAGTCTATAACATATATTTCTTTTGATATTAAAAATAGAAAAAATACCACTTAAATAATGAAATTTAACAAAAATCACCTAAACATTGTTTTCTATTCTCTCACACCTGAAATGCTTCCAATGGACTAATTTATTTATTTTTCACAGTAAATATGTGCAAAATTAAGGTACTCTATGGCAAGATTAATGTTTTACACTTGTCACCTCATTCATATACCTACATATGGAGATCTATCTACATATTCAGGTATGAATCTTTCAATAGATGTCCATATTCTTAAATTTCTAAGATGGCTTGAAACCTACAAGACAGAAAGTTTACATTAGAGTAACTGAAACACTTAAAAATATTTTCTAATCCTGCATTATTTGTAAACTCATTATGGCTCTAGTTTTTTGCCCTTTGCCATTTGAGAAAATATTTCTACAGAGTTTGTTTTCATTTTTTCTTTAATATAACACAAAACAAAGTTTCTATGTGGGTTATTATAGTCTAATTGGTCTGCAAATTACTGATGGTCCACAGTGCTATGGGCAGTGGCTTGCAGTTAATTTGTAATCCACAGTACACTGTGATTTCAGTACAGATTCCCATTAAATGTTCGATGATGGGAATGTGTGATTTGATGGCAAATTGCTATAATTGTTTATAGGGGTCTGTTGTTTACTTGGCAATAAGCAGTGTCTGAGATTCTACTGTGTGTGCCTGTGTGTGTGAGCCTTTGCGTATAAACCTATTCTCAGCCAGAACTCCCTACTGCTGAAAGAATAGATGAAGTAGCTATTTGAAAACAGAACAATAACACCAAATGAAATAGTCAGGCATACTCAGACCAGAGTCCTCCTGTAAACAGGAACAGCTCTCAAGAAGCTTCCTCCTGTCCTGTGTTGAATTTCACCCTTGAAATACTCACCTCAGCATAAACACTAGAGTTCTAAATAAGAAACAGCAGTATGAAGTCTCATATTAATGATATTTTAGACAGTAGCTCTGTACTTCACTTAATATGTTCTTTCTCTGTTTGTTAATTGGTATCATTAGCACAAATGTCATGGTTACTTAATTTAATTAGTTCTTACTCATACATAATACTAATTTTCTCCTTCTGAAAGCATAATGAAGAAATGAAAGTGAAAACTCTTTATGTTTGTTCTGCTTTTTGTGTAACTTAGGTCTTCTACCTAACTGATTTTAAGCAAATAGTTCTTAGGAAAACTTTTATTTTATTTTATTTTATTTTATTTTAAACAAGTGATAGCTTTACTTACACGGAAATAGTTTCTGGAGATTTCCTACCATATTCACATCTTTTGGTCTACAGATCATTTGTCTGTACCCATCAGACACTAGTTCAGTTAAATGCTGAATCATACATTTATCTTTGACCATATAAACCTTTTCATGGAACCCAAATAGACTATTCATGAGTTTAATTGCTTTTCTGGATTAGAGTCTTAAGGTATTTCTGATTTTATTGTATATCCAGACTCACTGCAGAAATCATTCTTTGAAAGTATTTACTGTGGAATGAAAGCTAGATGATAGTGATCACATGCTGAGTTTTAACCAGCCATGGAAGCTGCAGAAGGACTCCCCCATACTCTACCACTTTTTATTATCAGATGAGTATAGAGTTAGGTATAGATTATGTTATATATATAATTCTATAATAATAACTCCACATTGTAAATAATGTGTTCAGTATAGGCTATTCTGTAATAGTAACCTCTTAAAGTAAAATAATAATAATTAATAATAATAATAATAATAACAATAATAACAGTAATATATATTTCTGAGGCTTCAGACTACCAGTGGTATTAACAGAGCGAGAGACTGTGACTTGCTTTGGGAAATGACCTTTGCCCTAAAGATTTGACAAAATAAATACACTGAAATACAGTCAGGAAAACAGAGTTGCTTAAGGTCACACAGCAAGTGAATGACCTAAACAGGTAAAGAACCAGGGACCTCTTCCTTACAATTAGTGATATCACACTGCCCCACACTTAAACCTTTTTTTCATTGTCAGGCTTTATAACATGATTCCCTAAAGATTTCAGCATTACTAGCTGTTGTGTCTTCCCTTGGTGTCCAAGCACTTTCTAAGTCATGGCTATGTGTGCCAACCACCACACGTCAATATACAACCCTAGAGTCCTACAATAATTTTATACTGAAGTCATACATAAAAATGTCTTTGGACTTACTTGCATAAAACATTCAGGTGTCAACTTTATAAAGATTCATACTGGTGTTTTCTTTTGCACACTATGAACAATGGAAATCAATAGAGCCCCAGAGGTCATGCACTGAAAGAATTTAAGCATTTACATTTAAGCACTTATTTAAGCACAAGATTAGGGGTTTAAACAGTATTATAATAAATATAATGAGGTACTGTAGTACTCCTGATGCTACAGATTTAACATGGGAAGAGACCAACTTTAAGAAGAGTTTAAGAATTTTACTATCAGTTTTTTGAACTATTTGAACAATTTAGTTACTTGAACACAATTGGCTGCATAGTAGAAGAGAGAATAATCTTTCTAAATGTAAGCCGTCATCTGTTAGTTTACAGGTATGTTGATGATTCATACAAAATACTGGAATTTAATTTGCTGTGTAAATTAAATTGAACCTTGAATTTTGGTAATTTTCATAACAAGAAAAAGACCTAATAAAATAAAGCAATTTTCTTATGAGACTAGAGAATTTGTATTTACCCTGCAACCTTTTTAAAATGCAGTACATTTATTGGGTAATATTCAAAATAATAGAATTTTCTTTTTCATCCATAACAATTTTATTTAAAAAATATAAGCAGATAAACAAACAGACAATCAAAAGCCCTAAAAGCCAGGGCAAATTAAATTTGATTTGTTGGCAATGCAAGTTAATTTCATACTTTAGCTCCATTCATAGCTATGTAAAAAAGGTTTTAGAAAACATTGAGACATGTCATCACATTTATGTGGAGAATATTGTTGCTGTCAAAATAAGTATTCATGATAATTTCTTATTTGTTAACTGATGGACTGTATTATGAGTCAGATCCCTCAGATGATATATGATACATTTCAATTTTTTTTAATATTTATTTAGCCTTATTTAATACAACATGAACATGACTTCATTATTTTCCTTTGAAGAAAAAATGTCTATTTTAGCAATATGAATATGTTCATACGGAAGTCAAGTGGGCGGGGCAGAAGGCTGGCTTGGCTGACCAGGGATCTTCTCCAGGAGCTTAGGCACAAAAAGAAAATGTACGGCAGCTGGAAGGAGGGTCAGGTGACGTGGATGGAATACAGGGATGCTGTTCACGTTTGTAGGGAGAAAATTCGTGTGGCCAAAGCCCAACTAGGGTTGAAGCTGGCCAAGTCTGTGGGAGACAATAAAAAGGGCTTTTTTAGATATGTGAACAGAAAAAGGAGGACCAAAGAAAACATAGGTCCGCTACTTGATGGGGAAGGTCACCTCACAGACAAGGACATAGGCAAAGCAGAGACGTTTAATGCCTTCTTTGCCTCCATCTTCAACGCTGATGATGGGCTTCGGGACCCCGGGTGCCCTGAGCTGGAGGACCGTNGTGGTTGCACACTGGAACAGGCTCCCCAGTGAAGTAGTCACTCCACCAAGCCTGTCTGAATTTAAGAGGTGTTTGGACTGTGCACTTAGTCACATGGTCTAAAATTTTGGGTAGACCTGTGCAGTGCCAGGAGTTGGACTCGATGATCCTTATCGGTCCCTTCCAACTCGGGAGATTCTGTGATTCTGTGATTCTGTTATACTATGTATAACACAGTATACTCTGTATAATGAGGAAACTTAGTGGCCTAAGTACTTCAAACATGGTATAAATATGTTGATAAAAAAAAAAAAATTAGAAGTGAAGTCTGTGATGATATTGCAATTTCACTTCTTTTGAAAGAGAAAAAAGAAAAAGACTTGCCATTGTTATATCTTTCCAGGTGGATCTATAGAAAAGGAAATTTCATTTCAAACAAAATTATCCTATTTTCTTTTCTTTTTCTTTTTTTTTTTGTCACTGTTAAATTTATTTAACTATTTATTTGTCTTCTGACAATTATCTGTTTCCATGGTTTGTTTCGTGTTGTTTTGTTTTTTCTTTATTCATGCTTCAAAAACATAGACATTCATATGGAATTTTTAGAAAGAAAAAAGTAAACTCTAAGTTACCTAAGGAGACAAAGGTAGAAGAAAAGTCACTAACTCCATAAAACAGATATATAGTCAATTCACCTGAAAGCCTAGTGAAAATTACAGCACCAGTTTTGTTCTAATAATTCATTTATTATACACTTTGCAAAGGAGAAAGGGAATAAATTGTTCTGTAGAAAAAGATAGAGGTGACAACATAACCCGGATCCTTAGACTTCATAAATAAGTTTTAGAACACACAAAAGGAGAGAAGTACTATATTCTCAAAAAATTCAATGTTTTCCATGTACAAAGGTTAAAGACACCACTTTCTTGGAAGCAGCAGAGAGGATTTTGTTTTGAAATATGTGAATAGTAACAATGTCACCTGGACAGTGACATTTGCCACAAGTAAGCTAACACAACAGAATAGCAGTTATCTTGAAAAATACCAAATATTCATAAATCTTTCAAAGAAACTTTTTAACAAGTATAATTTTGGACTTTGATTTTGTGAGTTACATATTCATATGTAAGTGGCACCTAATGGTCCAAATGAAGAAAAAGGTTTGTTTGCAACTCAGTAAGCAGAAGACAGAGTAAACTTTTATGTTCTCTTTGTCTTAAAATTGTTCATCTTCACCCTCTCTATTTCTGCTTCAGCAAGAATTATAAAAGGGAAAGAGGAGCATCATTCTCTTCTGACTATGCAATTGCTACAGCGCAGTTTTAGTTTCACCTATTGTCACTGCATTATAACTCTCAGGTAGTTTGTAGAAAGAAAGAAAGAAAGAAAGAAAGAAAGAAAGAAAGAAAGAAAGAAAGAAAGAAAGAAAGAAAGAAAGAAAGAAAGAAAGAAAGAAAGAAAGAAAGAAAGAAAGAAAGAAAAAGAATTTGATGTCATTTTTTTGCATTGGGTAAGGATCATATTGGGAAGTTAAACTTTCAAACAGGGTGTTCAGCTGCTCTCTGGGTGGTAATGAGAATCTCTGCTTCATCCTTAGCTGGAGCTGGTGAGACTTACTAAACCATTTTCTGCTTAGTTCTCATGAAGCATCTGACCATCTGACCATGGGTCCACAATGTTGGTCCATGCATATGAGCACCCAAGGCCATATCCCCATTCCAGGCGCTGATACAGGCTCCCTGGCAAACAACCTGCATATCCTAACACACATGCACACACACACACTATGGATTTGTTCAGTAACTGGATTTAGACACAGTCCATACAGTAGCTATGCCTGGATCATCGCTCTCCCCAGTTGTTTCCCATACACACATAATCACAAATGGGTCTCAACTGACCCCCAGAGCCTATGGTCTCTCCAGCAGCTGGTTGGGACTCTCCTGGTCCCTCCGGTAAACAACTCCACCAGGAGTCCCCCCCACCCACAGAGCACCCAGCTCCCAGGCCACTTCACCTACTTACCAGCTAGTCCAGCTTGATCTTTACCAATGCTCACATACTCCTTCACACACCCACACTCACTCCAGGTGCTGCATCATGGGCACGCAGGCCCCTGAAACCTGAGAACCCTCTTCAGCTGCTGGCAGTCAGACCCCCCCCAACACACAGAATGTGTTCCGTTAGACAGTAACACCACTCCCCCTCAGTCTGTAATGTGCTCTGCAGAGCTTCTCCCATTGACTAATATGGTGGGTGTCACATCTGCACCACGTGGCTGAGGCTCTATGGAACAGCCCTGGAAGGAGCCTGGCAAAGACTCCCATCTCTAACCAGATTGTTGGGGTTCCTCCTCCTGCTGTCACGTCTCTGAGCTCCTTTGTGTTAGCAGAATGGAGTCCTTTATGGGTCGATTATTCTCTTGTGATGGGCTTGGGTGTAGCCTGGCAGGGTATTATTTTGGGTTGCCCCAACTGCCATTGTGTCCCTGTGGGAAAGCAGATAAACTTTCATCACATAACCTCACATGTGTGAACACGTCAAAATCTATTGCTGTTGATTGGCTTAAACTACATACAAAACATCTCTTTTATTAATTATGTAATATATATATGTATATATATACACACTGTCCCACATAATCATTCCTGATTCTTCAGGAACTGTTTCTATACTTCAAAACTATCTGCATGAAGCTTGGTCAATTCTACAGAAGGATCTGACTGTGGAAATCAATTGGGTGGGCAGATCCATCACCTAGGATGCCAATCAGCTACAGACGCTTACAAATGGTGCTTGCCAAGTGACCTATGAAGAACAGGTGTTTCCTGGGGGAATCTCTGGGACAATCTGAGCCTGGAGAGCTTTTGTAAGGACTAGTCAAATGCTTCGTTGCAAAGACAGTTACAGTGTTCAGTCAACGACATGGTCTCAAGTTGGTCCATTGTCTCATCTAGTCAGAGAATAATGGAGTAGTTGCTGGACCACCAGTAAACTGGCACTAAGTGCACACACAGGCATCATCCTGATACTCCAGTGCACCACTACTACAATTACAGGACAAGTCTCAGTTTCATCCTTATGACACAACTTTAACTTCAATTCCATATACTTTACCACATCCCATATGTATCTCCAGACTCCCTTAGCAACTGTAGCCTCTCACTGACTGAGCTGAGGTGAACTGTTCTGTGTTTGCCTGAATGGCCATACAGTCCTCTATTGCTAATAACAACTTTTGGATAGCAGATATACTGTATGAAAATGGCTGGCTTAGCTTGTGACCTGACTACTGACTCTGCTCCAGACAAGTCAATCAAAGTTATTTACTAAGTGTGGGAGGGGTAATACACTTCTGCATGTAAGATTTTTTTTTAAGTGAATTAAATTCTGAGCTTGAGGAGGACCTGACAAATGAACATATGGGAACAATGAATTTTTTTTCAGTGTTTTATGGGACAAAATATTGAACAGAAAATCATGTTATGGGTAAAAACAAACAAACAAACAAACAAAAAAAACCACAAAATGAATACTCATGATCATGTTTGTCATTGATCTTCCAAAGCCTTAATTCTTAATAATTCATAATAATCCTTTATAAAATCATTACATGATGAATTCAGCATCACTTCATCAGATCATTAGGGGTCAAAGTTGCCAAGAAAGTTAGTTTATCTAAGATTGTGATCACAGAAAAACAAACAAACAAACAAACAAACAAAAACAGAATCACAGAATCACGGAATGATTTAGGTTGGAAAAGACCTCCAAGATCACCTAGTCCAACCTTTGACCTAACACTAACAAGTCCTCCAGTAAACCATATCACTAAGCTCTACATCTAAACGTCTTTTAAATACATCCAGGGATGGTGACTCAACCACTTCCCTGGGCAGCCTGTTCCAATGCCTCACAACCCATTCAGTAAAGAAGTTTTTCCTAATATCCAACCTAAACCTCCCCTGGCGCAAGTTCAGCCCATTCCCCCTCATCCTATCACCTGGCGTGTGGGAGAAGAGACCAATCTCCACCTCGCTACAGCCTCCTTTAAAGTACCTGTAGAGAGCGATAAGGTCTCCCCTGAGTCTCCTCTTCTCCAGGCTAAACAACCCCAGCTCCCTCAGCCATTCCTCGTAAGACTTGTTCTCCAGAAATATATATATATTTAGTGGGTTTCAGAAAACAAAACAAAACAAAACAAAAAAAACATACTATTAATTTTAAGTCTGTACTTGGGGAAGAAATTGTTTGAGTAGGCATCATTTGTTTCACAAAATATAATACTCTTTATGCATTTTTTGTCCTTTGTGGAGAATGGACAAAAGAAAATAATTTCAAAGACCACAGATTACTTGTGAAGTTGCTCACATTTGGTGCTATGTGAGAGGGAATATATATTGAAAGAATATAAAAAATGTGCCATGTATATGTAGCAGCCTGAAAATCAAGAAGAAAAGAAAGTCACTGAAGCATTTCCATATGAGAAAAAAAAAAATGCCTAGGAAGATCAATTTTCAGTAGCTGAAGTATTCAGCTTCAAATAATACAGACTTCAGCACCACCAGACTTGGTTATACTAGTTAAGGCAATAGATTGCCTTTTGAGCTTACTGCAAAATCACAAGCTGCAAAAATAAATGGTATGCAATGATAGGCTTCCAACATTGTGGAGAGTATTTAGGGTCAAAATCACAGGAACTGCTTTCAAGTGAGCTCCATGCTTGTGGATACTTTTTTTGTTTGGTTTTGTTTTGTTTTGTTACCATGGATATATCAAAAAAGTTAGATAACAAGCTGTTCTTATTACTTATTACTTACTCCTCTAAAAAGCAACGAGTCAAGCAAGATTTTTTTTTTTTTAATTGAGATGTAAAAGAAATAAGTAAAACAATAAGGGACATCATTAAGGAGAATTGATTAAATCTAGAACTCATTTCATTATAGTATTTTAATAATCAATGTTTATTTTGAGGTAGTGAAATATTTTAACTAGAGAGTATTAAAGTGACTCATATTTGTTTGAATTGCTCTTGCATTTAGATCTGAGCTGTCGAAGGAACCTAACAAAATGAAAACTTTAAATGTTACATGCCCAGCTTCTCCCAACTGTTAATTTTTCACATTTATAGGCTCCAACCCACAGTACCATAATGCTAACTAATAATGCCATAATGCCAATGTGAGGATGTTCAGAATACTCTTTTTATCAAGTAACTTGCTTTTTCCCAAGTAGCAGCTAATATGTTAAAATTAGATACAATGCTAGCTAGTTAGGGGCCCAATAATACAAGACTATATTTTCAATGCATCTTTTCTAAAAGAAGTACTGAGTTTTGCACCCGAAAATTTGCAGAGATATTTATATGTGAAACTCATACAATCAAATACATGACTAGGATATTGATGTACCATATGCTTATAGATAATGTGAAGTTAAAAAAGTAGAGCATCCCATATTTCCAGGATTACACATCTATCTTATCCGGTTGATGTTTCTAGTATTAACTTATATATTCTGAAGATAAAGACTAACTTATGTTCTAGTTACTACAAATCACAGTGATGAAGCTCTTGCTTAATACCTTAACACCAACAAGAAAGAATCCCTAATAATAATTCATAAAAATAAAAACATTTTAAAGTGTTCAATGACTTTCATACTATGGCCCTTAGATTAGAACCTGTCACTATCTGTCATTGTTCTCAGAATGTACTCTGTATTTTGCTTTGGTTTTGTTTTGCTTCATTTTGTTTTTCAATTGTAATCTTGTAATATTTTAAATGCTTGCAAATATGTAAAATAAGGAGGTGACAGTAATATGTCCTCCAGTCTGCAGATATATTGAAAGAACCTGAACTATTTTACTCATCTGAGTGAGCTATTAATTCTTCCCTGTTTTAACAGACCAGTTCCTCTGGCTTTTTAATTCTACCATATCAAAATGTTTTCAACTTTGTATGGTGTCAAAACTTTCCATTGTTTCTTACTGAACTTCTAGAACCTCCACATTTACTTTTAAGAATTTCTGCTTTGTACCTAATATTATGGCTGTGAATGAAACCCACATACACTTTTAGGTAAAAAGAAAATGAAAAATAATGCAGTCAAAAATTGTAATCATTCCAAAAATAATAATTCTTTGCTTATCAGGTAGCTTACTAAACAATTAGTTCAAAATTTGTTCTTTTGACTGACACCTAGTTCTTATACATCCCTTGTCATCAGTTGATTCCAAAATGTTTGATAAATGATAAAATGTTGTCCTGTTGTGAACAGGAAACTGAAGACAAAAGCAGAAATTCTGTCGGCCAAAGCCCAAAACTAAGTCAGCAATCCAACAAGAGAGCTGGAAACAGAAGCTTCCTCTATGATTCCCAGCCCTGGTTACAGCTAACAGACTAGAAATTCTCTCGCAGAGTTTTATTTTCTTTAGTTATTGTTAAAAGGAAATCTATAGCATTATTATTAACTATATTATTGATCTCTTTCATTGATAAAGAACTGAAGAGGCCTACAAAACCTGCAAGAAGAAATAGGCATAGCCACCTACATCCTCAGCACACTGGCCTGGTATGTACCCATTATCTATGTGATTTTCTACATTCGTGATTCACAAAAAGTGCATTGCCTGGGTATTTTAGAACCTGACTGATGCTATTCCATTTTGCAATGAATCCTCACATACTTATTTAGTCACAGAGAGGAAACAGGACTGCATAGTACCTAGTAGTTATAACATTCACTCAAAGTAGGAGAATTACTTTTCATTCCTGCTGTCCCATTATTTCCTAGTCTAAAATGTTTGTGGATTTAATTGAACAAGATTTTCTTTATCCTGTGGTATCTGCTACACTACAGAACCATATTTGCTCATTCTCTCTAGCTGATTGAATATTTATTTTATCAAAATGGAATCATCTTCAGTTAGTCAGTGAGCAAGCCCCAGCTCAGAAAGCCTCATAGCTTGTAGCATAAGTTGTTACAGCCGGGCACCTAAAACTGATGAGAGAACAGAATTTGGATTCTTCCTGAGCACACAAAGATTTCCTTTTCCTGTCTATTATAAATTATATCTTAAGTCTCCGATGTCTGCAAAAGGTGGTTGTAAATTCCAAATACAGTGGAATGTCTTTCTATAGCCCAGAACCTTAAAGGACTTAGGGGGATGAAATTTAACCAACCCTCTAATCCATTTTTCCTGTAGGTCAGATGTAAATGTGACCCACATGCAACAATGGAAATGTGTCTTCCCTTCCCTAACAAGCAACTCAATTTTATACTGGACTCATGTCTGTACTCTCCAGAGACCCCTTCCAAACTCAGCAATTCTATGATTCTACAGTTCTATGATTTAAACAAACAAGTGACAAGGAAACGACAAATGGGACAAATAATTGGTTTATATGAACCTTTCCTTTGGGATACAGGATTTGAAACAGTAATACAGGTAAGCCTATATCCTATAACAGAACTGATAGCCCTACACTAAGTTAAGGTCCTTAGATCTGTCTAGTGTTCACAGGATTTGTAGCTGACTATTAGGTATTTCTTGACAAACAGATCACTCATAGAAAGGTATTTCTCATTGTCAGGAGTTACTAATCTCTTTTCTAAAGGGTCTGCTCTGCGATATTTCAGTGTGAACTAAAACTTAAAATTCATCCAAAACTGACTAAACTTTCTCAAGTTAAGTCAGTAACTTATCCTGAGCAGAACTCTATGTTTCCCTGTAAGAGTAACTGATGTCATACTGTGTAGCAGCAGAAATGGCTTCAGCCTCAACTTTACACCAGTGTTGGGAAAGCATGTACTTTCATCTCTTCTCTTCATCATCCTTTGAAAGAATTTAGCCAGACCATGGAAACTGGCCTGATATTTTTTTGAAGTAA
Source organism: Anseranas semipalmata (assembly GCA_013399115.1). NCBI lineage: Eukaryota > Metazoa > Chordata > Aves > Anseriformes > Anseranatidae > Anseranas > Anseranas semipalmata. The sequence goes on along the minus strand of VXAA01001301.1, from coordinate 70,481 downwards.
TTGACTGTATTAAGATGTCTAATATGTATCTATTGTATAAACTCACCTCATACCTTAGCAGAATTATTATCTCCAATGCTGAGATAAGACTGCCTTTTATTTCACTCTTGGTAATACGGTTTACTGTTGTTTCAAATTCTTGGACAGAAGGATGAATCAGAGAGTTATAAAACAACGATTTCCTTAAATTTGTTGTATTTCTTTATATAATGTTGAAAGTATACTTCAACAGCTAGTAGGGACAATTCTTGACAATTCCTGGTGTCATATTTGTTTTGTTTGTCTGTTTTTTTATTTTCAATTTTTTGCTTGTATTTTAAATAAGACTTCAAAAACTGTTTAAGGTCCTTTAGCTTGCCACAAGCAGATCTGACGTTGGAGACTGCTTTGAGGAGTAAGCCTCTGAGTAAAACTTTGACTCTGATGGGAATTTTTCAATAAAATCCTGATGCCTGCTTCTGGCAATCTACATTTCATTGTTTGAGAGCAAATATGTTCTGTTTACAAATGAGTTATATAGAGATTTAATTTGGTTTCCCCAAAATACAGATTCATGTTGAAGAAGCAGTCTGACAGACCCAAAGTCCTGATTCCACGTATCTTTTAGTCACTCTGTCTCCTATTTTTAAATTATGCAAAATTTAGTCTTAAAAAGGTGATAGATGGATCATTAACATTACAGTCTTGCAGTTAGTCAGCCATCAATTTATTATAACTGAGAGCTGTTTTACTGAAAGAAGAGCAAAAGATTTACTGAGAGCAGGCAAAACAGCCTCATAGAAACATGAGAAATGAATTGAAAATAATATTAATTTCACAGGTGCTTATTCAGTTTGATCCTTGCAATAGTAGTTATTATCAAAACACTAAGCAACTTTTAACTGTCAAATTAAAGCATAGTATAAGATTTGTTAGGACTAAAAGTAAATGCCAAAAATGGATCGAAGGATTTGCATTAGGGTAGTTTTGGAAGCATATGGAAAATTTCCTCTACTTTACAGAAAATACACTTTTTTTTTTTCAGGCTCTCCTTTTACCAGGAAAAAAGTTCTCCTTTTACTGCTTCTAAAGATTTCACCTTGATATATATTCCTATAGACTAACTCTTAGATACTTTTTAATACAGTCCTAGGACTCTAACTGGCTGAATCAAAGCATGATTTCAAATATAGTTGTAGCTGTTAAGAGAATGCAAGAATTGAAAAAAATATGTTATAACATTCAAAGGACCACTTTTTTAACTACTTGGTACACGCAGGCAGGAATGGGCAGGGAGGATGCTCATAGACAAACTGCAATGCTAATTGCAGTAACACCAGTTCTTCACAAAAGGGGAGAGAAATGTGGTTTAACTGTCGTTGAATTACAGTCTGATTCACAATCTTGTCTTACAGGCTTATGGTAGAGGCATGACTGAATTGTAGGGAAGGCCTATGAAGTGATTTCTTATTGAATCAAGAATTATTGTCTAAAATGAATGTATTTTATGTATGCATAAATGCTGTACTCATCCATCTCTGAATAGACTCAGAGTATCTAATGAGATAGTAATTCATTTATTTTCAAACAATATGTTAACTCCTTCTTCCAACAGTAGAGACAAAGAATCATCAATTAATCACTATTAATTCAGAACAGACTGTACATCCTGCTCCCCAAATTAAAAGTAAAATAAAATAAAAAACACAACTTGACATTGACACCTCCAAAAGTTAACGTATGTTTTCATTTAGTTGTATTGCTTTTTTTTCCTTCATTATCTGCCTTATCTTCAGGAAAACTATATGTGAGCAGTAGATCTATAGCATGTTCTATGGACACACCAAGTGTGTCTTCACTTTGTTTTGCCTGAATGTTCTCAGGTCAGTGAAAAAGATTTTCAGTAATGAACACTAGCCTGCTCATTTCAGAAAAAGCAAACAATGTGCCTCTGTCCAACTAGCAGAGAACTGTGATATCCTAAACACTCTTTTTGGACAAATCGGTACTGATTTTCAGTAATCCACTCAGTCAGGGTGCTGGATTCCTGCAAGTGAAATTGAATTGACTGGACTTAGCTTTTCACATGACCTTAGCTTCAATTAACAGGCTAAAAAAGATTTCAGAAATGAATACAACCCTGATCTTATGCCATATATAAATAGTGTACTATTAGGTGTAAGACAGGATTCAGTTCTAGAGCCAGAAAATTAAAATTAAGTGTATACAATCATAGAATCATAGAGTCATAGAATATCCACAGTTGGAAGGGACCCACAAGGATTATCAGGTCCAACGCGGACTACCTTACCTATAAATTAAATCATATGTCTGAGAGCATTGTCCAAACATTTCTTGAACTGTGTTAGTAATAAGTAAGTAATAGCAGTGTTAGATGGTTATCTGAGTTCCCATTGTAGCTGCTGTACGTGATCATCTGGTGCCATTTAAGACAACTTAGAGTATAACTACTAGCCTACAGATGCTGATCACAGTTTTTCTGTAGGCCGAGTATTGTATCTAGATAATCTAAGTCCCCACTCTCAGACCCTAAGGCATACCAAATGGCTCTAGCCACCTACTCTTCAGTAACTAAATCCTGCCCTCCACTGACTCTACCAAGTAGGGACTTGATTCAACATTTAAATAGCTATATAATAACTAATGTCATTTATGATGTTCTAGAATGTCTGAGTAATTGCACAGGATTAACAGATATGAAATGATCAGAAGAACCACAATCTTCTTGAATTAAAGGTCAGGTAGAATAGAGGACATATTTGGCACCAGAGACCTATGTTTAGGCAACTGAATTGTGTTCATTATGTTAATTATTTTACATAAATCTGTTCTGACATAAGTATCAGTCTCTGCCTTGGAGAAGATTTTACAGGTTATATGAATTTTAATTAAGAAATCCCATGTCTAAACCCCTCCAAAATTTTGTACCAAATGTCTAATCTATATATGACTAATAACAATAATATGCTGCTAATGAGACAGATGCTATATTCCCCTTCTTGCACAACAAGACAACCATCTCATATTTCTCTTCAGACAGGAAATCAATGAGGTCATGTGTGTAGCAAAAGTCTTCTTCATATATTTGCTGAATGTGTTATTATTGCATGAAAGAACATAAATGTTACATAAATCCTGTTACATAAGTTTAACATCCTGCAAAATAACCAAATATATATTAAGAAAAATAATCCTTCAACTGAAAAAAATATATATCAGAATCATATATATACTTCAGGAACATCTAATAAATATATCACATACGTGTTTTTGATAAAGGTTTAATTCAAAATACACTTGTAACAATTTACAGCTTTCAAAAGCTTTAGAAAGAATAATCTTGAATTCTTGCCAGTATCAAATCCTTTTTTCATGATTAGTTTTAATACCATTTGTTAAATGCAGCACATTAATTTATGGTACATTCAGTACAGTTAGATAAATTATAATTAACAGGCTATCTTGTTTACTTTAGGTCAAAACCAGCATGTTGAGACTATTAATGGGCAATTCACTCACACAAAAATATTATTGTACACCTCACAGGAAAATAAAATTCAGTTACTATGACTTGTTTATTTGTAGGTCCGTTTCTAAAATTAAATTTCAATAGCTGTTTTAGTACAACTCAGATAATAAATGGATCAGCTGTACTCAAATTAATTAGAATGTTTATTGCAGTAACTAATGCTGAAAGAGAACTTCAGCTGAATGTGGTTACTGTGACTCTAGTCACTCAAAGTGGACTTTCAATCTGGACTAATACGGCACAAAATTTATTTAAAATTTATTGCTTCGTAATGATCACGCTTTTATTCCCTTCATCTTCTTTATTCCTTTTCTTTTACTCATGGACACATCAGTAGCATGATCCCGTTAACTTTTCTAAACAGAGTGTTCGTCTCACAGGTTTTTACTTTTACTAACTGTGTCTGGTGGTGCTGGAGAAGGAACTATAAAAGTTTTTAAAATTATTTTCAAGAGTGATGCCTTTCAGGGTTAGAAGTGAGCTTTACACAATGTTTTAATAGCACTACTTACAGTTAATATATCCAGAGCCCTAAGAGCACTGCATTATCAGAATAACCCTCCTCAATGGATGTTCCACTTGAAAAGCCCAGGGGGCAGGGGACAAAGACACTGGATTACAAAAACTTCAATTGAAAGTATAGATTAAGATGGTATGATCTCCTCTTCATCTTTCTCTGATAGGTATGAGATGTATTATAGAACATGGGTAATTCAAAAACCGTGCTTTCTTTAGGTTTGTAGCAGACATTTACCTGCATATAGATCATAAGTTATTGAAGAACATAAGGTTATCTAGTTTCTTCAAAGTATTAAACGTTTCTTTGTGCCTTACTAATCTGGTGTATTTACAACATTAACAAGTCTACACGAATAGGACCATTTATGCTCAGAAATATATTCACAAATAAACTCACGATCCTTCTGATCGTGAAAGAAAGAAAGAACAATACTTTCCAGGCTAAATGACTGCCAGGTAGGGTGAATTTCAACTTCTATCACAGAGCATACTTTTAGACCTTTTTACTTTAACGCAACTGCTGCTGTCTTTTGTTTGTTTTTATAGTTGTCCAGTGATGTTCAAGGCATCGTGCATTTTTCCTGTCATAGTAATGCCATATAAGTGCTGGGAACTGCAGTGGAGAAAAAAGTACCCTGAGATTAGTATAATAACTGATTAAATAACCGTGAGGTCAGCACTGAAGGAAGGATGTGTTTATGTTCATGTTTACCTGAATCATGAAAATGGGAACATACGCATAAGTTTGTGTTTACAAAACACAGTGAGACACAATGAGAGAAATTCTTAAAGGCTGTCGGGAATCATGGTCTATCCTTAGTCCATTTAAATAAGATTTAGGGATGAAGCAACTGTTCTGATGAGAATCAGAATTTAAAAATGTTGTGGTTGTTTTGTTTGTTTATTTGTTTGTTTTGTTTTAACCAATAAGGCAAATAAAGCTTAGCCAAACAAATTTGTTTCATAGTCATTCTGTAAAAATAAAGTTTCAGTAATTGATATTAATTACACCTACCAGTGAGTGTAGTTGCAAAATTAGTAGATAGGTGAAGCAAATTTAGAATTTTGTCCTTCTTTTTTCTGCTAAATCTTATTTTTGATATCTAAAAGAACAGAAATAATGATTAGTAAGGAGTTTTATATACGGAATTTAGACCTGATACTGAAATTAATATAATATTTTCCTATTCTTGAATAACCATTGCTAGTTTTTGTTATCCATATAACTAATACATAATGGTCAGAACTACTGAAACAAATAAGAAAATGTTTTTATAATTCATTTAACAAATACCTTTTAAACTTACAAATTTAAATACTTGTGCATAGTTTTCCAGTTTTATCTACCTGAAATACTTTGCCATAGTCAATCTTCAAAAAGGTTCCTTGACCTTTCAAATATTTCTGTGTAAAATAATAGAAAGAATTCCATAACACTATGATCAGCAAATACAATACATACAATTTTTTCTTTCAATTAATTCACATTTTAATTAGTGTTGGAAAAAAAAAAAACAACTGATAAGCCAAGTGATTTTAAATAAATGTGTGCATAAACAAATAGAATTTTCTGAGCCTAAGAAGATTACTAAAACCTGTTTGGAAAAAATAGAATTGTAAGAAAGAAATAAAGATATATTGGAAAATTAATAACTGCTTTTGCAGATGATTAAATCACTCATGATTTCATACAACCTGACAAATTTTATTTACATTTTATCTTAAAAAAAAAATAATGTATTTTTTTTCCCTAATTTCTAGGTGTTTTGTGAGGAAATCTAAAGCATAAAGCCAAAGACTGACGTTTAGACTAAATTGCTACAAAAAAAANAAAATAAAAAAAAAAAAAAAAAAAAAAAAAAAAAAAAAAAAAAAAAAAGATAAACTGCATCTGAGCAGTAGTATCTGCATCTGGGTTGTCGTGGTTGAATCTATTGGTGTAGCACCTCACAGTCAGAAACAGAGTAATAATCAAGATACATAGTGAGCCCATGGTTAACCAGATTTACAAAGAGAAGGCAGAATAAAAGAAAGTATATGTTTTAGATTTACTAATTGAAAAAGAATGGTTGCACATATTCAACAAATGTACTGATAATTTAGATCTTCTCTAGCTGCAAAGATGTCAGCAAACATACAATTTAACTGGGAAAAATATTACCTGGCTGTATTTTAACTAAAAACATTTTTTTCTAAAATCTTACAGTCTTTGCCTTTAGCTTAAATGTTACTATATCATAGTGAGCTAGATCGGCCACTCCACAGTTTCTGTCTATTCAAAAAAGAGTTGTAGCCTTCTTTGTTGCCCACAAGCCCTCTATCTTTTCTACAATGAACCACACGACTGTTGCTAAGTTGAAATCACTACCATCAGAAAGTCTTTATAAAAGATACACTTTAGGAAATACGCAATATGAAGTAAAACAGTAGGTTGTAGTGTATCATCACGCAAAATAAATGTATTCTAGCACGTGCTAGCAAAGAAAAGGAATAGAATATTTCTGTGGCCTCAGGATGGACTTAGTTGTTCTCGAAGAAAGAAAAAAACTAAGCATATTCATAAACCTTCTGGGTGTTGGCCTTATTGTATGACTCAATCTAAGTTAATTGAATCAAATAAATTGTGATTCTCATTCTTCAGCATATTTGTGTGTAAAATTGAGTCACAGCAGTAAATGCAGACTGTGTCTAAAGAGCATATGTAGCAACAGAAGTGAAGATGTGGCACCCTAGGCTGTTCTGCCTACAACTGAATTCATCTGTTGTCTTCAGTTACTCATTACAAGTCATTCTTCCTAGACTGTCTTTGTCAAAAAGATCAGGCTAAATAGACCACAGATATTTTATTTTTATTTTTATTTTTTTAATTAAACCCACAGAAAAGAACCAGTTGAAGGAGAAAACACATAGCAGTTTTATTGTCAGATTTGAAAAGGTAGAATTCCAGGAAGGAGGTGAAATTCAACATCAGTTCTGAGAGTATTTGGACACCAGTACTGTTTTTTTTCTAGCAAATAGTTAAACTCATTTCACTGATGTTTTTTTGAGAGTAGATAGTGATGAGAAAACTATTCAACTGATTGGAGTGGGACTTCTGGTTTTCCAGAAGTGTGATGCCCTGGGCTGCACTAGGAGTGCCAGAAAGTCGAGGGAGGTGATCCTTCCCCTCTACTTGGCACTGGGAAGGCCACACCTGGAGTACAGTGTCCATTTCTGGGCTCCTCAGTACAAGAGAGACATGACATACTGGAGAGATCCTAGCAAATAGCTACTAAGATGGTGAAGAGACTGGAGCACCTGTCCTATGAGAAAAGGCTGAGAGAGCTGGGACAGCTCAGCCTGGAGAAGAGAAGGCTCAGGGGGGATTGCATCAGTGTATGTAAATACCTGAAGGAAGGTTGCAAAGAGGATGGAGCCAGGCTCTTTTCAGCGGGTCCAGTGCCAGAACAAGAGGCAATGGGCAAAACTGGAGCACAGAAAGTTTCATCTGGACATCAGGAAGCACTTCTTTACTGTGTGTGATGGAGCACTGGCACAGGTTGCCCAGAGAAGTTGTGGAGTCTCCTCCTTGGAGATATTCAAAAGCCATTTGGGCAAGTGGCTATAAGTGTCCCTGTTCAAGCATGGGGTTTGGACCAGATGACCTCCAGAGGTCCCTTCCAATCTCAGCCATTCTGTGATTCTCTGATTTTGCTGCCAAATGTTGAAACACTGCACCACTGCTGTTGTGTGAAAGGGAGGCTTAGAGGAGAGTGACAGCAGAGCATTGATGGAGAGTCAGGAATGAGGACCCAGGGAACCAAACTTGCTGGGAAAGTGAGTGTTGGAACTTTCTGCAAGAGCAAGATATCCACGTTCTCTGCCACTTTAGCACATTTTATTTCTATTTTGGTCCTGTAAAGAATTCTTTGTCTTTCTGATGTGACATTGTTTTGGAGGTAAAATGGTTTTTATTGCCTATAAGTGATTTTTGGTAATAAATAAATATGTAACTTCAGATTTGAGTAAGATAAAGGAAGGGAGGCCAGGAAAATATACCTCAAATTCCATATCTGAGCTACCATGTTGGAAAGAAAGGCAGATAGGAGAGAAGATAAAGTGCCTTAAAAGACATCTAGGAAACTATATGTATATCTTGCTTGGGAAAATTCATCAGAGCTTTAAGTGACTATTATGCCCTGTGGACTAGGGTATTGGAGTCAACTCAAGATACTAACATCTTTTCCCCTTGTATATTACCAGGTATCTAAAATTAAGTTATTTAATTCTGTCAGGAATGTCTTCCATTATCTTTTTGGTTTTTGCTTTTTTTTTTTTTTTAACTTCAAAGTGAATCAGTGTGTTTCTCTTAATTCAAAATAAATTTATATTTTCTGGCAGACAGAGAACAACAAAAACAATAAAAAACCCTAAGTAGAGTCATAGTATTATCACAGAATCACAGGTTCATTTAGGTTGGAAGGGACTCTTCATGCAGTCCAGCCCCCAAGCTGGATCACCTGGAACAGGTTGTCTGGGTCCATTTCCAGACAGTTTTTCAGTATCTCCACAGATAAGGACTCCACAACCTCTCTGGACAGTCTGTTTGTTGTGGTTTAACCCACCAGGCAGCTAAGCACCACACAGCCACTTGTTCACTTTCCCCGGGCAGGATGGGGGAGAGAATCAGAAAAAAAGGTTGAGATAAAGACGCTTTACTAGGTAAACCCAAAGGTGCTTGCACAAGCAAAGCAATACAAGGAATTCATTTGCTGCTTCTTATCGGCAGGCAGGTGTTCAGCCACTTCCAGGAAAGCAGGGCTCATCACGCATGGGAGTTTCTTGGGAAGACAAATACCATCATTCTGAATGTCCTCCCCTTCCTCCTTCTTTACCCCAGCTTTTACTGCTGAGCATGATGTCATATGGTATGGAATATCCCTTTGGCCAGTTTGGGTCAGCTATCCTGGCTGTGTCCCCTCACAGCTCCTGGTGCACTCCCAGCCTCCTCGCTGGCAGGGCAGCATGAGAAGCAGAAGAGACCTTGGNAGTAAAAAAAAAAAAAAAGTAAAAAAGGTGTTTTCTTGTGTTCAAGTGGAATTTCACATATTTTTATTTGTGCCTATTACCTCTTTTCCTTTAAGTGGGCACTACTGAAAAGTGTCTGTTTCCCTTTTCTTCAATCCTTCACATAATGTATTTATTACTTTTGATAAGATCCCCTGTGAGCCTTCTCTTCTCCATGATGAATAGTCTCTCAGCCTTTCCTCCTACAAGGTGTGCTCTAGTCCCTTAATCATCTTAGTGGCCTTTTGCTGGACTCTCTCCAGTATGTCCATGTCTCTCTTGTACTGGGAAGCCCAGAACTGGACACAGTACTTCAGATGTGGCCCCACCAATGCTGAGTAGAGAGGAAAGATCACCTCTCTTGACTTGTTGGTAATGCAGTAGATCATTATTAGAACATGGATTTTTAGTATGAGTCGATCAAAACTAACTGTAGCTCTTATATATCAATTAAGAATAACTACTATTCATTGACATTGTGTTGATGACTGAGAAAAATGCACCACTCACTGATCAGACCATCCCTAGCAAACTAAATGAGAGCATACCTGCTTTTCATGAATTGGACTAGCTGCTTGAAGGGACGCTTTGCAACCTTCTCGTATACTGGTGTGCAAAAGAGGTGGACAAACATACCCACAGAGTGAGAGTGAATGCATGTTCTGGTTTACTGTGAGACTCTAAGGTGCAACTAGAGCAACACTGGTTACCCATCAAACAAGCATGGGACTTTATCACCAGATACCACATGATGTACTAAATTGCAGAGGGGTCTAGATGTGTTGGAGCATTGGGCAATCATCAATGCCATGAAGTTCAAGAAAGGAAAATGCCAGGTTCTGCATCCGGGATGAAGTAAAGCCTGACACAGGTACAGAGTGGGAGATGAGTGACTAGAGAGCAGCTCAGCAGAAAGGGATCTGAGGATGCTGGTCAACAGTAAGCTCAACGTGAGTCAGCAGTGTGACCTGGCAGCCAAGAGGGCAAACCACATTTTGGGATGCATTAGTCACAGCACAGTAAAAAGAGCAGATTCTCCCACTATATTTTGTGTAGGTGTAGCCTCCGCTTGAATATTGTTTGCAGCTCTGGGCTCCACAATACAAAAAGGATGTTAAGAAACTTGAAAGCATCCAGAGGAGGGCAACAAAGCTGGTAAAAAGGCTGGAGGGCATGTCCGATGAGGAGAGACTGAGGACACTTGGTATGTCTAGTCCAGAGAGAAGGCTACAAGGCAACCTCACTGCTCTCTACAGCTTCCTGAGGGGAGATGGAGAAGGAGGTGCCAATCTCTTCTTCCTAGTTACCAGTGACAGGACATGTGGGAATGGCACAAAGCTGCACCAGAGGAGGTTCAAACTGGACATCAGGAAAAAATTCTTTACCATGAGGGTGGTCAAACACTGGAACAGGCTTCCTAGAGAGGTGGTTGACGCCCTGGGCTTGTCAGTGTTCAAGAGGCATTTGGACAATGATGCCATTAATATGATTTAACTTTTGGTTAGTCCTGAAGTCCTGAAGGCAGTTGGACTAGATGATCTTTGAAGGTCCCTTCCAACTGAGCTATTCTATTCTATTCTATTCTATTCTATTCTATTCTATTCTATTCTATTCTA
>VXAA01001301.1:32196-59730 GCA_013399115.1 Anseranas semipalmata | reverse complement strand
TCTTTTCTTTTCTTTTCTTTTCTTTTCTTTTCTTTTCTTTTCTTTTCTTTTCTTTTCTTTTCTTTTCTTTTCTTTTCTTTTCTTTTCTTTTCTTTTCTTTTCTTTTCTTTTCTTTTCTTTTCTTTTTCCAGGCAGCAGTTTTTGTCATCTTCACACTGCCAACAATTCTTTTGCTGTTCTTGTCACACCACTTATTCTTTATTCCTTTTTTTTTTTTTTTAATATGTTTCAAGTTCTTTGTTACTGTTGCTTAATAATAGGTTAGACAGAATACAAGTCAAATATTACTTATTAGATTCAGCTTTTGCTTTCAGTTCCCTGTCCAAGAGGTTTCCAGTTGGGTTATTTGGAGGCCTACAAGTGGCCATTCCCATCATTATTACATTTCTGAATACAAATAAAACAGAAAATAAAGTACACGCTTTTCTCTAAGGTAAAAATAGCTTCAAAGGAATCAGTAAGTTATAACTAGAACTGCAATGTCCCATATTGCTTGAGTATAAACAATTGCTATGTTCTGTGAAAGAGTGCAGAACATCTGATGCTTCCTGGACATCTTATGTACAGTAAAGAGTGTCAGGAAATCAATTTCTGTAGACCAAGACTCTACAAGAAATAAACAAACAAACATGCATGTTTTGAGTATTTACTGTACTCTACTCAGGTTAAAATTTTTGGTCAACTACTTAGAATCTCAACTGCTACACTTTTAAAATTATATTTGTTTAGGTATGTTGCAATGGCAGTATAAGTGTTACTCAGTGGATATATGGTTAGGCTATTTGTATATGGATCTGATTCATTACAAAATTATCAGTAGGGATAATTTCAATCCTGTCTACAAGTGGGGAATATTTTTAGTCACCATAAAAGGTTTCCAAGTTCTAGCTACTTTTGGTGGGATTTTAGAGTTCTCAGCTACTACTTTTCCTAGTTCTTAAATACATTTTCTAAGCTTGTTATTCTGCAATTCTACACTGAACTTAAAGCTTTTCTGTATCCCCCTCCCCCCCTTTTTTTTTCTTACTGAGCAGTAATTCAGTTGTTATTCCTTTTTCTTCTCATTCCATTATGATCTTATGTTTAACTTTGGAGCTAGAAGCATGCAGGAGCTAGTAAAGAAGCCTCATCTCTGGAGAAACAAGCACCTTTAGTTTTGGTGACATGCAAAGGGGACACATAGTGCTTGTGGATCCATTTTGAATAAATTGTTTTGTTAGAGTATATATAGGTCTTGCTATTTGCTACAGTTTTGCTTTATTCACATTACAGTAAACTGCTCTTCATCAATATGCTTAGCTCACAGAGTGAATCAACCGATGTCAGGAATGTGTATTGTATCTATGAATTTGATAATGTGAGTATTTTTCATCAGAATGGTATAATGCTATGAGCTGGCAAGGCAGGAACTGCAATTATTGTCTTAAAGAAGACTAGGGGAAATTTTAAACCCTGAAGACAAAGTTCTGAATCTTCATCTCAAATGTTATTTGCATGTTAAAATAAAGATTTAAAAGCCTGATTTCCCCCCTCAATATGCCTTCATTGGAATGCCTTCAACAGTAAATGCCTTAATAAAAATGTTAGGATTTATGACAAATTGCAAAATTAATCAGATTCAACAATTTTATTCTCTCTAAATTTATCAGAAAAGGAGATGGAAACATTTGGGATATTCGTGAAGAGAGAAATGAGACCGTCTGCTACGGGAGGCATGCCATTGTGTAGATCAATGGGAGAATAGCTTTAAGGGACATTCAAAAGAATTTCTACATCGAACTGAGTAATGACTCACAAAGAAAAAACTCATGGGGTTTAAACAAGGGGGAATGTGTGCAAAGTTAGACCTAGGAGAGAAAGGAGTGAGAGTTTTGTTTGTTCCCTGATGGTGAACTAACTTAGAGATTCATTATACTGGATTCTAGTTCAGTTTTTCTTTCTTTCACATGTTCCCTAAAGACATTTTCCATGCTTCAGTGGATGTTTTTTGCTTGTATCAAATCAAAATTAAAAAGCAGTGTCTCTTGAAGACATTATTTAAACATTGCAAACTCTACAACAAAAATTGTTTCTGGTTTTCCATAGCTTCCCCTAGTTGAGTAAAATTATATAAATAGCCTTTAAATAGTTAACTAAAGGCAGATTTTCATCTCTATGATTTCTATGTTACCTGGTATTACCAAGAGAAAGGGGGCTAATGCATGAATAGCAGTAGCCTTTTCAGTATTTTTCTGACCAGTATGTCAAAATTCCTAACATCCACCCAAGCAGCATCACAACAAACGAAATGAGCTGCAACACGGCAACAAGAAATTGCAAAAATAAAGAAATACATTTAATATTTCAGCGTTTTATTAACAGACAGGAATTTCATGACAGGAAAAAAATGCCTTCTAAAGAGTCATCAGGTCAGTTCAGGACCCCCATTTCTGTATTTTAGTGACAGAATCCGTCAGCAAGAAGAAGTGGCACTGGCTTTTGTTGCCATGGAAACCTGTGTTGCCAAACAACAGACTGGGTATGTTCTAGCAGTTTAAACTTTCAGGCTGCTAAGAGACTGACTGAAATGACAGCAGAAACAATACCTTTTGCTGGATGTTTTTCTGATCGCACAACACGATAATATTTTGCATATTTTTCCACCACCATCATCTCTCTTTGCCATTTGCTCTGTGTTATGCTTGTTGGTAGCATTAGCTATAATTAATCTGAACTCTAAATTCTGCTCTAAGTCTCTTACTTCAGCTGCTTAATATTTTCTCAAATCCGCTCTTGATAGTCCTTTTTTCCTCACATGGTCTTTTGTACAATGGTAAATTTTGGTGAGATGGATGAAAAGAACAAGAGACTAATGGTTGTTTAATTTTGTTGATTTAATCTGTTTGTACTTTCTCTACTTGTGGGTGCTATGGTTTTAAAATATTTGTAATAATAATAAGATAACTGGGTGGGATTAGGTACCTCTAGCTACAGGTCAAGTTTAAGGACAAATGCAGCTGTTCCTGTAATTGGCATTCAGATAAAGGCTACCTCTGGTGGGGCTGGAGCTTTAGACAAGCCTGTCTGGAGCAGATGGTGCAGAGTTTCTCTCTGATGTAAGACATACTATTATCTACAGACACCCAGGTGGGAGTCCTCTGATCAAATGTAGATGCCTGAATTTAAACTAGTTGCCCTAAGTTCTCTTTATTGCCGATGAAGAGAAATAGACACTGTTAGGAAGAAATTTATTTCAGGCTAATGTAGAATAATAAACTAGAAAAGATGAACTGTGCCCTATGTGTTCCTATTTCTCTCCATTGGCTATAAAAGAAGTTTAGTGCCTAGCTCAGGCACTCAGTCACTCAGACTCAGTGTCTAAAATTGGGTGAGCTGAATCTTCTTTTTAAAACAGTTATAGAGACTCCAATTTTCATTTCCCTGGACATTAACTGAGTCTCATTTTGGGACTCTCCTGGCCACACTTTTTGTGTTTTCAGTTAAATTAGTAGACTTATTAGTCACTCTCAGCCAAGGGTTTAGTTAATTACAAATCATTCAACATGCTTTGAACTAGCAGGCACCTGAGAAGACCCTTCTATGCTATTCTTTCCAAATATTTGAACTAGTTTTTCTAAATTCCTCTTAGTCATGTGTTTAAGTTGTGTTTGAGCTTCCTAGTTGGGACTGAACTCAAGATGTAAATGCACAAGTTAATATGTCTTCAATGCAGGTGTCTGCTGGGTCTGGTGTGAGCTGGGTCTCTAAGCTCTAAGTATAACTGATGGACTGAGTGCAGTTGCCAACCTGTAGGCATCCACTGCTATTTCACACCCCATAGGGTAACAGAAACCTTGACACAGTGTTGGTAGATATGGCACTGGAGCAATGGAAGACCTGTACCATATTGATCCAGCTGGGTGCCAAGCAATATACCTACCTAAGGATATCTAAAATGAACTCAGACATTATGACATTGGACACCAATGGATTTTTTTTTTCCCCTAGAAAGATGTGCAGCTGACCAGTAGTAGATGTATGCTTTCAAGTGAACAAAGAAGCTCACTTTGCTTCCACAATGTCATACAGCAGTTCTCTGACAACTGGCAAAGAGGATAAGGTAATACAATTCAGGCCAAGCTATAAAGAAAATTATAGTGTTCAAGGGTTAAACTTTCCATTAGTTTTTGTTGTGAACAATTTTATCCAAATGGGTTTGGTGACAGTGTTTAGAAAAGAGGTGAAGGAACCCTTCACAATAAATTACAAAAGCAGTGTTAATGGCTTAGCTGGGGGTCTATTTTCCAGAACAGCATCATAATCTGCTGCTGAAATCAGTGAGTGTGCAAGCACTGTGTGTGCTAGGAACTGACCCTAAGAACTGTCATGTCCTCTATTTCTACTGTTTTGTTTATGGAAGACTTGATTTGTATTTGTCTGAAAGTCACAAATAAGTGAGTCATGCTTGGTGTACATTTATTGAAACTGGTTCTGTTATTTCCTATTAATTCATTAACTGTGTGAATTTTATTTGCATGGATGTACTACAGTTGCAGTAATGCACTTTAACTGTGCATTACTACAGAAACTGTTTTTGTAGGAACCTGGTGAAGAACAAGCTGGATTAGTTCAGTGTTTTCAATGTGCCCTCAGATGAATTCCATTTCCTTATTTTTCTTTCTGTGTTCTGCAACGCCTGGGTCATTTCTTTTTCTTCCAGCAACCTTCACACCTCAGCTGATGTAAATTTGCAGAGATCAGTTGATTTCATTGGCATTGTATTAATTTACATGAGCTTAGAGTAGCTCCAGAGTTGTAGGAAGTGACTGTATACAACCAGCTACCTTCAGTGTATTCAGGACATCAGGCTTTTATGTCAAAGATATGGATGCAGCCTTCTCCTCTGGGAGAAAGACTCACCAAATATGCACAGTGTAGTGCACATATATTTCAAAAATATGCTGCCAAAAGTACTGTGCCTAGCTCCCCTGGATTCAGAGTACTGATATTTACATAATCTTTTTCCTTTATCTGTCAGTGATCATGCAGGTTTTTAGAGCTGACTAATTGTGTCTTTTTTTTTTTTTTTTTTCTTCCTCACTCTCACCCAGAAGTAATCTGGTTTATTTCTTTTTATTTTCTGGTTTTGCTCATTTAATCTCAATCCTCTGCCTATTTCTTCCTATAAATCAAACATCTGCTTATAAACATCTTCAGTGCTTCTGACAGGAAGTGAATCCAAAATCAAAAGTAAAATAAGTCATGGTTTGGGATTTCTGTCTAGAATGGCAAACAGAGATGATTCTGTTTTATGAAATCATAGTTCTTTGCAATCTCCAATTTTCTCATTCAGCTACCACAGTTACCAACACATACATTTCGGACCTAGAAAGAATTTCATATCCTTCTTCCCTAAGATCTCAGAGAGAAAAATATAGCTTTCTCCTAAGCATTCAAAGTTTTTTCTCTTAAAATCCTTTTACCTTTCTTGCAGAGAAAGGAAAGAAAAACGGTTAAGGATATAGATGCAGAAAGTAAACAAAATCATTCTGAATTTGTGCCCTTTATATGACTCTTATGAAAGAATACAACAATATCTAATTATTGTTAAAACCATTAGTAAAATATTGTTCCAAATGTAGTAAGGATATATTTTTTGTCTAATGCCCGAAAGTTAATTACAAGGAAATCAGTACAAATTATTCAAGTTATTTAGAAATAAAAAATCACTCATAAAGCCAGCAGAAAAGAATGCACAATAAAAATAATAATGATTTGCCCTTAAAAAACAATATTTTCATGAAAATTTAATCAATTTGTTGGCACTTGTTGATTTTGTTTAAATTTTAATCTGGAAAATGTCTAAATGACTCCTTCCACTTTCTGTACTAATAAGAGAAAACGAAAAAGTTATAAAATAAATGTCCCAGTTTGTATTTCCCATTTTGTTTAAATAGTTTTTTATTAAGTTCCATTGAAATAACATATATTATATTGGCTTAAATATTCATAAAACACGCCAGAGGAATTTGGTGTTTGTTCACAGTTTACAGTATCTATACTGCGTGCTTTGTAGAACAGGAGTGACTGGGCCACACAGACTGTTCACCTTGTTTTGGATAGTGCAGCTGGGGGAAGCAGGATCTTATGGCAAGAAGGGAAGATCACTTTGATATTTCCTCTAGAGCAACTCTGCCTTCTCACCAAAGGGATGCTTTTTGGGGTGCAGTATTGAACAAATAGAAAGACATCCATCAAACACAAATGCCTGCAGCATGGCTTCAGACTTGCAGGCTCCTCAGACTGAGATTAACATGAACTGAGCTTAGGCTAGATGTACTGAATGCTGTAGTGCTGTCTACAGTTATCTGGCTGCTCAGGGAGCCAGAAATGCTTGTTGAGCTGACTGAAAATTAATCCTGTTCCAAAAGAGCAGTTAGTACTTAGACAAGTCTGTAAGTCCAGAGCAGGAGGGGACAATGCAGAGGAAAAGAAAAACCCTTTTGCAGCACCACAATTACATTGGTTTTGAAAGCCTCCTGACATAAATGCAAGAGGTAAGCAGTGGGAGGGCTGTCTTGAAGCATGGATCAAATCCACAGCCAAGAAAAGAGGGAAGGAGGGAGGAAGAGAGGAGAGAAAAGGAGAAAGAGAAAGAGAGAAAAGAGGAAAAAAAAAAGAGGAAGAAAGGAGGTGGAGGGAGGGAAGGGAGGAAGGGAGAAACAAAGGAAGGAAAGTGGAAGGGAGGCGGGAAGGGAGGCGGGAAGGGAGGAAGGAAGGGAGGAAGGGAGGAAGGAAGGAAGGAAGGAAGGAAGATACTTCTTTCATCTTCTCCATCCTCTGGTAAAGTGGGAACTTCAGAAGAACTAGATTGTTTTTACATTGATATTAAACATAGTTTTGCTTGTTGTTTAACCAGCTTAATCTGACATTATGCAAGTAAGAGAACTTAATAGGTTATAATTATTAAGATACGACATTTACAGAACTTGGGGCTGTTAGCAAGTCTCTCTGATTAGGTACACTTTCTCTCTGCCATGAAAACTGAGAGTTTTGGTTTTTCAATAAAAGGACAAATCTGGAGGATTCTATATTTTTCAGTACAATACTAAAAATGTTATGGGTAAGTGTAATAGGAAAATCATGGTTACAGAACCCAGTGCAGAAAAAGGCTATTGAACTCTAACATATTTCAGTTATTTTTTATAAATCACTAGGGACAGTCTTAAAAATAAAAAATGAAGGTGGGTAAAACAGAATGAGACAGAGCCTCTGAAATTACTTTTTTTAATACATGCCTATTCAGGGACCGATGCAGTTGAAATATTTTCAGTGAACAGTAAACACTATATTAAATGAACTTAATACATTTATCTCTTTATGAGCAATGAGGTATGATTTTAATTCATAATAACAAACAAAAATAAGTGATTGATCATTTTGGATCCAGCTTTTATTTTTAATCTCAACAAAAGGAGCAGAAAGAAAAGCCAAATTCAAGATTATTATGAACTGGAAGAACTGGTAGAAATTAAAGGTCTGGGGAAGGATCAGCCTCAACCACTCCCTGAAATGGTGTTAAGTTTTGCTTAGTTGTTGATCCCTCACTCTTGCTAAAGTGCCACCCATACTGAGACCACTGACATCAGCAACAGATATTAATCACACCAACCAACTCCTTTTTTTTGTTTGTTTGTGTGTTTGTTTTTCCTGTTTTAATGACAGCTAAGTTTTTGTTTTTCATCTTAACTCTTTAAGCTACTAACACTCCCCATAATTGTACCACTGCTTGTAATTTCACCTTTCTTGTCCTTCACGGCTCCACTCTCTATTCTTTCGCAGAGCTCTTTCTTACAACTCAGCAATTTCCTCAAAAGTCTGAATGAAAGTTGCTGAGCTACATCGGAGCCAGGCCAGCGGTTGTTGTAACATGGATGGCTGGGCCCCAGGGAGGCAGGGGAGGTGACAGCAGAGATCAGTGAGAACAGTTTATGAGGGGGCAATTTCCATGGCTGGTCTGGACACATGGAGTTGAACTGATTACACGGCAACTTGGCTTCAGCCCACTTGGCTGCAGTGCATAGGTTAGGTGCCTAATTACTAGAAGCTTCTGTCCTGCCGGGAGAGACAGAGAAGCTTCTCCAGGCAGGGAATTAGACCTTAATGAGCTAAATAAATATCTGTAGGTGCCATTTGTTCTCCTAACTCTCTCTCCCCAGAGGTGGGTTTGTCCAGCAATCCAAGTTTAGTACAGAATTTAGTAAGAAAACTGTTTGTACTCCCTGGGATGAATCCAGGTCTTTACTTGCAATAATTTCTTAATGAAGAACTAAGTATTTTCCCAACATTTACTGACAAATGATTGATCCTCAAACTCTTACTCATGTGAGTGTTTTTTACTCGTGACTACTTCTGCTGAAATCATTCAGACAATTCACATTAGTAAGAAGTATTTTATAAATGCATCCAAGCTACTTTTAAAAGGACTAAACACACTCTGCTTGCTCTGGGCTCAGAAACTAATGCTGTTGCTGACATTTTGTGAGGCATAGAGCTGGCTTGAGGTTTCTGGGAAGTATAGGCAAGGGAAGGAGAGGGGTAAAGGACTGAAAACACAGACTTAAGACTGCATTTTGGTTTAACCCCAGCAGGCAGCTAAGCAACACACAAGCACTCACTCCCCACCCAGTGGGATGGGGAAGAGAATCAGAAAGGTAAAACTGAGAAAACTTGTGGGTTGAGATAAAAACAGTTTAATAGGTAAAGGAAAAGCTGAGTGAGCAAGCAAAGCAAAATAAGGAATTCATTCACTACTTCCGGCAGGCAGATGTTCAGACATTTCCAGGAAAGCAGGGCTTCACCATGCATAATGGTTACTTGAAAAGACAAAGACCACAACTCGGAATGTCCCTCCTTCTTCTTTCTCTGTCCCAGCTTTTATTACTAAATGCAATGTCATATGGTATGGAATATCCCTTTGGCCACTCTGGGTCAGCTGTCCTGGCTGTGTCCCCTTACAACTTCTTGTGCACCCCCAGCATCCTCGCTGGCAGGGCAGTGTGAGAAACAGAAAAGGCCTTGATTGTGTAAGCACTGCTCAGCAAACATGAGTGTGTTACCAACACTGTTTTCCAAATCCAAAACACAGTGCCATATGAGCTACTGTGAAGAAAAGTACACCCAGAACCAGTACAGACTGAAAATTCTTTCCGAATCGAGAACTAGCAGCTTTAGAAAGTCAAACTTACAGTTTTGGTACTGCTGCTGAGATGTGACGGACAACACCAGCGAATAATGTTGCCTTAAGATGGTCTTGATAAGTAATCACAACCCCCACAACAAAGAAGCACTTAAGGTGGCAAGGGCTTTATCAGCTTTTTACCATCAGCCTGAACCTTTCTGAACTGCTAGTCTTCCACCAGGAGCTCCACATGGCTTAGAAGCACTTGGAATAAACCCGATCCTTCACCCCCAAAAAAGGGAAAACCTTCTAGCCAAGCCCTCATATGCAGGTGGTAGAGTCCTGCTCAGTGTGCCAAGGATGGTCGTGGCAGGCAGAAGGAAGTTTGCCCTGTGCCACTTGCACACTCCATGGGTGGCCTATCTGCTGCATTCCCCACAATTTGCTCTAGGAAGTAAAGCACATGGTGCGTACAGGAATACCCTGCTATTTTGTGCATGGAGGATATACCATGCTTAACCCCCACTACTCCTTCCCAGGCTTCTGGTTATATCAAAACCCAAGACGCAGCACCACAGGCAACTCCTTCGGTATCTCCAGGGAGGGCTGGGTACTCTTGGTGTGTTCTGCTTGGTGTTTGTTGCTTTTAGACTTCTGATCCTGTGGCCCACATACCCCTCCCCTTTTTCCTCTATTTGTCTCATAGTTTTTTTCTCCTTGTTTTCTTTCTTTTTTTCTTTTTTTTTTTTTTTTCTCTTATTTGTTCTTTTACTCTCTCAGGGAGACCTAAGGTTTTATTAAAAATCAGTTCTGAATACATTAGGAGCTACTCTGCTTTGGCTGGGCTCTGCCACAAGGAAAGCATATCTGAGCCTACTTTGCTACAGCCAGGTGTCTTCTGACTCTCACAACTACCTAATTTACCCATGGCTGCCCCATTGAGCTACGTTGAGATTAGTTTCTTAAAGCCTTGATCAATTATATGTTTATAAGCTTCATTTACTGCTGAACAGCCATACACTCTGTAAATCTTAGTCATGCAAAAGGTCTGAATGATTGCAATCACAAGTAAAAATTATGTGGATGAGTAAGAGTTGCAGGATCAAACCATTAATTAATAAATGTCAGTAAAGTACTTACTATGAAAGATGTTGTGGGAGTACAGCGTACTCTAATTAAAACATCAGATTTATTCCTGCAAGTTAGTCATGGACTTTGTAAAAGATCAGTGTTTCCAGAACCTAAGAAACTTGAGAAATATATATTTTTTTTCACATCATATTAAACAAAGGTAAAGCAAAATTTCAAAAAATGTTAACTGATGGCTTAAGGCTGCCTGGAGGAGACCTACTTTGCTGTCTATCGTTTTATACTGCAATTTACTATACATTGTGTCAAAAGCCACTTATTTCAGACTCACAGGAGATTCAAGGTAGTGATCAGTGCCATAAAAGTCTGTTAAAAATAATAAAAATGAAAATCCTTCTATCCAATGAATTATTTGGCAATGTCATATTTTTGGGGAAAAGATATTTTAAAGATGAATTAATCACAACTGATTTCTAACATATGCACTGTGCTATATAAACACAAAGAAAGAAAAAGAAACATCAGGAACTACTGTTTTTCTTCTGGTTCTCTGTAGCAGTTACACTGATGTGATTTCTGCGTATGCTGGCATAAAAACGGAAAGTAAGAGGACCGTGGTTTAAGCGTTCCCCCTGGATAAAAAAAATAAAATGTTATTTTGTCACAAAATCACAGCATTTGCAAAATATTAGACTTGGTGAAATATTCAGATTCCCAAAAGAGTATTTTAAGTGCTTTTGCAGAATATGTTTTCCTCTTCTCTTCCAGCATTAAGAAGAAAGATTGTCAGATTAATAGAATAGAATGAGGAGGAGTATTGGATACATTTTTCTGATGCTAATAAATAACCACAACACTTTTTTTTGTTATTGTTGTTACTGGAAAAGCAGTGTTTAAATGACATTTTAGAAACTTCCTTTGGCTCTGAAACAGCACATTACAGTATCCATCTTTGCAAAGCAGTTCTCCAATTTATATATTTTTCTCATCATTTCCTTTTTTCTTTTTTTTTTTTCTTTCTTCCCTGTTTTAATAAATAATCATATCTCTGGAGCTCACACTAGGTAGCACCTACTCTGCAAATAGTGACACCAGTATCAGCAGGTCTATTTTAAGAATGAAGTGCTACTTAAGGATCTAAGAGGAAGAACATTATTATTATTACTATTTATTTATTCTTTTTTAAGGAGAAAAATAGTACGTGCAAGCCAGGTGGGGTTTTAGAATCTCTCATGGCTTCATTCTACATTTCTCATTATACAATGATAGTTCCCATGGTAACTATTACATCATTTGGCACACATGCTACCTGAGGAAAACAGAACAATTCAATAAAGAAACACACATTCACCATTGTGCAATGTGAATTGATTTACTTATTGCCTAATTATGTTTCCTAAAAACAGGCGACTGCATCAGTTTTCATTGTCAGCATGACCACTTGCCTGTCAAAATTAACATTTCTGCTCTGAGTTCTTTGCAGCTCCAACCACTCTCCATCCACTTATAGATCTTGACACTGCTCGACTACTGTAGAAAAAGTAAACCTCCCACTCTACCTCTGCCATTTCTTTCTGCCTGCGGATGTTCTTTCTTCTTCTAATGCAGAATGATATTGGAGATTTGCTATAAGTAAATAAATAAACAAACAAACAAATGAATTTATGCAGTTATCTTAGAGATGATTGTTTTTGTAGAGACCATTTGCTTTAAAATGATTTTCATAAATCTAGCTAGTTTTTTGCAAGACAATTTAGATTGTAGTATGCAAAGGACAACCACTTTTTGTGTGCATGTCCTCTGTATAAAACCTACTTACAAAGTCTACATATATAGTACCAATGAGAAACACATGAAAAATCTGTAAGCAAGGGTTGATGTTATCCGATACTCAGCTTTTCCTATCGGTCACTACTTTTTTCTCCTCCTACCTGTTTTCCAGGTAGTATTTTCATTTAATTTCTCCTTCTCGAACTGGAATCTCTCCTGAGTACCTGTCTCAGTTCTTTGGAATTTTAAAAACCTCTTTCTTCCTTCCCTAACAATTAATTATTATCACCTATTATCTATGCCTAAGCTCGAAGTAATTCTCTTGACTCCTTCTTCTTAATTTTTTTGTTGCTGCATGAGACTCTGCTTTTTGATAAAACAAGAAAATCCTTCTGTCCTTCCGATTTATAATTTCTCTAGTGGTTATTTGAATTCTGGCATTATTTTACTAAATAAAGTTGGGAGTATACTAGAACATGTTTGTGCTTGTCAATCGGGAACAAATGTAGGGTGGCTATTTAACTGCATTAACCTTCATAACTCATGCAAAAAAAAAAAGATTTTAATTTCAAACTTACGGCAGGACATACATTTTCTAAAGATTTAAACCACAGTCTTGAAACATTAAAATGGACACACCATGTACCCACAAACAATATAACCCTGAAAAACACTGCACCAGCTCCACTACTGTCTCCTTAAGATAAGTGCTATTTAAATTCATTCATTTCCTGGGAAATGATTTTCTGATCTATCAAGGTAAATAGGTACTGAGGGATGCAAAATTAATCAAGAAAAAGGAAATGAGGTATTTTTTTATGTTGCTTTCTATCAAGAAAGGCTCTCATTATTACAGCAGACTAAAGTGAAGTCAAGTGGCCACAGATAAGCAAAGTAGCAGAACTTAAAAGCAGTGCGAAAAGGACTTGGGTGGATAGCTCTTCTCTAAAGAAGTGGTGGAGAGGATATTCTCTTATGGGGGACTGAATGTCACAAACACAAATGATAAGGCACTGTACAGAATGTTCTTTTCTGTCTGTCTTACATATAGGAATTGATAAATAGACTCAAAAAAAAAAAAAATTGGTAGCTCCTTAGCTTTTCAGAGGGAGAGAGAGATCTTCAGGTGCATTGAAATTGTTCCTTCTTAGCACTAGTTATATAGAGAGTTACAGAAGCTCGGTTTTCCAAAACCATCGCTGATTTGTTTAGAACTATATATGAGTATGTACTAATAAATTTCCAGCCAGATTCTGCTTCCTGATTATCCTAAATCCCTTGCACCACTCTTCAGTTTTAGCCAAGGTAAGGACTTAGTTT
Organism: Anseranas semipalmata; assembly: GCA_013399115.1. Classification (NCBI taxonomy): domain Eukaryota; kingdom Metazoa; phylum Chordata; class Aves; order Anseriformes; family Anseranatidae; genus Anseranas; species Anseranas semipalmata. The sequence continues at coordinate 46,391 of VXAA01001301.1, read as the reverse complement.
CAACAGCTTTTATTTTCATTGACTTTTTTTTGCATATTTAAAAACACTTGGACATCTTTTTCAATTTCATGGGGAGGTTTATAGAAAGTTATTTCCTTATAATACTCTTTGCTTTGCTGTTTAGTTCATTGTATTCCCCAATTCTTACTCATTACCTTTCATTCTGGAGAGAGTTTATGCCTAAATAGACAGCATCTCAGTCTTCAGAGAAGACTTTCACCTCAGAATTGAGGCAAAATAGAAGTAAAAGTGGAGGTACCTTAGGACTTTCATTACTTTCAAAGGTCTTCAAGTCTGTAGTGTTTTCTTAACAAAAAAAGTGTTTGTCATCAAGAGGTCTTTCTGCTGAAATTCCTGGTCATGCATTCATGTGTCCTTAGTGGCACTCTTTCTCTTCAAATAACAAGATCCATTTGTTATTTAGGAGCATTGCTTAACTCTGGTGTTATTAATCCCACTATGCATGCTGATGCTTGAAAACATGACTCTATCACAGGCACTGAATATTTTGATATTTAATTTTTCCTCTGGTTCTAGCACTGGAATCTGAGGACTCTTGTATCTTATGAGAGGATTTAAACAGGGAATCTGCTGGTGAGATCCACTCAGCCTGGCTAACAATAGACCCTTAAATGTGGGTCCCTGCAGCCACTGAGTGACTAACAAGGTAATAGGATGCTGCCCCCATGACTACCCTGTCACTCTAATGCACCATAAATCTGCACTGCTGTTGAAGAAAGCAGTTTGATTCCCATATCCACAAAGAGTAAGAGCATTCTTTCAATCAGGTGGCCAGAAAAATAGATCATATCACTGATCTTCTACAAAACTGATCTTTTGTTTTGCTTGTTCATTTGTATGTTTACTTGCCTGAATTACATCAGTAGATCAACTTGTGTTGCTGAATAAATACTTGTGCTGCTAAACGGGAATGTGTGGTGGGGGGGCAAGGAGAAAAGTGTGACCATCCTTTTGCATGGCAGCATGAATTTATGCCAATTAAAAATGGCTAGGTGCTGTGATCTGAATCAGGCAACTAGATTATAACAATTCCTATACACCCCTCATAAATTTTGCCTGCTCTTTTCATCCTGAGAGAAGATTAAAGGACTGACTTCTGAGAATGAACATCTTTCCCTCAGTTACAGTCCCTATGACCTGGGAGAGCAGAACTTTTAGTTGTCATCTCATAGACTGTATAAAGTCAGATCTCTTTAACATAAACCGTTGTTTATATTCATCCAAATGTTAGCGAGACCAGCTAAAAGAGTACTCAGTAACGCTGTCCTCCTTAAGCCTCTATCACCCACAATACTGCTCTGAATACTATGCTATTCAAAGAGTTAGTAAACTGAATTCATACTTCAATTTAAAAGAGTTAGAGAAAATCTAAAGTGAAATTCAATGTGCAAAACATTCAATCAAAAACTAAATTGCAATCTCAATTGTGGAGCAATTCCAAGAAAATGCAAGTCAGTCTGATAACAAGAATGCAGAGTGATGCAGGCTCAACAATTTATTTTTCTTCTTGAGGGATAAATGAAAATTATGTTCTCAGTGCCAGGCATGTTCTATTACAAGCATAATTAAGGCATTGATTCTGATCTAAATTAGAAACACAAGGAAAACAGGAGAATAGGAGATTTGCCTTTGACTTCAATGTAGTAAATAATTCACCCTTAAGTTTTTCCCCNGGGGAGTGGTCTACAACACCCTTTCTCCCACAACCTTACAATACAAGAGATGCAACCTGAAGCATTTTCAGGTGAATTCCAACATTAATGAGAAGTACTGAAGAACTGCACAAGCCTCCATTACTTCTTTGTTGCTGTGAGACTCGAGAACATTTTCCTATCTCTATACACTCTCTAGCTTAAATCTGCACGGTGGAACAAGACAAAGATGAGTAACAGTCCAACACACCCTAAAGAAAAGTCCATGTGCAGGGGTAGAGCTGAAGCTGGAGTGTGCTTCAGGAGACCCTCTTTGACCAATTTGCACACTTTCCACGCAGAGCAGATGCCTTTGTGAGACAAACACTGGACTTATGTGAAGATACTTAAAATCTCAGTTTGTGAGCGAGTAACTATCTCCACTGGAAACCTGTTAAGCTTGGGGTCTTGATTACTGCACTTGAAACATGTGTGACCTATTGGTGTAGAATCGCAGACCTTCAGAGTATCCTGTTCCATAGGTTTGCAGATAAGCACAGAGATCACACAGACTTGATGAGTCCCCCTCAGTCACCTTTAATAATAGGGTTTTTTTGTTGTTTTAAGTTCTCTTTTGTTATCACAACCATGATCGCTTTTAGCTGTTTTTTTATGGTTTTCAGCACCAAGGATATGAATGTTTAAAAAATACTTTCATTTGCCTATTTGCAACTAATTCTCTATACTTTTCTTCTGATATGACTTCTCAACTAGGTGAGTTCAACTGAATTTCTCATTTTACCTACTATTAAAGCAAGATGAAGAATCCACATAATGTAGTATTGACACTAAAGCTTAGAGAATAAAAGAAAGACATAGTCAAATATTTATTTGCATTATTTAATGGACTTGCTTTGGCCATGATCTCTGTTGTTTTGTATTTGCTTTCCGCGTTCATTTGAGCAACCAGATTTTATTGGAACAAATGCTCACAGAAAATGAAGTTAAAAGTCATGAATATTTGCAGAGACCAAACATTTAATTCAGGCAAAAATATTCACGGCAGAAATGCTTTTTCATTTACTGTGTAAGAGACCACAGTAAAACATACAAAAGAACTGTAAAAAAAAAAAAGGCAACATTTGATTGATTTGAAATCACAACAAATTCCAAGCAGTAAATACATTTAAAAGAATATACAGTCAAAGACATTATGATCTGTATAATAGAATATATAAAAGAACAAGGCTAATATTCAGTGTTGTACGGAACTTATTAAAGAGAACTAGGATTAGTAAAAAAAAATTCTATTGAAATTAAATTTTAAAGGAAAACTGTGTTTTTCAGCTGTTTTTTGAGTACACTTTGAAATGCTTCATTTCTGCTAATTTCGCCAAAAGATGTGAATGTTTTAAACTAAAATGTTTGCAATTGTTTGCTGCTATATTCATAACAAGGATGGTATATTTTGATTTTTGGAATGAAAAATCTTAGGAGTCAGTATTACTCTTTAAGTTAGATATTTTCCTCAGTGGGGAAAAAGTAATTAAGTAGTCCTAATTGGATATAATGAGAAGAAAGTCCTTTAAAACTGTTATCTCACTTTCTTCCTCAGTATTTTTATAAGCAGACCAAGCTTCTTTTCTTGCCAAGCTTTTCTCTTGAGTGGGAGAGCTGATGAGTATTGATTCAGTCCATAAATATAGGTTTGTGGTGCTGAAAAATTAAGCTTTGTCATTTAGTATAATCAATTTCTGTGATGTAATTTTTTTTCCTTTTTTTTTTTTTCTCAGTACAAGTGATTTGCTCTGAAGTAGTCCAGACAAAATCTTAATCTTTCATCTTAGCAAGAAAGGAATAGTAATCAAAATAGTGAAAGAAAAATAGTGTTTTTTGCTAGTTTTGTATTAATCTAAGACATTTTTTGTACAGTTTTTTCTTTTTTTTCTTCAAGGCCTCCTATACTTTAAATGCTCTAAGTAATTCTCGTGTGGCTTTTGTTTCATTTTCTTTTCTGACAGCTCACGTCTGCTACAGGAAAGATGTCCTTAAAGCTTTCAGAGAAACATACACGTAGAAATCACAAACATGGAAAAGCTGAAAAAAATAAAAATAATTGATTAGCCTTGATTCCTGAAAGATCTCTGTTCCCCCTTTTTAAGAGTAGTTGAAAACTTAGCCTCATGAACTGGCAAGGTGACTGACATATGTAAAGATGAGCTGGCCACCTAACTAGATGTCTGCTTAAAACAATTATCTGTAATTCAGGCTTTGTCTGAATTGTCTTTGTTTTTGGTGTTGTTCCTTTTATATATCTTTTGACCAAGATACATATTTATTTAGCCACATTGTTTTAAACCTGTAACAAATCCCATTTTATTCCAGAAAAAAAAAATAAAAATAAAAATAAAGACAGTACAGTATATAGATACCATGTACATTAAGTAATTTAGTGTTGTAAGCAGAAGAAAATGAGATCACTTTTGAAATTGCTGATTAAATTAGAAGGGAATTAGTGGGAGTTTTAATTCTTTTTATTTTCCTATTAGTTGTCTTAAACAGTTTAAAACAGTTCAGTTTTGAGATGTGATGCTTTTTCTTTGAATTGTAATATTTGCTGGAGTGATGTAGGATTTGTTAAATATTACAATGATTTGATGTGTTTATTGCTTTTGTCTCTTGTTGAGCACCTGCAGGCAATATGTAATTGGAATACATATTTTGAACTTTTAGGATTTTTTCTATATCTTCGGATTGGATTATCTGATGATTTACTATTGATGTATTTGGCTTTTAAGGACTTTATTTTTCCTTTTGTTTTGGTCATTTTCTATTACCTCCTGAATACTCTGTATGTTACAACAGCCAATCTCCTGCAACTCAGGCGCCAAGCATCTGAAGCAGGGCACACTCACAGGGTAGAAATCCACATCTTTAAAAAGTGTTGTTCTAGGAACAGCAATTAGATGTGCATGATTACCTCCTAACCTGCTAAATGGCTAGTTCAGATCTCCTGCTGTCAGTAAACAACCAGGGGCTGATTAAAAGTCTTGTTATCATTCCAAAACCCTTTGATGTATACATGTGCCAGTTTTGACCTTTTTTTTTTTTTTTTTTTTATGTGTTCCTGGAGTAGGTTACCAATTTCAATAGGGGAAAGAAAATAGTAATTCAGTGTGCCTGACCTACAATGGAAAATCCCAGAAGACTCAGTGTCTTATCTGGCATTATTTCATAAACCCTTTCTCAACCCCCACAATAAATTTACTTTCATTGTATCTCACTGTAAAACCCTTAAAATATTTTTTTTCTTTAAACAATATTAGTGTTTATAACACAGAATAGATTGACACTATCAAAGTAAAAATAGCCACAAAACATCCATAACACTGCAACAGGAATAATGCTTTTTATGTTGCCTACCTATTTAGCTCTACTCTTAACAGAGTTGCATCATGAAGTGGATATTTGTTTGCTTCCATTTTCTAGCTAGGTGACTTTTATATGATGTATATCTTGTCTTTTGTGAAGTAAATGGGAATCATCAGTTCAGACCACATAATCCTCCAAAGAGCAAATATATTGTAAAGTTTCTAGTTAATAACATCATACGCTAGGTTTGAACCAATGACCTACATGGATTTTTTTTTTCTTGGTTTAATTTCAGTTTCCTACACCTGTTCTAATAATAACCTTTGGTTTGGTGAGATTATGATGAAAAAACATCATCTCATTGAATTGTTCTTGTTATTCTTATTGGCTGTTGAGATAAGAAGTTAGCAGCAGAGAATAATAACAATTATTTAAAATTTATAGAGCAACCTGGATGAAGAAAGCAAGAATCCTTTTTCTGAAGTTCTTTGAAGATATATATACAACTCAAAGAGAGTTTATATATAATAAACCTTATGGATTTTGTGTGAAAGAGAGGTATGCTGGCAATTCTGCATCCAAGAAGCATCACAACTTTGGTAAGATCACATCTTTACTGTCATACTTTATTCAGAGTCCTGCTCAGCTTCATCTAACGCTTAGAAGTGATCCTAAGGACATAAGAAATGTCCTGCTGGGTGAGGCTAGCTCAGGTTCATCCAGGAGATATTATTTAGAGAAAGCACAAAAGTCTAGCCATTTTTTGAAATCCAATACCCTTGTACACCACCACCCTCTCCCACAGCATGAAGAACAGTTACATCAGAGACATTGGAGAGTACATCCTTGCCCAGTTTCTTTAACATCCATAAACATAACTTCTACCTGTGAATTTATCTAATCCCTTCCTGAACCTCCTGATGTCTGCTTCACCACCTTTCCATGGTAGAGTCTCCAGAAGCTCACTACTGTCTATAGAAAGATATGTTTTGAACAGACATCCTGCCACTTTTAGCGAATACCTCCTGGTTCTGTACTGTAAGTCTGTGATAAAGATATCAAAGTTAAAAATGGCTAAACTCTGACACAAGTTGCATGAATTTCCATCTGGAAAGGGAAATTAACTTAAGCACATTAACTTATGCCATGTGCCTAAGTTAAAGCAGACACAGGAAGCATAGTGACAGCTGTAGAGAGAACTATTCATCTGTTACAGGGACAATGTGAAGAAAGAGGATAATTACCCTCTCTGACAGCCTGTGTGTGACCATGAAAGTGACCACTGAAGGGGAGAGGTGAAATTTCCTGAATGGAGAGCACAAGGAGAGCACTCAGAACATCTCTGCCCACAGCCACAGGATACAGTTGTGTCTGCAGGAACACAGGTCAATGCCTCTTACTCTCTGTGCTATCCAAGGAAGTTTAATTCAGGTTAAAGAGTTTTTTCTATCAACCAAACAATGAAAACAGAATTCAGAATAGTAAAAACAAACAAACAAAAGCAAACAAACAAAAACAACTGACCTACTCTTCCTCCCTTCCCCACACACATACTTAAGAAATGGAAAGAAATATCTAGTTGGTGATCGTCCTCCTTCTGTCATGGTGAAAATCTTCATAATTAGAATAAAAGCACAACTGTACAGGAGAAAGTGTTCTTCAGTGCTAATCTCAGAGTGGCAAAATTCTCATAAGAACTGAGAACCTTCATGGTTTTGAATGCGAGGCACATTTCTTCGACCTTGCCATCTTTAACGTTAACTCACAGCATCATTTAACAAATAAAATAAAATGCCCAAAGCAGACAACAAATAACTTTCAAAACAAGATATTTTATTACACGTACTATTCATGCAGGAGAGAGGATGAAAAAACAATCAGTACTTGATAGATGTTAGTCAAGTGTTGGATGTTAGTCAAGATGCTCAGATATGATGACATGTATGGTATAAGAATTCATTTAAAATCAAATACCTACTTCAGTCTATGAGTATTAGGCATAATACTCAAATACTCTTCACCACGAACACAGAACAGATGAAAACTTGTGACAGATCTGCAACTCAGAAACCCAGGGGCTCCTATAGCATAGGTTGATAGTCAACAGGAAAATTCCTCATAGAAAATACCCCTGGGTATACATTGAAACAATTTTGCGGTTAAGTTCAGTTTAGATCTAACACAAATTTTGTAAAGCTGTTTTACACCTCTTTCACTGATTCATTTCTCAAATTCTGACTTTCTAAATAATACAGAATTTTCTCTGTCTGCCCAGAAAAAAAAAAAAATCTAAATGATAGGCTTCACATTACAGATTAATAGTAAACATTCCTAAATTAATGTCTTGTTTCCAATGACTTAATTCTCCTCCCCAGACATTAGAAATGTGGATAATCTTTTTAACGTTGTCTATCCACCTGCTATTCACTCTTCATTTCACATTGACACTTGTCTCTTCAGAACTCCTGCCCTTTGACTTGAAGGGGGAAATTACTTTCCAGTGGATTACAGTACCTCTGTGCTTAGGAGGAAAGAAAAAAAAAAAAAAAAAAAAGAAATTGTGTTTCAGAGGCCGTAGTAGTATGTTCTGAGGTCCAAAGCACAATGTGGTGACCGTCAAATAGGCAAACCAATAATTTCTAAGATCAGGAAGAAAATAAGTGGCTATTAGAAGATATTGATGAAATACCAGTGCTAATAATTGACTGTATTCTCTGCTGTAAATAAGATGCTGAAAAAAAAAAGTCCTTGCAGCCATATTGTGATAACAAAAAAACAAGAATCCTTTTTCAGTCAATTCCAATATCTTTAAAAATATTTCAGCGTGATACTTATTTAATCTGAATATTTAGAAATTAACTTTTGATACTGAATTTCGGGTGAATATTTTTTCACATTAAATGGAAGTTTACTTTGTTTAAAACCACATAAAGTTAGAAAGAGTAGTCGAGCTCTGAGAACTCTGAGTCAACAGAAAACAGACACACCATCAACTCTTCTGTGTTTATCGCACCTAAAGTATATTGATGGGATGGTCTACTGAAAAAAGTAGATCATCAATACACATCCTTAGTTAGAAAATTAAGGTTCAGGGAGAGATATTGACAGCTTGAGAAGGAACAGTATAGGTTAGAAAGAAAACTTAGTGCTTGTAGAAGAATGAGTAGAGTTGAATCCTAAGGAAAATGTTATGGGTTTTAAAAAAAAATGAGATAAAGAAAGAAGGACCATGTTCCAAAAAGAAAACAAAAACCCAAGTGTAGATGCTGCTATGAAAACAGGTTGGGATTTTCTAGATGGCAAAGTGGTAAACTTTACAATATTACTTCACTTCTTGACCTAGATCTGAGCAGGAAAAATATTTGGTGGTCTTGTGACAGTTTATTTGTTTCCCCTATAAAACCAAAATGAAACAAAACAAATATATTCTGTAACATAATTTTGCTACCGGCAGAAGTTAGGTACTTTATTTTTTTCCAAAGCCATGCTGGCCCTCTGCATGCAGGAGAAAAAGGCTGGCAAATTCTGATTCATTTATTGTCAGTGCCTAAGCCATGCTCAATTTAATCTTATGGTAAAAGGAAAGCTTGCAAAAGGAAATAAATAAATAAATAAAAAGTGATTTCATGGCATATAGAAATGGAAGGAATAACAAGGAAACAGGAAGGAAGAAAACTAAAATAAAGAACAAATTAAGAACATGAGAAGAGGACAGAAGTTGAATGATACACACCAGCAGTTCTGGAGTTAATAATTCAGGACTTTCTTTTACAGTGTAAATGTCTATGTTCTGTAGATTAAGCCATTTAATTCTGTCCCTGAATGCAACATGCATGCAGCTGAGCTAAGAATTGCAATGACTGTATAATTATTTTGATATTCAGGTAAAATAGTTCCTCTTTCTATTGCAGCTGATCCCTTTTGCAGAGTTTTGGCCAGAAACAGTACATATGATGGCCCATTATTGTCCTAAATATTAATTCACAGATTAAACATAGCATTAAGCTTGCATTTCTTTTCTATGAATACTTAGAAGTAGACAATTCTCCTAGGCCTTGATTGGGTCATGTCTTGATGCTTTTATTATTTTGCAATAAGCTACCCAACTTAAATGATAACTAAGGATATGACTATGCAGTATACTCACAGTAATGTTAACTCTTAATACAGTTAACCTGAATATATGGTACAAACTTGCTTGTTTGCTGCTGACTCCAACTCTAAAAACAGAACTTCACCGTCACAATTTTCAGAAATGACCTCTGTGTGTTAAGTATCTAGGATAATGTATTAAATTTATTTTTCACTTACTGAATATTCTGTTCTTTCTGAACATCAAGTCCTTTAAGGTTTCTCAAGCTGGTTACTCAGAATTGTCAGCTGCCTTTGAAAACCTTCACCCTACTCTAAGTAGATATTCACTAAGATCAGGTTACCATGAATCTTTCTAGCTTCATGTTCACAAATTAAAATTGGTATGACCTAGTTCTTACAAATGTGGCACTTGAGATTAACACCCCTCTGCAGAGTTATCTTTGTAACTTTGCAGATCCAAGATGGCTGAAAACCTTTATGAGTAGCAAACATTTGGAGAGGGTTATTCCTTTTCATTATTATGTATTATATTTGATATAATTCTATCACTTTTTATTATTTTGTTATCTTTTACTATTATTTAGAATGATGAAGTCAGACCAATCACAAGATAAAATGCTGCTTGACTCATTCATTCTCTGCAATAATGTCATTAGGGACTGAAATGCCTGCTTTAACACAGAAATCTCTGTTGCCTCCTGACACTGATCCCCACTATGCCTGCCAGTCTCCCAATTGTCATTTTTCTAGATTCCTTTTTTAAAACCAAGCTGAAGCATCTAATTAAGTTTAAAATAGAATAGCCCTAGGAAGAACTGTTCTGAAAGCTGTAGTAGAGATAGCAGCTCATCTTAACTGGAGGCTAAGACTTGCAATACTGTGTTCTTTCATGAAATCATGAGAGCTTTATGCAAACAAAAGTAATGCTTTTGCAAAGTCAGCCAGAACAAAGCAGCCATGTAACTAAAGAAAAGAAGCCAATCCATACATGGAAGAGAAATTAACTCTGGGGAAGAATGAGTGCCAGATGAAATGAAAATAGAAGGATAAGCAGTATTTGTGCATGTGTGGAGTTTGCAGGTCTGGTTTGGCACCAACATGGTTAAAGGGAGAAAAAAAAATGGTTAAATAGAGTTCAGCAACATGTTCTGAAAAATTCAGCTTGGCTTAATAGCAAAATCTCCGCTGCAGTTATCACAGTCAATGTAAAACCCTAGGCCCTTGTTTCAAGGAAGCCTTCTGCATCAGAAGCTGTTAAGTGCCTGAGGGATGAGCTGAGATGAGGAACTATGGCTGAATTTTTGTGTGTGTATGAACTACCAAAACCAGTCTCAACTGCATCTAGAAGGTCTGATCTGGAATGCCTGTAGTATCAGTTGAATTAATTAACTTCACTGAGTAAATCACTGAGGGTCAAATTCTGATACTGAGGTACAGGCCAAAACTATGAGCAGTGTGAAAACTACAGTAGCTAAGAAAGCCCAAGCAATGAAAATCCCTTTTCTCCAGCCCCTTCTTATACCCAGTGAAAGAAAAGCACAATTTACTTGTGCTGTATATTGTTGTCTTCATATTTTCTCAGCTGTACTAGCTAGATAGAGGAGTGAAGAGAATCCTAAAGTTAAGACCCTTACTATCCCTCTGTGTCAGCTGTAAGAAGCAAAAAGGCATAGTCTGTTCATATATACCTGCATGAAAATACTATGTTATTTTTACAGCAGTTTACAGGAGCACTTCTCTTCTTTATGGTCTTGCATTGGGTGTAATCCATCTAGCAATCTAGCCCCCAGACTGACACAGTTTCAAAAGTCACATTCATAATGCATAAAAATCAAAGATCATTCTGCAAAACCTAATTTAAAATGAATGAGCAGAATCTGTTGACCTTATACTCCAAAACTTATACCCTCCGTATTATTTTTTAAAAGTACACATTATACTTTATCACATTACTGTGCATTTTAATACTCACTCAAATTCATTGACTTCTGAAAGTCTAGAGTTAAATTTTCATGAGACAAAGTTGTTATAAAAGACAGAGTGCTTTCTGAGAACCTTTCAAGAACAAAATCCTTGAATCCCCACTTAGAAGACATCTACTGAAATGTTGACTTCCTTGAAAGTACCAGTGTTATGATTCCTGGTGTTTTGTTTTGTTTTGCTTTGCTTTCCTTTGCTTTTTTTTTTTTTTTAGTATTTTTTTTTTATTTGCAGGGTTTTTTGTTTTGTTTTGTTTGTTTTCACAGCCAGAGATATTGAACTAAATCGGTAGGTGTTTACAGATATCCTTGAGAGAGAAAAACAAATAATTTTTTTCTTAATATTAATAGAAGGCAGCAGCACACAATCAAATACCAACAATGATAGTTGACCAGTTTCTCCCTTCAAGTTTGAGATTTTGTATTAATATGAGACACATGTGTTGTTTTATATCGCTTCTTACAAATAACATCCCTAAATGTAAGCAAAAAAATTTTAGTAGTTTCATGGTCTGTTGGTTATACAAGTTTCATTGTTTTCATTAGAGCAGCTGCAATCTCTTGCTTAGTTTCCTCAGGTTCCATCTCTAAAAGTTAAAGTATTCTACTTTTCTATCCCATAACTACATTAATGATCAAGGATTATTCAGAATATGTAGAGGAGAGATAAATACCTACTTTGAAGCAAATCTCAATAAATGATCTTGTTAAATGATTAGTTTTGCAGAATGATGCCAACAGTAAACAAAGAACAAAGAGATGGAATTTACAATGATTAGGAATTTGGACAGAGACTATCAAGGTAAAATCCACACTGACAACAAAAGAAGCTGTTGAAGTTTGTGCTGGATGGGCAGACGGTGAGGAGGATTGAAAACTGGCAGAACAGACAGGCCAAGAGAGTAGTGGTCAGTAATACAAAGTCTTGTTGGAGGCCAGTAACGAGCAGGGTACCCCAGGGGTCAATACTGGCTCCAGCCCTGTTTAACATCTTCATGAATTATCTGGACCGGGGTAGACTGTACCGTTAGTAAATTCACAGATGACTTGAAACTGGGGGGAGTGCCTGATTTACCAGAGAGACGTGCAGCCATCCAGAGGGACCTTGATAGGCTGGAGAGCTGGGCTGATGAAAATCTCATGACGTTCAACAAGGAGAAGTGCAGAGTCCTGAACCTGGGGAGGAGCAACTCCAGGCACCAGGACATGCTGGGGCCACCCAACTGGAAAGCAGCTCTGCAGAAAAGGACCTGGGGGTCCTGGTAGACACCAAGTGGAACATGAGTCAGCAGTGTCCCCCTGCCACTAAGAAGGCTAATGGCATTCTTGGCTGTGTTAGGCAAAGTATTGCCAGCAGGTCAAGAGAGGTGATCCTTGCCCTCTACTCAGCATTGCTGAGGCCACACCTGGAGTACTGTGTCCAGTTCTGCCCCCCACCCTCCAGTACAAGAGAGACGTGGACATACTGGAGAGAGTCCAATGGATGGCAACCAAGATGATCAAGGGGTTGGAGCACCTCTCCTGTGAGGAGAGGCTGAGAGAGCTGGGACTGTTTAGCCTGGAGAAGAGGAGGCTCACAGGGGATCTTAGTAATGTCCTGAAGGGATAGTGCAAAGAAGACAGAGCCAGGCTCTTTTCAGTGGTGCCCAGTGCCAGGACAAGAGTCCATGGGCACAAACTGGAACACAAGAGGTTCTGTCTGAACATCGGGAAGCAGTTCTTTACTGTGTGTGACAGAGCACTGGAGCAGGTTGCCCAGAGAGGTGGTAGAGTGTCCCTCCTTGGAGATCTTCCAAAGCTGCCTGAACATGGTTCTGGGCAACCTGCTTTAGGGGTCCTTGCTTGAGCAGGGGGGATTGGACCAGATGACCTCTAGAGGTCCTTTCCAACCTCAAACATTCTGTGATTCTGTAAGAAAATGCCCAGGCCTACTTATTTGCTTTCCAGAGCTATATTTGTAAAAGACAGAAAAGATATAATTTTAAATTATTTTTCCAAGATAATCATATTAAGGAAACTTTACAGGAAGTTTATCTACCAACAACTCAGACCTTGCAACCATCTGTAAAATATCTATTAAAAAGAGACTTGTCTTCCCTGTGTACTATAGATATCTGTTTGACAGAAAAGAATAATCTGGTTTTTAAGTGTTTTCATGACCAACATTAAGGTTTCACAGGAAGCGTGGAATATGTGAATGTAACAGTGAAAAGCCCCCAGTGCAACAACTACTGTGTCTTTAACACTTAATGGAGAGTTTGGAGTACTGAAGTACTTCAACTATATGAAGCTGTCCCATATAATTGGTGGTGTTTTTAAGGGAATAATACTTGGAATTATAAACTTCCTGGGCTGTGTCACTTTAAATTTCAGGCTGTATGGCTTTGACATTCAGAATTCAAAAGGTTTAAAACTAGGAAATCATTATCCACATATGAAGAATGATTTGCTATATGTCTTTCTCAAATACTCTTTCCTTACATTTCTTTCTCCCTAATGGCTGGAGGGTTGTGATTAGTTGTTTCTCCTGTGTTGGAGATTGACAGTGGTGATAGCAATGTTCCCAGAGACATCTCCTTTTATTTTCTGTTCACACTTCCTTTATTCATACAGGAAGATTGGGAAATGGGAGGAGTGGAGAATAACATATATAACATAACAAAAGCACATTCTATTTTCCTTACATCTACTTGTGTCTTACAGCAATATCATATCCTTCACTTTGCATAATAAGATTTTTTTATAAATCTACTCTCCAGAGAATATTATGAGGGTTCTTTTCCATTGTTTTTGCCTAGAAATAGATGTAAATTCTGGGGGTATGTTTAGCAAATATAATCGCAGAACACTATTAATACCCAGTGCTGGTTCTTTTGAGAGAAAAAATGGTATGGTAACCACTCCCAAAGGCAGCCGTTAAGGTGTTCTTTAACTTAACACCTCACCTGGGTAGATTTTGAATGAAGTATAGATATGTATGTATATATAAAAAACTAATATGAATTACTCTTTCTTATAGGAAATGCAAATGTTATATAACATTAGCATGGATTTTTTTTTTAATTTTCTGTTTTCCTCCTTTTTTTTTTTTTTTTTT
>VXAA01001301.1:476-20024 GCA_013399115.1 Anseranas semipalmata | reverse complement strand
AAAAAAAAAAAAAAAAAAGGAGGGGGGGGGGGAGAAAAGAGAAGCTGTATCTTTTCTTCTTTTCATTTGCTTTACTTAAGTAGTCTGGATAGGTTAATCTCATCTTTGTCTTTTAAATAAAGTCAGTTATATCCACTGGTAGGGTTTCATTTCATTCTTAATTCTTCTAATGTAACATCCAGTTTGCCAGCAATACAGTTTTACAAAGTTTACAGATTCATGCATTTAGCCACAAATTAACAGGATGATTATTATCATTAAATAAAGTTGACTAAATTTTTGGATGTAGCTTATAATGAATTTTCAAAAAAATTACTTTGATGCTTATTCGTGGGTCATTTTGTTCTAAGGGCATCATCTAAAAATGGCACTTTCTACAAAATCTAAAATTTTCAATACTTATTCATTATTATTATTATTATTATTATTATTTTATCTGAAAATTCATATGTTCAGCCTTTGACATTCTATGGTACCTGGTTTAACAAATTAACTATTATATTGGGAGATACAAATGGTACCTTGTGATTTATAATCTGTGCCTAATCATGGTTGAACTAAATCATTAACAAATAATAATTTATGAATAATTGATATAAACACCGAACCAGAACCTCTTGTAAGATATTTATTCACAACAGCTTACATTTTTTTTCAAAACTTTGTCTGTGAATAGTTCTTGAGTTTACAATATGCATTAATTACAACTAGCAATTGGATCAACATTTCAGTGAAACTGTTTGTAGTTCATGCTAAAATGCTGAAAGCAAAATTTAGGCTCACATGAACTTGTGTGGGCTTCCAGGATAAGAAAACTTGAGAGCAGTGATATCGTATGTGCTGCTCTAACATGATTTCTATAGAATAGGGTTTTAGTCAGGTCATTTATATCATTACGACTACTATAGGGTTCAGAAGCATCCAAAAAGCCAAGGACCTCTTGAGATGTTGTTTCATATTTTCCCTTTGTGAGCATCTTGATTTGAATAGATTACCTATCTCTTTCAGGCAGATAATGTTAGAACCTTCCAAAAAAAAAAAAAAAAAGAAAATCCCTGGCTCTTTACTGTGCTTGGTGTCAATCATGAGAAGTCATCAGAAGGGAAAACAGAGTGGAAGTTTTCCAGTTTGTCTGTGTGTATCCAGGAGAAAATTACAGAAGTAGCCTGATTTTGGCTGGAATAGAGTTAATTTTCTTCATAGCGGCTGGTATGGTGACATGTTTTGGGTTTAGGAGGAAAATAATGTTGACAACACACCAATGTTTTTATAGTTGATGATTAGTGCCTGCACAGAGTCAAGGACCTTCAGTTCCTCATACTGCCCTGCTAGTGAGGAGGCTGGGGGTGCACAAGCAGCTGTGAGGGGACACAGACAGGACACCTGACCCAAACTGACCAAAGGAATTTTCCATAACATATGATGCCATACTCAGTAATAAAACTGGGGAAAGTTGGCTGGGGGAGCTACCATTGCTGAGGGGTTGGCTGGGCATTGTTTGGCTGGTGTTGGGCAATTGTGCTGTGCATCACTTGTTTTGCGTAGTCTTTTTTTTTTTCCTATTAAACTGCCTTTGTCTCAACCCACAAGTTTTACTTTTTTTTTCCCCTCGATTCTCTCCTCCATCCCTCTGGGTGTGGGGGGAGTGAACAAATGGCTGTGTAGTGCTTAGCTGCCTGCCACATTAAACTTCAACAGGAAGGTACTGCTTTTCTCAGATTTTCCTCCTAGCAGCTGGACAGCTGCAAATTCAGGATGAAGGGTATTGAGCTAGTAGATCATGTAGATATACATCTCCCTTCAGGCTTGGTCTTATGGCTCAACAATATAGATATGGCAAAAAGGTTTGCAAAGTGTTCCGACTGTTCAACCATATATAAAAGCAAAAACAAGCTAAATAAATGCAGAGGATGAATATGCCACTGGTAAAAGTCAAACAGCAGTGGCAGAACAGGAGATAATCAAACACATTCTATTGTACAGGAACTGCACTTTCCAGTTTAAAGATCAAATCTTAAAACTACTCTGGTAGGAACAAGAGCGTTTTGATACATGCCAACTGAACTGGATGAGCAAGGCAGGATTCATGTTAACATAGCACATGCCTTCAGGAAAGTCCACAAGCTATAAAAGTCAGATCAAATGGTAAATAACATGCATCAACAATATTCATTATTATTTTTATTGAAACCACACAGTAGACACTAAATAAAAATCAATACTCATCATAAAATCAGATGAAATACATCACCTTGAAGTAAATTTAACTCAGAATCAATGTACTTCTTTAATTGAAAAATTTGAAGTGAAATTAGGGATAACAGGAGAGCAATAGAACTAAAGATATGTCTTTATAGTGCATTTCAGAAGAAAACCATCACATTTTGCCTTTGCCCTTGGAAAGGAAAGGAAAGGAAAGGAAAGGAAAGGAAAGGAAAGGAAAGGAAAGGAAAGGAAAGGAAAGACCACTGCAGTAGGAGGTTGTGTCTACACACAGGAGAGGCTGTTGGCCCACATCACTTACCTGAACATTTTGAGACTGCCTCAAGGGTGACTATTGCCTTTTCTAGTTTAGATTATATTTGCTGATGTAACAACTACCATGTAAGCATATCCAGTCACTTTATTTTTCACGGATTACTGACATGGGGCAGAGGGAAATGCCTCCTTTTATCCATCTTAAGAGTATCCCAACACTATCCAATTGTAAAAACAGATTGCATTTGCAGGAAACTTGGCCACAGATAAAGTTCAGAAAGCAAGCGTGATCATAACGGAAGTGGGAAGTATGAACTGATTATTGGGAGCACTCTTATCTCCTGGTACCCTAGGATCCCACTGGCCAGGTAGTAGACACATTTAGTAAGCCCTGTCAAAACATTAAAAGCAGCTCCAAATATACCAAGGTCCCAGCTGTAGATTCTTCTGCAGTTCAATATACTCTCCAGGATCTCTTGATATTTCTGTAGATATTAATACAGCCAAAGTAAGTGGGTAGCAGGAAGAAGGCAAAATTTTGTCTACTAGTTTCTCAGTGGATGTGGACTCCGAAAAATTATTCGGTTAGGGATACTCATCTTTGTAGATACAGGGCTGGGCAAGAGGATTACCACTTAAGGTGTTGCATGTCTTTCTCATTTCTGAAGTAAGGTCTCCCTGGTGTGCAGACAGCTTCTATGCTATTCTACCTGTGACCTGAACATGTTTCTCTGCAGAGCCTTGTTTTTTCAAAGGTATTTGAGAGCTAAAGTCTGAGTTCACCAAGATTTTGTTCTTTTAAAACCATTTGCAACTCAGTTTTAACTCTCATCTCATGCTCACATTTCTTTCTATCTGTTAGGATTTTCGTTTGGAGATATGGTTTAAGTTTCTTTAAGGAAAGGAAGAACTGCAATATGAATATCCAATATCCATTTGCTGAATCTGCTCTGTTAGGCTATGAGTGCAGAAGGAGGTACTATATCCTCTTTCTGTCACAGTCTAGAAAATAAAATGTCATAAGAGCCTAATCACAGCGTAATACTCAAGTCTATGAACCTAGTAGAACCCCTAATAGCTTTAGAGAGTTTGAGGTTTAACTACGTTTTTATCAGCACTTCACTTTTCTTACATTAGGTAGCTTGTACTTCTTTATGGTGTATTGTGTATGTCTCATTCTAAGCACTCAAATTTTGTGGAGACCCTGAATTTGGTGCAGTGAAATTAGCAGACAGATATTGAAAGTTTGGCTCATTGTTCAAATACTCAATCCACTTAACCTCTAATTCTTAGAAACTAGATATGCAGAAGGCACAATTAAAGGAAATCATCAATAATATGACTAATGTAATCATTCATAAAGGTTTCTTCATACATGTAATGATATATCACATGTTTCAGCCTCACTGAATCAATATGTACTGCAAATTTATTTTCATGAGCTTTCTTTTCCATTCATCACTGATTTAGCAAAGTGCAAGTGCGTGGTGCCTCTGCATAATTACAGGTGTCTGTTTCATTTTTACTAGACAAGTTATAATTAATATGTAAATTCTTTTCTTTTTCTGTAGGACAGAAGCATGTTGATATTTTAAAGAGCAATGTGTGAGCTGTGGGACAGTGACAGGATAAATATAAGGAGAGTTCATTTGTGTATGTTCTGAGGAAAGTAAATTACAAGCTTCACTGTCCTTTACTACTAACAAAATTGTGCAAAGTTATGCATCAGGAGGCTGCTTCAGAAATAGCAGAAATTGAGGTGTAAATGGTTATACAAGACATGGGAATAGAAAAACAAATGGTTGTCCTGTAGGCAAGCACAGTAGCAAAATCATGCAAGATAGAAAATAAAAAAGGAAAAAGTTCAGATGAGAAACAAAGTAAACAACAATGGAGTTAGTTCTGAACTCTATTCATACAGATGTACATCAAGAGTAAAACCATTTTAACTATTCTGTGTGTAAAAGAGAGTAAATAGGAGCTGAGTTTGAACCTCTCTGTGAGAAATTTCTCATGTCCGTGACTGTGAGATAACATCACAGAATCTCCCGAGTTGGAAGGGATCCACAAGGATCATTGAGTCCAACTCCTGGCACCACATAGGATCACCCCAGTTTTGTCAGTTCTGAAGTTTTTTCTACTCATTCACAACTTCAGTGAAGTTCCACTTGAGAATCCACAGACCAGTACAGATTAGGACCTAGCAAAATAATATTGTAACAAATATTGCCCTTAATTTTTCCCTACTAAGAGAGCTCAGTTTAGCTTTTATCCAAGACCAAAACAGACAGTTGTCAATCTAGCATGTAGGTTACACTTTTATGTGATTTAATCCCATTTTTCCAGGTGTCAAAAATAAGACTCCCTTCTCACTGGTGAAACAATCTGAGAGTTGACAGCTACTGCCTTTCATTTTATTTGTAATTTTACTCCATTTGTGAGATGTGATGAATAGAGATCCAGTTTTACATGGTCTTGCTGGACTGTGTGGAGCTCCAGTGGCTTCAGTGGGGCTCTTCAGGGCTTTGTGTCCACCACACTCAGAAACCTGAAGATTGTCACTGAGTTTAATGCTCTGCTAATGCAAACAGCTGTGCCAAAAGATATCTTTCAGACTATGTTTTAATACTAGTTGGATGTTTTGCCTCTTACTCTTACTGGAAGGCTATTCCCCCACTCCCTCCTTTTTTTTTTTTTTTTTTTTTTCCTAATTTCAAGATATTTTATAGACATTTGCTTTTGTGATAACATTGCCCTTTAGCTCAGATAGATCTCCTGGTGGATTTGATATCATCTGTCTTCTCAACATTAGATTCCAAGATCTTTTCATCTTGTCTTTGCTTGAAAGGTTGTCTATTCCCTAATCATATCAGCATGCATCTGTTCCACTATGATTTCATCATTCCTCAAGGCAGGTGACCAAAACTGAGCTACATTCTTGATTCAGAGTTTTGGGATCTGAGAGTATGTGTGATATTGCAAGTGATCATTTGAATACTACTTTTTCTGACACTTTCTTTTGCTCTTATTCTTGCTATCTTAACAATTTGAACACAGAACTTTGTCTTAAGTAGGCCAGTTGAACAAGTTTTTAAAAGTACATACTTCTGAGGGTCATACAACTGTTAGTTTTTGAGTCAAGTCTTTTACATGAATGCTGCACACTCCATTCTTCTGTAAGTGCTATTATGTTGAGATAAATGAAGTTTCGTGACTCCAGTCTGCAAGAAACTCCACTTAGTTGGGCTTCTGTGCCCATATAAAGCCAAGGTTCTGATGAAAGTCTTGGTTAAGGAAATTACCCTGGAGCTAGGAGGGGGAAATTGAATTGTTCATACAAAAGAATTTGGTCATGAGAGCTTTTCCTCGGCCACTTGGGCCTGTCAGGATTAGCTATCAGAGATATCATGTTTGGTTTTTTTTTGTTTTTATGTCAAACAAACCCTGTACATGACTGAAGCTTTCAAACTTTTTGTTCAACCACGATCCCATTTCTGCAAATATAAGCATGTTCTCCAGAAGTAGAGAATATCTTCTAGTTGTGAGGCTTCACTACTGAGCATACAGCTCAGAGTGGCACTGGTGAAAGATCAGCTGCTTCTCGGGATTACAGTAAAAATTATCCAGATAAATTATTAGCTTATTGCAAAGGGTGGGAAAAGCTTGTGAGTGTCTGAGCTTCAGTATACAGCTCTAATCACTCTCAAAAACCCTCATAAGGGAAGACTGCTAGGGCACAGCTGGACTAAGAACTCATAGCACCATGAATCCATTGGGTTCACTTTCTGATACAGTGGAGAACTAAGGGTGTGTTGAAGCCTGTGGAAAAGCACAAATCTGCTGCTAGATCTCTTTTTACAAAAGCTCCTATTGTTCCTGGGGGATCAGTACTCAGGCTGACCACTTTGATAAGAGATATTCTTGGTGACTCTTAGGGTTCAGAAGTGCTCCCGAACACCTTGCTGCACAACAAAAAAAAATAAAAACCTGTTGCTAGAAAACAGTTCTTGACCCCTTGGGTATCAACTTTTACTTGGAATGTGCAGTTTCTATGGGTTCATATGCTGTTACTCTTTGAATACCTAAGATATGTCCTAGGGAGCTGGACAGTTGTAAATGGTCTCACTGTCCTGTTTGCTTATTTGTCAAATCTTCAGGCAAGGAGAACTTTGCTGTTACTGGTTACCCCCTGAAAAAAATAAAATAATAATTAAAAAAATTGCTGAATTGGGAATGCAAACTAGCAAACTATCAAACTATCAGGACGATAGACTATCTTGTTTCTAACTGTAACAAAAAGTAGATGAGTAGGTATTAGTACAAAGAATCAGACAACCATCTATGGTACTTCTACCATGCATTTTCCTAGCCTTCAGTATTTTCAACACAGGAATTCCTTGACCCAAAAACAGTTTTCATGTTTTCAGTAATTCTCAGGAGACTTCTCCTCTATGAACTTGTTCAGTCTCTCTGAAATACATGAAAACTTTAAAATGTTCTGACAGGGAATTTTATAGTTCAACTGTGCATTTTGTAAAGAACCTAGCAACTCTTAACCCAGACCAGGCTGAGGTAAATAAGGAAATAGCATAAATAAAGGTATTTATACACACAAAAAAAAGTACTGTGATGTTTTGCCACACATCACAGTAGCAAAATAGAAGCATAGGAGAGGAAGTGTATTAAAAGTACAGTTAATCTACTAGACTAAGATTAAATAGGAAATTCTTTATCCATCCAATTGATTGTAGCCTTTCCTAAGATATAACTTTCATAAATGTCTTTTTTATATACTTTATAACTCAGAGGGAACGTTGCCCTAGAGAGAGAAACTCTCCTCTTTAAAGTCCCTCCAGGTGTCTGTATGCATTTAACCTTTTTCTCCAAAAAGAGTTTATTTCTTAATTTTCTGAGAGACAGTCCACTTGTTCTCAATTAAAATAGGCACTGGTTCACTTCCTTGATCTCTTAGAAAGGTAGATATCTCCTCCTTAGGAGAGATGTCATCTCCTTGACTGACCAGTTAGCCTCAATTTATAAAACTGTTCCCCTTTGTGTCATGACTTAATGTACATGTTCCAGTATGACTCTAATTCTGAATCTTATTTAATGTTCCCAAAGACAAAAACACACATTTTACTGCTGGCCTTCATGTGACATCAAGCACAATGATTACTTGTGCTGACTGTACCTTTCTTCAAGCTTGCTATAGCAAAATTTAAAATAGATTCTGGGGGTATTTAAATACCCAGATATACTGAGTGTTTACTCTCTCTGTTGCAACATGACACCGAAAGCCTACAGATTCTGTCACTTGGATCCAAATTCTCACAACCACCGTTAGTAAAGTATTACTGTATGTTAAGATCACCCTAGTTTTTAGTTTCACAGCTAAGTCTCCAATTCTCAGCTAGTGTACAGTAACTAAAGCACATTCTGCCCCTTAAAAAGCAACAGTAAAAGCAGTTCCCCACTTATTTCTTGTTAGATCTTTTACATAATAGGTATGTCTCTACTCATGTAACTTTTTTATTCTTCTCTTCTACCTCAAAAAAGTGCAATAAAGAGAGGTATATTAAACAAACCTTTTAGGATGTGTTGGTATTTGTTTAGTTTTCTGTCTTCTTTTCAATTACCTTTCAAAGTTTCTGTAAATATTAATTTGTTGATAACTTCAGTCACCATGTACAAAGACTGCTCTGTGCAATAGACATCTATGTAGACCTGGCTCACTGCTCCCGGAGCTGTATGCAAATCTTGAGTTTTACATTAAGTATGAATTTATGTGCATAATTTGTGGTCTTGAATCAATAAGGGTACAAGTGCTTAACAGCTTGATTGCTATTGTTGAACATATATAAATGGGCACATGTATTTCCAGTAGATCTATAACAACTACTTAATATCAGGTAAATATTAACATCACATACATGAAATTTAGAAGTGTCTATTAGCAGAGAAATTCATAAATGATTTTTCAAAGAGATGAAATATAACTGAGAATGTCTATTATAACTTGAAAAAGCATGCATGGAAAATATTATGCCAATGAAATTTGGAGGCTCTTAAACATGTTGTATCGTCTTTCATATTGATAGTAAGAACATCAATAGTTGCTTTTATACCTGGTGAATCCAAAAATAAATTGATTTGAAATGTAAAACAACATATTCTAGTCCATAAAATAAACACTTGTTGATGTAGTTAGAAAAAAAAAAAAAAAAATCTGTTATTCCATAATTCCACTCCACCAAAAAAAAAGGACTACATTCTCAAAAATATTCTGCTGTTGGAATTGCAGGTAATTGCAGGTAATTTTTCCAAGGTCATTCTCTCTCTCTCTGTCACCATTGGGTAGCAAGAGTTGCAGAAGTGTCTAAGTGTCTCTCTCCCAGTGCATATGTTGATGGTAGAGACCTGAGCTTCTTTCCAAATCTGCCTCTATATTTAGAATTTTCAATGTTGGATGTTTAGACTGTTTGAGAATTAGGATCTGAATCTTTCACGTAATGTCACCCAATATTACTGTTGACAACGTAATAGATTAAAACATACCTATCTGGAAAAAAATATCTAGCTAGTAGAACTCATGAAAACAGCCATTGAGGTCTGATATGAATCAGTACAATGTTGATACTTATTTCAGGTTTTGTGGACAATATAATTTGGAATATGAAATATTCTGATTCATAATTTTCAAAAAGATGTTTGCCTCCACATCTGAAAAAAAATAAAAAGGAAAAAAAATGGTGAAGATAAATTGCTCCTGATTTTTTTTTCCATTTTCCTGTTTTCCTTCTATTTTCACTATTATTAACCAAAACTGGAAGAAGAAAAAAGTGAAAACATGAAATATGTAAATTGCATAAAAAAAGGTTTTTAAATAAGGAACATAAAAAAATAATTGAGTAGGAATTAATTTAATCTACTAGAAGATTTAAAAATTTCAAAGTATTTCATAGGTTTTTCCTCATTATTAAACAGCTCTATTATGTGTCTTGCTGGATCAAGTGAAACTCAGCATATACACAGTTTTAATAATACTCTGGATACACATCGATTAATATTGGAATTACAGAAATGTTAGAACAGAATTACATTATTTTTACATGTATTTTATCAGAGAGTGAAAAACTGAAGGGGTGTGAAGCTCTGACATATACATAAGCTTGAAGCTTGTATGACAAAGTAGATCCCATCCTCCCCCCCTCCCCCGACCCGACTGATTCTGTGGAAACAGCAGATCCACAATCCTTCTCAATGACTTGTTTCCATCATCATAAGATTGTGGTTTCCTCTGATGTCTCATATGTATGGTGGAAACCAATGAAGTTTAGCCAGCATAAAATTAGAATATATATATATATATACATAAATGGGTCTGAAACATGCATACTCGTTTGTAAAGCATAATGTCTAATCTGTACTCAGAGGTAGCCAAAGAAAACAAGGATCTCAAAAAGAAGACTCCTACCTGCCATACTAGATATTGGTCAAGTTCTTAGGAAATTTCTATTGAAAGTGAATAGTACTTTCATAAGTAATAAATTCCAGATTAATGATTTATCCTCAATAACCACGATGATATTTGCAATCATGAGTACATGCACAGATTTCCACAAACTTTTAACTTGATCAGTACCTGAAAATACCAAATCTGGGGAAATATAAATTAAAGTATGAAAATTAAAACCACTTTAGCTACTTCAGGTAATATCAACAAGTATACTTAGCAGGGCTCTTAGTAAAAATTATTATTTTAAGTGAGTATAAGAGGAATCAACTACCATTTGAATAATGCATGGATTCTGGTTATTGTGCTGGATCTGTCTTTCATTGTTCATGGTAATATAAACATGCAGTTTAAAATATATCAAAAGCAATTGAAATTACTGGTATCTAAAATAACTTTATGCTTTTCAAGGCCCAAAGAAATATATAAACCACTAAACATGAAGAATACTAGTTTTCTTATCATCCATATAATACTTCAGTGACGTATCAAAGGAAAAGGTAAAGACCAGAAAAAATCATATGGAAATAGGGAAACCCCTTTTAATTCAAATAGCATAAGTATCTGTTATCCTATAAAACATAGCTTACTACGTGTTTTAGGAGATTAAAATCAAACTACCTGAATAATTTTTCTTCCCCACACTTTTTTGCACCCCTGACAAGAGAAACTGGAAAACAACATTCATATACTGACAAAATGTTCTCAATGTTCTTACTAAGACAAATTATAATACAACAACTATTACAAAAGTTATTATAAAATAATTCACAAATAATCCACCTCACTTAAAAGTCCTTTAATATCTCTCCATTGAATCTAATCTTGATTAGTTGAGTTAGATCTACAAAGGATGTAGAATCTCTAGATAGCAAACTTAAGGTTAGGAGAGAGCCCAAGAAAGAAACTTTGTTCTTTATATAAGGTAACCGATTTTGAACACAATTCACCTTTTCTTACCTACCTTTTTAAAGTCGTCTTCCTAACATTTTTTCAGAAGACGGTGACTGACTTTCCTCAGTGTATTACCTATGTAAGGGTATGTGAGAGTGTGTCTGCTCCCTTAAGGGTATCTAGTCAAGGACCTTTTCCAAGGCAAAAAGGGATAATAAGAAAGGGAGGCAGTGGTGGGAAACAAATCTGGTTAGCCACACTAATTTAAGAGAGCATGTGAGAATGTAGGAATGTTTATTCCATCAGGGTCATCTGATTGAAGACTTCCAGGTTGGGAGACAATGACAAGAAGCAAACCTCTCAGTCACACTAGTCAGTGGGCTATCAAACCACAAGTGTTGCTTCCAGAAGGTCAACCTGGACTTGGAAGATTGTGAATGGGGGGGTGCCTGGCTTGGGAGGGTGCAGGAAACTCCAGTGCTCTACAAACCCATGGGGATGTGCAGGGGGAAGGGGGAGCAGGAGGAACAAAGAGGGAGGGTACGTAGAAAAGGGTATAAAACATGTAAAAGGCTTGTATATATAAAAAGTATAAAAGTATGCTCGTCTAGACGAGCCCTGCACATGATCACTGCAGTCTGTCTCATCTTCTCAGATTTTCTCATGAAATCTTTTCATGAACTCTCTCTTCTGTGCGTAAGTGTGCTGTAAAGACTATGTGCCAGCTGCTGGACAGACCTATATATGTATGTGTGAATGTTGGTGCCAGCTACTGGAGTCAGGCCAGGAGAGTGGGCACCCCTGGCCTGCGGTGCCAGCTACTGGAGCAAGTGGGGATACTAGCATCAGTAGTTGGAGGCTCCTACCTGGACCTAGGAGTACTCCACAGACTTTGGGCCTGGAGTGCCAGCTACAGGGGGGACTGGTGTGAGTGGTCTGGATGCCAGCTACTGGAGTCAGACTAGGGATATAGGCCCCCACAGCCTGTGGTGCCAGGTACTGGAGTGAGTGGGGTCCTCGCATCAGCTACTGAAGTGAGTGGGGTCTTCTACTCCCAGACACTGAGGTGGGATCAGTGTGTGTTCACAGGACTAAATACTTGGGGGGTGCGTCATGAGTGAGGGAAGTGCAGGGCCCCGCACCAGTGGCTGGAGTGGGGCCACGGGTCACAGCCCATGAGCCTGTTGCCAGCTGCGGGGAGCAGCATCTGTGTCTGCATCTTCCCCAGATTTGGTGTGCGTGGCTTGTACCTGTGTATTCACTAGCAAACTTTAAGCTGGACTATCTGTCAAGTAGGGGGGACTTCATGTCCAGGGGGTGGTGGGTCCATGCTGGTATGCCCAGGGGGACTTGCATGAGGGATGAGTGTGTGAGTGCTATGTGTTTGCAGCAAACTTCAAGCTGGACCAGCCAGTGAGTAGGTGACCTGTGAATTGGTTAAGGGACCCAGGATCTCGCTGGGGGTTGCTGCATGGGAAGAGGAGCCGTGCCAGTACTCGAGGGATCCAGGCAGTGGTGCTGGACAGTCAGAGGGGATCTGCCAGTACTAGAGGGATCTGCAAATGTATGTGTGCTTGTAAGCCTATAGAGTGCTGTGTGTGTGCCCGCACTAGTAAAGTTCTATCTCTACCAGCTGGAGAGGAGGAAGGTAGTTCATCTGTCTGTGTCTACGTTTACGTGAGTCCTGTATGTAAGTGACGCTGAAGGCAGCCCTTGACCAGGACAGCCTTTCTGGTTGGTTATGTCAGTGTTCTGCTTCCGTCTGTGTCTGTCTGTGTGTCTCTGGAATATGTGCTCAGCTTTGCTACCAGTTGAACCTGCAAAGGGGAAAGCAGCAGCCATGTCCCCCAGCCTGGACAGAGACCCCAGGTCTCCAGGCACTGGGCTGGGCCCCAGCAGCCAGGCAGGAGCAGTCCTGTGCCAGAGAAGCTGGAGGAGGTGGCCAAGCTCTTCAACTCATTACCTCGCTTAACAATTTAGTATATAGCTGTTGTAATATTTTATATATATGTATGTTATATTAATACACTGGAATTATTTGCTAAAATAACAAAATCAAAACATGAATAAATTATCAGTAACGTAGCAGACTACAATACAGGGAACAATAGAGAAACAAAACTATATTTTCAGTAAACGGAGTTTGCTATCAAGTACTTTTTTTTTTCTGTTTTTTCTTTCTTTTCTTTTCTCTCCCTCCAAAGGGAGATTTATAATCCCATCTCTCTAAGATGTGGACTGGAGCAATTTTACACATGTAGATGTGAGTTCCTTCATCTGCATGTGTAAAATAAACCAAGATTTTCAGCTACTAGAAGCTTACAATTTATTAATTTGATTGCTAAGCGTTTTTGGAATTCAGGCCAACTGTTTATGTTCTTGAACACAAATTTAGGATATTAATTGCAGTCACTTATTCCTGAAATTATAGTCTCAGATTTCAATGTTAGAAGTAAGCAATTACATTTACTTAAAATGTTCAGACAAAGTTCTTAAGCATTTTGTGCCCCATATGACCAAACAGATGTTTGGCCATCTTCCTTAAGATGTAAGGAACTAAATTTATGTAAAAATGAATGATGACATAAAATTTGTCACAGAAGTACCCAACAAATCAGTTCAGACTCCTTCCAAGACCAAGCAGTATGTCCAACTGCTATCTAAGAACAAACACCTAACAGAGGCAGGGCGAGGAGAGAGGAGCCATGTCCAATCAGTCACACAATTTCTAGAGCATTTGCCTCAGAAACAGAAAGCTTACAATTTGAACTCTAGGTAGCCTATGCATACAAACTGTGAACTCTATCCAAGTCTATGTGAGCTTGAAATCACCTCCTCAAAAGGGTTCTTGACTTTTGAGATACCTTAAAGGAGGGTATCTGACCTTCTGTTGGAGCTGAACTATAACCTAACAAGCAAATTAGTCAGCTAAAGACAAAACTTTACCAGAAGGTCGAGCTGTGAGGTTCTGCCCCTTTGTCTCTGTTTTATTGCTCTTTTAAATGGAGCAATAGCCTAATATAAAATGCAGATATAGTGATAGAGCTATAGCCAAAACCTGAGATCTGCTACTTTTGCTCCTGAGTCAGACTTCCTCTCACTAGCTCCTCATTTCATTTTGTAATTCTGATACATCTGGCTATATAATATCAAGGGGAAAGTTGGCATTAGTTTTGTCCAAGATGTGTGTTTACTTAGTCATTAAAATACTCTCCTCAAAAGTGGTTTTAACCTCTTTAATGCTGAAAGGAACCAAGAAATCTATCTTCCAATCCCCAGAAATTAGTACTCATTTATGCAAAAAGCTAATTGGTATGTTTCCATTTTTGGAAGACAGACTGGATGCAAACTGGATAAAGGCATCTCAGATTTCTTATCAGTTTACTTTAATAAAAGTCAATAAAAGATTCCTGGACATGATGGTTATGACATTCCACAGCTGACCAGTCTTTCTGTCCCTGGCAAATTAAAAACCTTAAAGCAACCTTTTCCTTCTATATGCATCACTCATTTCCAGAGAAGTGCCACCTGATCTGCTGTGCTAGTGAAACTGTCATGGGGGAATCACACCTCAGAACAGTCTGGGAAGCAATGCTGGAAGGAAAGGGAAGATGGTCCACTTAAGCCAGCAGTAAGACAAAATTATAATATAATATATGACTATTATATAATAATAACATATTATTATTATTATGCTACATCCTAAATTAAGCATAGTGTATTACTCTCTGACAGACAGAGATGTTAGACTTACCTGGTTCACTCCTTCAGTGGCCAGGCACTTAAAGCTTTAGAGAGAGAGTAAAATTTCAGTGCAGTAGTATCCTAATGGGTGGGGCTGTAATACACTCTGGATTTCTGTCAAATTTGTGACTTCAACTTTATCTGTTCAGTCCAAGAAATAACTTTACCTTGTTCAAAAGACTGCATGTATTTTCCAGTAAATATATGGTTTTATGTCAGGAAAAGATCCAGAAAACACAAACAGACAAAGGCTTGTGGGCTAAAACTACAGCCTGTTTTTCAAGCATGTTCATAACGTTTGCTTTTGTATTCTCTGAACTTCTTCTGTGGATTTCCCTGTAGGAAGAAGTGAGCAAACCCATTGCTTTCTGTGTACAGCCCACTTAACCTATAATTAGCATTCATTCTTTAAATAGGTGGCAGTTTTAAGACAAGCTTACAATGGTACTTTAAAATGTTGTTGCATATCAATCATTTGGTGAGAAACAATTGGAATTACTAGGTTATTTTAGTCATTTATGTCTGAAATCAAGTATTTTAAGGCTTTCTTAAGCCTACAATCTTGTACTTGACACACACACACACACAAAACTTCTTAATTGGTAGCTATATTTGGGTCCAGAATCTGGTTTCTGCCAGCTCCAATGGCACCACTGCAGGGCATGGCTGGGCACAGCAGCCGAGATAGGGGAAAGCATATTTAAGAAAAGGCAGAAAACACCACACAGACAAAAGTGAGGAACAGATGAAAAAGAGTAAGAAACAACAGAGGGAACACCAAGGCCAGAGAAGGTGGAGGAGGTGCTCCATGGCACTGGAGCAGATATTCCACTGCAGCCCCATGCCAAAATGGATGTATATTTCTGAAGGAACTGAAACCCATGGAAGAACTCACGCAGGAGTAGAGAAAAAGTATGTGGAGGAAGGAGTGGCAGGGAGGAACCACAGTGTTCTGACCTAAACCCCACCACCATTCTCCCTGCACCACTCGGGTGTAGAGGAGCTGGGAGTGAAGGGCTGATGCTGAGACTGGGAAAGGAGAGAGGGAAGGTGCTGTTTTAACACTTGTCTTTTTGTTTCTCACTATTTTAATTGGCAATAAATTAAATTAATTTTCCTAATTTGAGTCTGTTTTGCCCACAGCAGTAATTAGTAAACAGTCCCCCTGTCTCTATCTTGAACCATGAGCTTCTCATCTTATTTTCTCCCCGTCCTGCTGATGAGGGGAAGTGAGTGAACAGCTGGGTGGGAGTTTGGCTACTGACAAAGGCTAACTCACCATAATTCCTCGTACTTGTCTTATGGCACATTGACATACAAAAGGAATATCTGTCATCCCTTGTTTTGCTTTTACATTTTCTATTGTTTTAATTCATATAAACATATTTTATGTTACTAATACGCATTTTCAAGTTATGATCCATCTGTAAATTGTATGTACTTAAAAATCCTTACAGAGTTAGATAAATGTAAATTGGAAACATTTCAACAGTTTGAAAACTCTGATATCCCTTATATTTAAAGTGGGAGACTGACAGCACTGTACAAATTCTAAATCAAAACAGATTTACAAGCTCCTTTTTGTATAACTCTCTATAAAGATATACTCATCTGAACTTACCAGACTAAAATTACTTTATCGCTTTCAAGTTGGTAATAATTGCACAGATCATCCCTGAGCTGAACACAATACATTTTCTATACAAACAACAGTATAGTTCATACTTTACTGAACAACAGCGCCCTCAAAGTACACTTGTAACATAATACTACACTGAAAGATCTACCTTGTATCTAATTTCTACTCTAAAATGATAGAAAAATAAAAAGATACATTTACCAGAAGGTGAAAAATAAGAGTCCACTTACTGGAAGAAGTATAAAGAAGGGCTACCACATTAGGGAATGAAAAATCTTTTGTGCAAAAAGGAGGTTAAACAAGATAGGCTGAGAGCTAATATGAACTCTTCACATCCCCTTCAAGAGGACTGCTGTCTAAACACTTCTTTCCCTATCAAAGGAGTCACCTTAAGATCAAGCTAAGTATAGGAATCTGGAAAATCATAGGAGAAACTTACACAGTAGTGAGGTTCTGGAACAGCTTTCCACAATAAATAAGTAATAATAAAAATTAGCATGATATATAATTGGTTTATAAAAAGATGTCTATAAAAGAAGATAACATCAATGTGTACAAATATCTGAAGGGAGGTTGCAAAGAGGACAGAGCCATGCCTCTTTCAGTGGTGCCCAGTGCCAGGACAAGAGGCAACAGGCACAAAATAGAACACAAGAGGTTCTGTCTAAACCTTTGGAAATACTTCTTTACTGTGAGGGTGACCGAGCACTGGGACAGGCTGCCCGGAGAGGTTGTGGAATCTCCTCCTTGGAGATCTTTAAAAGCTGCCTGGATGTGGTGCTAGGCAACCTGCTCTAGGAGTCCCTTTTTGAGCAGGGTGGTTGGACCAGATGACCTCTAGAGGTCTCTTCCAACCTCTTAACCATTCTGTGATTCTGTGATATCTGTTCAAGATAGCAACACTTGGACTCAGTGGTTCAAAGGTCCCTTTCTTTTCAACTTGTTTTCGGTTTATAAAGATTTTTTGAAAATCTGGAGTTCTTTGTGTATACTGGCAGTCCTAGTGAACATGACTCCCAAGAGAAAGGGTTCACAATCTGTCTTTAATTCATTTTTAAAGCATATTATTACATCATCAAAAAACATCACTCTCCATTCTATCTCAGATCAGTATGCAAACTGTATTATACTTTTTTTTTTCTTCTTTAAATCCCAGTGCCTTAATTTAGCTAAACTTCGAGAAAATAGATTTATTCTCTGGGAAAGAAAATGGATAATTAAATCTTCCTTGAAAATGATTAAGTCTTGTTGAAAAAAAAAAAAAAGTCTAGTGAGAAACATCTAATTGTCATTGACTGAAGGAGTGCTTCATTGAGAGGAAATAGATCAAAACATTTGGCATGCACAGCTGAGATGGGCCAAAAAAGAAAAATCTAGTATGTAGATAAGAGACAGACACCCACACAGAATAAGTCACCTCTACTCTATTGTCTGTCTTCAAGCACATGACAGCAAATATTACTAGGAGTGACACTACAAAATCACCATACCCCTATAATTTCAGTACTCACTCACATGAGGTGTGGCTTCTGTTAGCACTTACCTTAAAACAGGTCTAAAAGTAGGAGAAGAAAAGGTATATAACTTCACTTATAACTCCTATTAAAATGCCCCTCATTTTCTACAGGACAGTAATAATATACTGAGTCTGCTATACTCACTTTTATCCCCTTCTTTGCCTTTGCTGTTGGGCAGTGTCAGGCTACTGTTGCTCTGGGAATTAGCTTACAAAGGCTGCTTTATTGCTGTTCACTGAGCACCTTCCTACAGGGACCTTTAGTATCACCTCAGTAACACAGCTAGCTGCCTCCAATCCAGTGCCTGGAATCCAACATTTATTTTTTTCTTTGATTGGATTTCATTTTTTCATGATATCAGAAAACGTTTGCAAAAGCTCAGCTTGAATTCTAATTCTGTAGTGTTGCATATTCTGACAGACATCATTTAAAGTTTTGGTGATTGGGAAGAAGCAAGGAGAGGGAGTCTCTGAAAGTAAAACAAAAAAATGTTTTTTTCCACTATATTTACTTTTAAATTCATTGTGTATATAGTAAAAGTAATAGTGTGCAGACTGCTTCTAAATAAAGCAACAAGTTATAATGCCCAAGGCAAAAAGCATATCAGTTTCCTGATTATTACACATTTCTGAGAGGGAAGCAGAGCTAAATAAGGAAGTCATAAAGGGAACCTTTTTAATATAATTTTGAGTACAATCTGTATCAATTTTAAACCACTGAATTTAAACAACACACATTGGATTAAAACTTGGTATTTATTCCATAATACAGATAGGTATGCGTATTCTTAGCCAAGCTTTTGGATCAGTTGCAATTGGTCTCTTGATCATGCCAGAAGGCAGATACTGGATTTTATTTTGATTTGGATACTGATATATACACAAATCTACATCTGAATTAAAGATGACAAAATACTTCTGTTTGTCATTGAAGCTATTAATTTGTGGCTCATAAATGGAAGATTCTTCTCTGTACAGATAAGCTAGATCACTCATGGAAAGACCAATAGTAAAGTGAGGTAAAGGTTATGTGACCTTACAGTGTTGTTGTTCCCCCGCCACCTTTGTGTTGTTTGCTTCTTTTGGATGCATCTGATTTCAAATCACTCTGTTATGGGACTGCATTGCATTGCACAGGACAACCAATGTCTATATACACATTATTCACATCCAGTGGTCCAGAAAAGCCATTAAAGAAATACTTCACTACAACATTGACTTCATCTTGGCATTTCTGATATTTAGAATATGTGAAACAACAGTGCACTTTTGTGGCTGAATACAGATTTTGTCTTCCTTCCTCAGTTTGAGAAGACCTTAATAAGGCCGAAATTTCAGTAACATTGTGGCAACTGTGCAGTCACAATTCCTATCCATAGAATCATAGAATCACAGAATGGTTTGGGTTGGAATGGACATTAAATTAAAGATCATCTAGTTCCAACCCCCTTGCCCTGGACAGGGACACCTTCCACTACACCACGTTGCTCAAAGCCCCATCCAGCCTGGCCTTGAACACTTCCAGGGTTAGGGCATCCACAACTTCTCTGGGCAAGAAGTTCCAGTGCTTCACAACCCTCAGAGTAAAGAATTTCTTCCTTATATCTAATCTAAATCTACCGTCTTTTAGTTTAAAACCATTACTCTTTGTCCTATCTGACAAAGAGTCCCTCTCTAGCTTTCCTGTAGACCCCCTTTAGCTACTGGAAGACCTCTGTAAGGTCTCACCGGAGCCTTCTCTTCTCCAGGCTGAACAACACCAAC